>OY292529.1:5491636-6087113 GCA_958496365.1 Subacronicta megacephala | reverse complement strand
ATTCATAGCATTTCGTCAAAGTTATATGGAAAATGGGCGAAAGAACGCGATTGCACCTGAGCCGCTATTGGCATTACGGAATAATCAAACGCATCTGTCGCCGCGTCGCCTCGGCGCTGAACACTAATTACCAGTACGCCTACATAAAACCGGCACTACTTAAAAGACTAGAAGTAGCTCACATAAATGTTGCCCGCTGTGCTAGACGACGAGTCTCTTGACGCCGCATTCGATGCAGAACTTGGCGGTATCGACGGGAAACTTGTTGCCGCACTCGTGGCAGAAGCGCGAGGGCCGCGAGGGGCGCGGGGGCGCGGGCGGCGGGCGCGGCGGCGGCGCGGGCCAGCGAGCCGTCCGACCCGCTCGAGCTCAGCGACACGTGCGACCCGTGCGACACGTGCGAGCCCTGCGACATGAGCGACCCGTGCGAGCCCTGCGACACGTGCGAGCCCTGCGCGCGCCACGTGGGACTGCGCCGCGAAGACGCGCGCGAACATACGCGCTTCTCTGTGTAAAATACAGTCAAGTAAAGGGCAAATAAATAATATATTTCTAAACTTGGGAACTTCGTTGGGGGTGGCCACATATGTATTTTCGAGATTAATATTCCGGTACCGTCCGCGTCTGTCTGTCGCAATCTAATTAGTCCCATTTGACAGGTGTCGAAAAGTCTCTATTCAAAGAATCGGTTACTTAAAAACCCGATCCTCGAGGCGTGTCGATTGTTTTTTTTTTCAACTTCTTTTGACGAGATCGTACTGTAAATGATCACGGTATGCATGTAAAATGTTGAACGTCAAATCTGACCCATTAGAAGGGCGACAGCTTTAATAGTGAATATTAGATATTTTTAATTTTCATTTACCGCTGATATGATTATCTTGTTCCTTATATAGTACATCTGGAGGCGGTAATGGTTCATCCAGCTCAGCAGAACGCTCCATCGCGAGGAATTCATCGCTGGAGATCGACCGCACGTCCTCTTTATGACTGCCGCTCGAGTCCGACCCCGCAGGAATTTGTTCGAGCGATGTCAACCCGTTTGGCTCCTTGGAAGTACATAATGATAGTTTTGATGGGGATATCCTATTTAGGCTGAAAATGAGTAGATCGTTAATCAGAAATCAATTTAAAAGGAATTTGTTTATTCCGAAGTAAAACATTATTTTGTCAGCATTCAATAAAATAATTACCTGACTAACCTGCTATATGCTGAATCGCTACTGTGCTTTCCATTAGGTGTATGGTTTCCATTCGAGATGTTTTCATTTTTCTTTATCTTTCGTTCAGTTCTCCCTCGAGAGTCTTTTTTCGCAGTGCCGTTAAAGCCAGCAATCTCCTTACTCGAATGATTTTCGTTCTTTTCATTTTCGTAAAATTTGTCAAAGTCTTTAAGAGACTGCATAAGGTCTTGTTCCAGTTGATCGGATTTGTGACGACTCTTTCCACTGTCCATCTTCAGCGTGTTTTTCTTTTGGATGGAATCGAGGAGGGAGGTGGAACGTTTCACAGAGGATGGGAAAAGGCTCTCACTTACTATATTGTTACTGCTAAAATTGAGAGACATTGACTTGTTAACCGGGATCATACCATTAATAACTTTGGGGGAAGAGCTAATACTATTCAATTCTGATGTCCTGTTGCTATCGGTAATCTCAGACTGTTTAACTATCCTAGTGGTAGAGCTACATGAGCGTTTGTTTTCTAATTTCTGTTTATGTATTTCTTCATCAAATGAAGTCATAAATTCTTCAAGATCGAAGTCCTCACACAGAGAATCGTCATCTCTGGTCGAGGTTTTAGAAGCTATACTTTGTTCTAAGGAATACATAAGTTTATTGTACTGAATGCTCAAGTCCTCTGATGTAGGAGTTGTTTTACTAATATTGTTGTTGGGTTCATTTTTGAAAGTTTTATTACTGATATCTGTAATAGTGTTATTAACATTTTTGTTGTTATTTTGGCTGACGCTATTAAATGAATCGAATTTTTTTGGCAAGTTTTCAGTAGTAAGAAGGGATTCCATGCTACTGAGGATATCGGGGTTATTTAATATAGTATTAACATTTATGGGCAGATTGTCATTTTCATTTATGAGCCTTGGATCAATATAATTACTATCCGTCATTGATGAATTGTCGTCAGTGAGTATGGCATCGAGATTGACGAAGTTTTTCTTTTCATCGTCTCTCTTTATTTTATCTAATTTGACAGGCTGCTTTATAGTTGTACGTTGAAAACTATGATACATAGATGTTGCAATTTTAGGGATTTTGTCTTTAGGTTTTGGTGTGCTGTAACTGGAAGCTGTGTAACTTGAGAAAGATCTATTAAGGCTATTATTACGGTTGAAATAACCTTTTTCTGCAGTGCTAATGTTTTCTTTACTGGACTTTGTAAATGTTGTATTTAACTTTGGACTAGGTTTTTTATCGTTTCTATTTAATCTAAATGAGCTGCATCGACCGCCTAACGTGTAACTACTGTTTTCATTATTTGTGCTTCCGAATGATTTCATTCTTTGCAGCGTTGGCGTTTTTTGGTAAGTTTTATTAAGTGTGTCTTTTATCATTTTGCTGTTGTCAGAACGCAGATAAGAGGAGGAGCCTTTTTCTTTAGCCGGTTGAAGGACAGGAAGGGTTCTGCTATGGTCTTTTGTGCTTTGTATTTTTTTAGGAATGTTTGTGTCTGAAGACATGAGTTCTTTCATTTGCCTAGCAGCGGATACAAATGGATCATAATTGTCGTCGACCCTGTAAAGTGTAATTATCCTTTGAAAATAGTCTCCTAAATAATTAAGATGGTAACTGGTGTATCCACACATGCCCGGTGGCACGGTCGCGGCTTTCGGATGCCGGCGGCATTTCGCTTGCGATTTCAAATGGAGTCCAACATTACATTTGCGGCATGTCAGTCTGAAGCCGGCGGCATGTGTGGATGCACCATAAGGCAAACCTTACGTCTTGGTCTGACTCGATATAAGAAATACTAAGGAAAATATAATATTAAAGTTATACATATATTATAATAGTAAGGAAAGTATAATATAGTTTTCTTTTCTAAAGTGATATTTAAGAAAAATATCATTTTAGGATACAGAAGTGGGAAAGGAAACAACGGGAATTGGGCAAAGTAATCTAACCTTTTTTTGTCTATACGGGGCAGCTTCAACGGAGGCACGTCAGACGATACTGACTGACCGTCGCTATTTTCGTTAGAATTTTGATTTACGATAAAAGTTTGATATTCTTTATTATCTCTAGTTTGTTCACCCAGCATTTTATATTTTCTGTTGGATTTATATATTTTCTGCATCCTTTTTTTATTGCATTCAACTTTATGTCCTGGTTTGTTTGATTCTGTTATTGATGGAAGTTTAAGACCAGCTGTTACATTTTCTGTCGGTATATAGTCATCGCTTTTCTTTTCATAGAATTTTACTTCATAAATAGTTATGTGTTCCATGTCACAAATATTTCTATTTGCATCAGAAATATTATTATCTTCATTAATTTCATCTGATTTCGTTAATAAATCGCTAGCTGTATTTCCAGTCCCCTCAAGCAATTCTCTCAAGTTGCTTTTCAATTCGTCAAATGTATCAGAAAATTGATGTTTAGGTGGTTCTGTGACACCAACTTCTACACCTTGTTTATTTATAGCTTCAATGGAATTTGTTTTTGGCGTATGAAAATTATCGACGTCTTTCGCAAGACTTTCTCTTTCAGATTGATCATTATCTAATAATTTATCTGTTATGTTCATGAATTCTTCGAGGTCCGCAGGGTCCTCGATGAATTTTGTATAAGTTTCACCACTTCCATGTCGACATTCGATTTCAATGCTTTCCGTGATGTTTTCATCGTCAAACTTATTTTGTATGGACTCGTTTGATAGTTCCACACTTATGTCCTGTTCATAATTATATTCAAATTGTTCTTCAGATAAACAGTGAATTTCTTCATCAATTTTTTCACTAACAGAGTCTCGGTTTGATTCACTAATGTTTTGATTTGATGTTTTAGTGTCTATTTCTTCCTCTATATGTAGATTTAATGATGACATATCCATCATTTCCTGTTTATCAGTTGTTGATTCAAGCTCATCACAAATCATGTTTCCTGAAGAACTTGGTGTAACTATAAAACTATCGAAATTTGAATTGATTACACTCTGTTCAAGAAACGCATCACTCTCATATATATCGTTAATTTTCTTTTCTACCGGGTTTAATATGGTTGGGTTTTTATAGAGTAATTCTACTTTTAGTTCAGATGTATCATTTTCAGTTTCTTTAGAGCTTCTGTATTCTTTTTTATTACTTTTATTTTTCTTATTGGTTTTTTTCTGATCGATATTATCGTGTATGACACATGGAACACATAAAAGCTCTGTATTTATACCTATTGATTGACAGTTTCTATCGGTGCTTGCAGTAACAGGGCATTCCTCGAGACTATCCAGACTCATACTGCTTTCTTTAACTATCTTAGGATCTCTTTTTGGTTTAATTTTATTCTTCTTGTCTATACTATCCGGTATCATTTTTTTATTTACAAGGGACACCTCGGAAGGTGTTTTAACAGAATTTATTTTAGCTTTTTTAGTTTTTATTTTGGTTGTGTCTTTGATGTCCTCCAGGATTAATTGATCAACATCGAAGTTATTTTCTTTCTTCGATTTTTTTATGTTTAACTTCTTTGGAATGGGTATTTGACTTTTATCAAGATTTTTTTTTGATCGTCCTTTTATTTTATCGGCGGTTTCCTGGCATTTCTGGCTGTATTTACTCGCGATTTCTTCCAATTTCTTTAACTGTTGTTGTTTTTTCGCAATTAATTTGTTTTTTTGTTTGCTTTGTGATATGTTCTTTTTAATATTTGGATCAGTACTACTTTGCTGTATTTTCTTTATATTTAAATCGGTAGCACTTTGTTGGCTTTTCTTTATATTTGGATCAGTGTTACTTTGCTGTATTTTTTTTACATTTGAATCAATGCTATGTTGTTTTTTATTATTTTTTGGTTCTGCATTAGTTTGTTGGATTTTCTTGGTATTTAGGTCCGTGCTGCTTTGTTGGGTCTTCTTGGTATTTGATTCAGTGTTACTTTGACGGCTGACTTGTTGTTGAGTTTTCTTCGTATTAAGATCAGTATTACTTTGGTGGACGGAGGATAGGCGAGGATCTTGTTTTTTTCTAAGGAAGGGGAAAGGAAGGGTAAAAACTTATTGTTAGCTGAATAGTAACAAACAAGGAGACAGGAACTAAATCCGTTTTACTATTTAAAATTAAAATATAAACAAAATGGCGATCCTTCCTTTCCCCTTATTTATTACGTGATGAAAATCAATTTAATAATTCAATACTATGATAAATATTGCGGACATACCTAGAGCTGCTAAGATCCCTGGCGAGTCTAGCTTGCCTTGCCTTAACATTAGCGTCGCCTGACGAACTGTTCTGTGAATTACGCGAGTTCCGTATCACGGGCATGTGCGGTGAGCTCTCGTCGTGACAGTCGTTGCTAGATACAGATTCTGTAAGACAGAAAAAGTTGTTTGGTCTGTAAGATTTACTATCTTACAGACCAAAAATCAGACCAAATCACCAATGTATATTTTTAACAGGTCCTTACCTGTTAAAAATATACATTTGATATTGACTTATGTAATGAGAAGTCAGCATTACTGTAAATTATCACTCCATTGTGTAACATGGTTATTAAGAGCATTCTACACCGTGACATTTTAGTTGTCGCGAATGGGTCTCGTCGGATACATCACTATGATAATTTTTCACATATGACCAACCCTAAAATAACGAAAAAAAAAGAAACAGATAATTGAAGAACACTTTTCTATGAAACTGCTGACTTTTTTTCACGATTTCAGGGTTAGTCCTATAGTGAAAATTGTTCATAATGATAAATGTGACGACGCACTCCCGCATGTAAGACGATTAAAATTACACGCAAATAAATTTGAACATTATTTCACTTACATAAAAGTTACATTCGAGATATAGGTAATGTTTAAAATAATGCGATGTTACCTGAGGCTCTAGTGCGGCCTTGTTTATAGTCGCCGTATTCACGCGGGTGTGGCGGCGATACCCCGCGCGACGAATCCACGGATGCTGACCGGCTGTTGGAGAATTTGTCGCGTGTTTGCGACGACCTTCAATAAATTTGTAATAAAACTTCACTGATTAATTAGTGGGTAAGAGCTACGAAATTAAGAATGCGTTTTTTTTTAACTTTAGTTACTAGTTTGTCAGCTCATCAATATATTTTTTATTTTATTTTTGTAATAATTGTGTCCTATTTTAAAGGGATTTTCTAGTATACGCTGTGGTTAAATTTATTGTATTCTCCATCCTGTATTATTGTGTAAACACTAACCGTCGTCCTCGCACGGGCGGTGCTTTGTACTGCGTGCGTGCGTTGAGCCTCTGCTTGGCGTCGGCGATGTGTTGCGGCGGCTGCGCGGGCGCCGCGGGTAAGATCTTCGCTTTGTCCGCGCACCATTCCACGTGACGCTCGAACGCTCGCACACCGAACGCGCGGTTACAATGTGGACATCTTTGGAGTTCTGCCATTGGCTGGAAACGAACATTTTTATCGTAGATTAACATAGGTAATACATGTAATGGAGTTCCATCATAGATGGATTAATATTAGGGTAAACGTACTAGATACTTCAACAGTATTATGCGTAATAAACACAAAACATGAAGAAACCTGCTTATGAGATTTTTCGACGGCCAAGGTAATAACTTGTGTCAACTAACCCACACTAGGGGAGCGTGGTGGACATAGCTTAACGGTAGCCCCATAATAATGGATGTCCCACGCCCAGAAGTGGATCAAAATAATTAAATACGTTTACACGATACAAATAAGCAGATTAACAGTTTCTGCAGGTGAAATAGCTTTGTTTACGTATTTCACAAAATAATACAGGTACCTACTATAAGCAGATAAAGCCCTTGACCCCACACTAGGATTCCCTGTGTCGTAGGGTCTAGTCACATTCACTTGGAAAACTAAAATGGTCCGTAACCGGAAGATAAGGTTCATTTATGACTGACTACTTAGTTAAATATTAGTATAACAGAGTCGCGTTGCAACAACGAAGCGGACGTTAACACTAGAGAAGACCATTGAATAGCGCTTAAATCCGCAATGTGGGTCTATTTTCTACCAGTTAGACGGAACAATATTTTCATTTACAAATGAGTGAAACTGGATTCCTTTTGTTGACTTTACTTCTTAACTTAAAACAAGGGTTCATGCGATCCGATTTCGTGTTGATGTTATGTAAGCATAAAGGCTAGCATTGAAACTGCATTTCTCACTATTATAGAGAGCAAGACGCGATCATTTTAAAATTAAAATGAGACTGTAATACATTTTTTATTTAAGCTACGTACAATAAGATTACCTTGGTAATAGCGTTTCTGACGGACGGAGGCTTCGGCTTAGGCGTTGGCTTGGCTGTGTTTGATGGGCTCTTCTCTAGGAACGGGCTGTTCTCAGGAAGGCCGAAGTTCTTTGGCAAGTATTGTTCCAAGTCTGTGCCTATAATGTGATAAAACAAAGCTTACGTATAGATGTATCAGTGCACACTATTACCCACTTAGTGACGTTGGATTGGAACGTCAGGCTAATGCGCAAAACCTCCTTGGTATTAATTAGTTATTATAAGCATGCTACCTGTAACATTTCCATTTGCAAAGACCTTGTAAGTTTGTTAACTCTATAGTCTACGTTGAACCCATTATGCAATGTAACTTTCTACAAACACGGTGCACATGTCACAAAGATAAATCTACTTAGATAAACATTTACACATCACTCACTATAAGATACTACTTGAAAGAACACTCTTAGCTAGTGTAACAACACACAAACAGTGCACATTACTCAATGGAAATGTAGATAATTAAACTAACGAAATTCATTTGACACACTCCACTCATTTGTAGAACAAACACTTATAATGTCACCAGATGTTCAGTAACAAGCCGTGACAGACATCCCATGCATTTCTAAAGACTTAATTAGAAACATGAGCTATGGTGCTTAGTATAATGACGACGTCGGTTAGTTTACGAGGGCGTAAGTTGCTAAACGTAGGTATGGGCAACGTATACAAACAAATATGCAAATATAGACCTCGTTAGAGTCGCGGTAGGATGTCATATTGTCAATGCAATACAATTATCATTTACATAAATATTTTTAAGCTTCCCTTTTTGACGGGTTAAAGGACTTTGTCGGTCATTCGTTTATCTTATTTTTTTAAGTAAAGATAAGTCCACCATACATGAAATAATGGTAGGTTATTTATAAAATAGGTAGGTGCCTAAGTAGTTAACATGCGATCTTGTCATGTAATTGCAGAAACGGGTAATTTTAGTATGTAATGTTTGTTTTTAAGATTGAACGTGATTTCCAGAACTCACGATTTTTTAAATGGGCCCTTATGTCAGGTGTGAGAAAGATTTGAAGTCTGACAACAATCGCGGATAATAGATTAGGTACTATCTTTCTTAGTAATTTTTAAAACCACCTTTTGTCTAAGGAACATCTTTTCACGAAATACAAAATCACAACGTTTTGTCTGAAACGGTATACAAATTATCAAGACCATTGTATTATGCAGTAGCTAGTACGTGTGTGGCTGTGTTAGTAAAACGTTCACATACAGGTAAGGAGTCACAGTTAAATATGAATGGCAGGGAATATGTAAACCGTTCACCCACTCACCGGAATTAGCACCGTTCGCCGCGGTCAGCCCTTATTACCCACAAAAACAAAGGAAACGTCAATATACATACAAAATATTAAACATGCTAGTTTATCAGAATAGTAAACTATTTACTATATGAAAATTAAGAATATCTACCTAATTGAAATAACAAAATCAAAACTGTTTTCTTATTACGGGACATGCAAAATCTGCCTACAGAATCTAGATGCAAAATAAAACACAAGACTATGGGCATAAAACGAAAGAAAAATGAGTTAGTCAACCCACAACCTTCATCATTATCACTATCAAGAGCTACTCAAATAACTCCATTCAAACTAATGAGATCAAACCAGTCAATGTATGGAGAGAAAATCTTACAATGTCTTAATCAGTCTTTGATTATGAACGTTTTTTATATCGAGTGAAGTAAGCGCGATGTTACATATGATGTACGTTATGTTTTGGCATTATCATCTCATCTATCATGTGGATAAAAAAGAGCAGTCTTCAAATTTCCATTCATATCACCCAGTCTTGCAGCAAGGCCAATATGGCCCTCGGCCAGTGCCTTTCGTTTTGTGACTAAGTATATTTACTTTAGCAGGAATACTATCAAAACAAACACACCTTCACGCCTTTGTCTGGAGGAGTCAAAAGTTTTCCTCTTTTTCACCGTCATCTTTTCACATATCTTCACGTGTTTTGCCAGGGACTGTGGCACGAAGGTCCGACCGCAAACAGCGCATGGCATGAGGGGCAGTGGCGCGGCGGGCTCTGGTGCCACAGGGGCCACGGGGTGCGTGGGCACCGGCGGCGAGGGCGGCGGCCCGGGCCGGCTCGGTGGCGGCGTTCGTAGGATCGGTTGGAACGATTCATCATTGGGGACTGGGGACGCCGCCCCCGCTGGCTCCGGCGACGGTGAACGAGAAGACTTCAAAGGTTGCTCTTGTTGAAGTTGCCGTTTGCCTGTAAAGACAAGACCTTTAATGAGGAAGACCAACAGATAGAAGCTGTCTGGTAAAGAGTGAGAGGCAGACAATAGCTCTCTGTTCCAACTAAAAAATAGGGGTGTTATAAGATTGACAAGTATAAATAAGTGCAGTGCCGTTTGGACTGCCAAGTCAATGGTCTCGAGTACGAATCCAAGGCACGCACCTCTGACTTTTCGAAGTCATGTGTGTATTAATTATTAATTATCACGCATTTAAACGGTGAAGGAAAACATCGTGAGGAATCCTGCATGCCTGAGAGATTTTCTTGACGGCGTGTGAAGTCTGTCAACTCGCAGTAGGCTAGCGCGGCGGACGATAGCCTAATCCCTCTGGTATTGAGAGACCCGTGCCCAGCAGTGGGACATTGTAATGGGTTGATGATGATTATGAAGTACAAGTAAGGCGGATCGATCTTAGCGGTACGACGACGCAACGACGCTTGGATTTAAATATTCTACTTACCTAAGTAGAATATTTAAATCCAATATACCTATATTAAACCTAAAAGTTCAATATTTAAACACATTTTTCCTTCCCAAAGGCTTTTTGAGTCGGGGGTTATTTACATTCTTAATTATTTTTTTATTGACTTGCTACATACTTTCGTTTCAAACAGGACCTAAGATTAAACAAGCAATTCAAGGAATATACTTTTTCAGACTCGGACTCTCACTTAGATTGTATCATCAGAATCTAATTGAATTTAAAAAATAGGAAAAATAGGAAAATGACCCTGTGTTATCTTCTCTTATATTTCAGTCATTAAACAATTTTATATAAATGCTGTATAAAATAACGAAGTCTGAAATTAACGGTAGGTAGGTATATTACCATAATGCGGGTCTATGACCTGGAGTCCTAGCGAATTTATAATACCTACCTACATCTTTTATATTCTTTTGGACGCTTTGAATGTTGTTATAATCACACCGTATTGTGTGGGCACATAAGTGGTGGAAAAAAAGCAATATTTTCCTGGGTATCCAAAACGTATTCAACGTAGGTAACAAATAGTATCTAGATACCGTACCTATTGGTTCTCCTCATAAGTTCACACGATAGTTCAAATATGCTAACATCATCATTACGGTAATCTTAAAAAGCTTTCACTTTACCTTTCTGCTTTGAGTCTTTAGTGCAACAAAGTGTCATTGCTGCACTTAAAGACCTTTTGATCAGAATCCCTTCGCGGTATACGGTATGGTGGCACACATCATTTCACTTCAAGATATACCTACCACAATCATGATGCATCATAAAAATTCAAGTTCACCGTCGGATTTGTAAAGGGAATTACAAGTAACTCTGAGCGTGTTCAGAGAGAGAACGAGAGGGATATATGTTAAGATTTCGATCACATCCCACGCGAATCAAATCCTAGCACGCTTTACTCATAACAAATAGAAACACAAAAAGATTCTTCACAAAAACGTTCATAAGCTAAACTGCGACATAAGCGGTAGGTACAGTTTGAAGGTTACACCCAAAAATTCTTCGAGTGTAGCCGAGAGGTTTAAAAATTCAATAAATAAACCGCCTTCATTCATCGTCAGACTCATGCAAGGGCGAATAGCATGTCAACATGACGCAAGCCAGCGACCACAACCTCTATATTGATTAGTTAAACTACTACCTAGGTCACGCAATCTTTCGCTAATTTACCCCTAAAATGTTCCACGGTTTTATTTGGGAGTCGGGATATGGTAACAGAAGAACACATTACTTGACAAAGGGAAACAGTTTCAAGATGCGTGGGCGAGTAGATAATCGTAACAAGTTTACAGACCAACGGACGCCAATTCGACACACTTTAACCAACATGAACGAAGAAGTACCTTACCGTTCAATACTAATCCTTTAGCTAAATGTTTATTTTAGCCAAGCTAGTCTATTACTATCAACAACTAGTTAGCCATCGAGTGTAACCACAAGAAACCTTGTTCAAGTTCACTCTAGCTGTTAATTAATTCTACGATGTAGATAAATGACCGCTTCCTTTCATAATCATATTCGTACTATTAATATTCCGGTTTCATTGATACGTCAACGTCAATGGTGATAAAGTTTTATGTAACCTATAGAGTACAGTATTGGATACAAACCGGTAGAACCAGATTATCTGACCAAAGGCTTTAAAATAATGTTCTTATCATGGCATGACAATAATTGTTAGCGGTGGCAGTCAGCAGGCTAAAGAGCTTGACAACCCGTCGTCGATCCTTAGGATACTGGAATTGCCCAGACATTGGGGTGCAGAGTTCTCATAGCAATCAGTGTAAAATACTCACCTTCAGCCGCATGTAGTTTGAATGGAAGTGGACTCCAATAGTTCGGAAAAAGCTAATAAATAATCGATTAATCATATTTCTGTGTTTCTCCAAGACGGCAGAATGCCACAACCTATCTATTACATTTCCACGCGCTATAAATATCGTAATTATGAGCAATAGTTACTTGAATGTGGGAAAATATATTTCTAGTGTCGATTAAGAGGATAGTATCCGCTTCGCGCTCTATACAAACGTAGTTTGGCCCTTGCTTGAATTTTAAACAATGAAAGTCATTGAAATTTTGCAGTAACTTTCTTATCATTAAAATACGTGTTCCTGTAGTATACAATTTCATTTCAGTATACGGTTAAAAAGTTACACGAGCTCAAAGATTGGCAATTTTCGTTGAAAAACGGCCCAACTTTATGCTAGTATTTCTCGACAATATATCAATACAGAAACATTCTGATTCGAAAGAAACCCAGATAATATAGTGAATATATTTTTACAAGTTTTTTTTTTACGTATTAACAATAGTATAGGAGTAATCTCCAAAATTCGGAACATAAGAAATACGCGTGAAAATGTTGCAAATGTATTGTTGTTTCTCCTCTCGGGCACGCGTTCGCATCGCGAGGGATAGAGACAGCGACAACTGTGCAACATTGTTGCGTTCGCGAGGGACACTCCTCTTAACGATGATTAGGTACTTCAAATTAGTTTTATACAATATAAAAGAAAATAATAGTAACTAAGTATATATATAGGTACTAGGTACCACAAACTTAAACTATAAAAGCACCTAAATAAATGATTATAATATTTATGAGGACCGTAAATATTTTTAATCACTCATACAATGTGTAATGAAGAGACGTTTGTTTTTTTATCTGTGCTTATACAATGTTACGAAGTAGTATTAAAAACGTAATTGGTACATTAGTTCTAATAACAAAATTCATCGGTTAAGTGGAGTTTAAATAAACAATCACAATCCAACCGTTTTAACACAAACAAAAGATGCATTTTATGTGCAATTAATCATAAATACCATCGATTATACGTCGGGTTGTGCACGGTCGGGTGGCTGAACTCACAGCAGCGCAGGCGCATCCCGTTCGAGGGCATTCAAGTAGCGCGTATGGCTCGACTACTAATTGACTTTAAGTCGGTCTCAATAAAACAGTTCTAGTTTAAAATAGGAACATTTTGATAAGTAGTTTTGGAGAAACCGGATGACTATTAAAATAATCCTAGATGTATTGAAAAAACGGGAATATAAGTAGGTACTTAAGTCCAACCAAGGGAAAAGTACAAGCATACTTATCATTCAAAATAGAATCCAAAACATCATCAACCAGACGAATATCTAAGGCCAGAATCCTCAATCTTAAGGCCAAGTCGCGTATAATCAAAATTATCTACTTAATATTCAGAGCCCATCAAAGGATTTCACCAATATTAACCTTTCCGAGAAGATATTCGCTGTGCTCAATATATAAATCCCATATGCGGTACGCGGTACATCGGTCACGCGTGCCATGAACGCAAATTGATACAGGTTTTATTAACATCGAGGCTGTTAACAAGCGGACCGCTGTCTGCCGGCATCCACATCGTACACTCGTGTACTTCATCAAAGGATTCCGCAACTAATGAGCGAGAAGCTACTGATGAACTTCGATATGGAATGCGGCAGTCTATATTTTCAAGTTTATAGCTTCTAGAATAATGGAAATATTCGCATGGAATACCAAGAACAATGACAAGTTATTGATTGACAAACACTAAAGTTATGCAAGTTATCTAAAAACTATACAAGTTTCCTAAAATAGCCTTAGCGTTATGTATAAAATGTCACTCTAATCTACCATATCTTGTACGGCAAATATAATTGCAAGCACGACGCAAGCCGACCTGAATACCTTCCGCTATCGCGGCTGAGGAGTAACCAGATCACATAAACACAAATATGTTTGATTTGGTATTAAGTTGTTAACAACCCCAATCACATTTTTGTGTAACCAGTCATGTTAATGAGATCGAAATGTACTTACAATAAAATTGGGTCTCTAATCGGGGAATCAACATCATAGATATAAATTAAACACCAATTAGGACCAGAACACGAACGGTCTCATGTATTGAAGGGTAAACATAGGCAGCTAACGTGTCGAGTGAGGGTTAGGGTGCTACAGTACCCATCAGTGCCTGGCACAGGATTTGGAGCACGGAATCCGGAGGTGTTTGTATGGGGTCATCGTCTTAGTAAGAACTTAACGTTTTCAAGTTCAGTGAAAGGCATGTGTGTGAGATATGGGATATCCAGAAATAGATCGAAAAGCTCTGCATCTTCTATAAATACAATGTATGATAACGACTTATTTACTGTAAAAAGCAAGCAGTTTATTACTTATAACGCAACACTGAAACGCTCTTGAAATACTTTCGAAGTAGAAAAAGTTTATCGATAACTTGATCTTACTGATCAGGATTTTAAATAGATTAAATAACTTCGTTCTATAAAAATCCTGCTTATGATGTGGGTTTTTTACGTGAACATTCGGCAGTTGAAGAATAAATCCATTAATATTCAGTTGGAAGAACAAACCGGATAACGTTCAATAGAATAAAATATCAGATGTTACACGATTGAAAATTAAAAACATGACAGAAAGGAATTAAGAGTTAAATGAGAAAATATGAAATATTATAGGCCGTAAATATTACGTCTGTGAGACAAAGTATTAGATAATGTAATAATTTTCATTGGAGAAGAAAGCGTGTCTATTCTATGAACTTTAATTATTATGAGCTACCAATCGCGTGAAGAATGCAATAAAGCACGAAATTACTTCCTATCTGAGCAAACATTGCGGTCGAAGATTACTTACATACATGGAAGAAAAAAATTGGTATCAACTCAGCTCCATTCAAAATTATCGTGACACGACGTGATCAGACATCATTTAGGCCTACTAGTTTGCTCTTTGGAATAAGTTGTGGTATGCGAAGAGAATTGATGATTAATGGTAGTTAAGACAATGCATTTAAATATGAACATGAAAGTCTCAATATGAAAGCGTCTAATAAAATCGAGATTCGCTGCTCGTGGCTAAAATACTAGACATCAAGCGGCTGTAGCCGAATGGCTAGGGCGTCGGACTTGCGATCATGTGGTTGCCGGTTCGAATCCCACCCATTGCACTACCGACGTAAACCCACTCGTAACCCAAGCATTTAGCTTAGCACGAGGGTTAACAAGCAAGCTTTTTTTTTTAATCCAAATGTGCTTGTCCGATCCTCTTGTCCTGTCCAAATTTATTTGGGGTCAGAGCAGTACATGCTTTTCTTCCATTTATCCCTGTTACCCTTCGTCTCATTAATTCATTATTCACATTATTTTTTCTATGATCGGGAGATCAATTCAATAAAATTTATGAATAGAATGAGATGAGATGAATCCATGAGATGAACTCAATAAAATTCATGAATAGAATGAGATGAGATGAATCCATGAGATGAACTCAATAAAATTCATGAATAGAAGTTCTCATCCACACTCAATGTTGACCATATTGCAGAGTTGACTCACGAACTTGTTTGACATGGGAACGAAAGTGACCGCAGTGTTACATGAAAGAAATATACGAGCGGTGCTTTAGAGAATATCAGACACTTTCATACGAAAGGTTATATTGTAACCGTGAGAATTAACGTATGCAAACAACTGGACGTACCTGTGCGAGATAACGAATATGAGTTTACTCGGTTTGTTCACGCCTGTTACGTAAATAAAGGTCAAGCATGTTCGGCATATGAAGCTTTATTTAGCGCCATTCCTCACAAAAAAATGAGTTCATAATGTTATCTATGTTTTTCGTCAGCGCATTTTTAATGTCACATTGATATTATTGTTTTAAGTTTGGTAAACATTGCGCTGTTCGACGCTGACAGAGGTATATGTAGATACGGAGATTTGTTTGCGGCTATGCTGTATAATATATTTAGGGTTTATATATTTTTTCTGGTTTGCAATGATTATTTTCTTCTACGTTTCCTTACTATGCTATGATCATATTTAGCAGATTTAAGAAAAAAAAAACAAAGTTAAAATTTTACAAGACATTTACAGCTTTTAGAGACAAAAAAATGAGCTAATGTATTTTTTTTGGCTCAAAGCTTTTTATGTAAAATATAGTTTCGAATAAACGTTGCAAACCGCAACCCGGTTTGAAAGAAATTAAACCGTTTAGAAGGATCACAATCTGCAATGATTATGGCTATTGAGGGCAAACAGTATTTGTCTAAGTTGAACGATTACAAATTAAGAGCAATCAGTGAAAGTATTATGAATGATATTCGTAAAGTCATTGCATCAATAAACAAATAGAAATCTATTCTATCTTCACGCTGAGTGGCGCCGTTCCGTTGCTCCGATTCCGTATCGCAAGACGCTGATGAAAACTAATATCGTGATCTCAAATATCTTGTCGGAATTGTTCCAATGCGGCGATATTGACGCGTCTCGACGCAAATATTATATTCCAATTTGAGATTTCACAATCGCAATTGAAGTATTCAAGAACATTAATTCTCGGAATAAATTATTGCAGACTGTAGCAATTGATTTTTATTTGTTATATACGAAGCCCGTACCCCAAGTCTTGTTGTGTCAAAATCGTCATTCAGAATTGTTGATTTCTGACAGTTTTGTCTTCCGTTGACAAATCAGCCAGTTCTATTCTTATTTAGTGCTATCGGTCGACCATTGTGATACAATTGAAATAGTAGACTCGGGCCCTAGTGGTGGTTTTCAAGAAATAGCTCGGTATAATAATATAATTTTACCTACATGCAAATAAATAGCTAAATAAGCTTTTCGACGGTTTACTTTCAAAGAACAATAAAACGATGCGCTACGTGACGCAGAGCTATAGCGACGGCTGACATTTAACCCGCATGTCTATAGATATTAAAAACAATTATTATTAATACCAAGACCGGTTATTTTAACCCGCAAGCAAGTCACCGCAATAGCATCATTACTTTGCCAACAGTTTGTATAAAACGTAAATACTATCAACGGATTTCATCTTGATAGTTACATTGAAAAGTTATCAAAATAATTAGGAAAGCGATCTCTTTCGTGAGCACTTTCATACTTACATGCATGGATACAATCCTAAAGTAATGGGAGCTAGATAAAATGTAACAATTTGTCGTGGAAAATGCGCTTACTGAATCTCCCACGGAAGATTTTGTAGATAGTCACAACCACAACACAACAATGGACCATGACGATTTTACAACACCATTAGCTGTTTTTATACAGCTGTTTAATAAGTGTTGGACGAAAATTTACTAACAACAGTAATTACAGTAAATATTACTAACTTAATATACATTAAGAGAAGGACACGTAAGAGATGATATTTTCTCATAACAATTGTAATGTGGCCACGTATCTACCATGCAAATTTAATATGGTTAAGTTACACAAGTTACTGCAGATGTGGAAAATAATACTCACTTTTTTTGCGGCGAATTCTAAAACCGCAAAGCATGATGAATAAAATTAAAACCGTTTTAAACTTCACACAAACAAGCTACACAGAGAACATTATCTTAAACACTGAACTTAAAACACACAGTAAGCAGTAGGTTTCAGTATTCACAGTACGAGTGGTAACCACGTGCTTATCAGTATTGTATTGTGCCTAGACCAATAGTACCTAACCTACGTCTGTTAGTTAACTCACTGACTGTGTTCAAGGTTTCTTTTTGTTTTTAACGGATGAGTAAATTTAATATGTTTTTATAATGTAACTAGTTTTAAAACTCTGTAATTTACGTCACTGAGACTTCAATCGATAAAAATAATTCGTTACTTTTTAATACTGCTCAAAGATCAAAATGATGTTTAAGAATGTTTTAATGTGGGTAGTTTTAAATCAAAATGACACAACGCAGATATTTAAGTAGGAACCTACTGTTCTAGTAGAGTTATAATGTTATCTTGAAAGGGCAAAGTTGAATCTAGCGACCGTTACTTTTTTTCAACGTGCCTCATCTTTCACCCTCCCGGCACGGAATATCTATAATAGTAATACGTACCGGGAGTACGTACGTATTAAAAGATATAACGGGGCTTTTATAATAATATCGGCTCGATTGTTGTTTAAAATAAAAGAGGAGAGCAGATGTACATACATCGCAAACAGGGTCACCAAATGCAATAAGAAATGTGACAGTTGATCGATCCAGCTGCGTGCCTACTTGCGTTAAGATAAATTATGTCAGCTGATACTAGAGTAACTAAAAAAAAAGGAACATAAACAGTTTAAAATTTTAACGGACAGTGTTTGCTTCTGAATATTTTAATTAGAATGAAAAAAATAATTCGTAAATCTAGTAGTTGATTTAAATAAAATAAAAAAAGGAAAGAAGTAAAGTTCCTATTAAGTAAGATTATTCAACTTTTTGTAACTGATTTTAAAAACCTAATTGAAGTTAGGTATACTCGTATAATTATGGATTAAGAGAGAACGTAATTATAAATTTAAAGAAGAAACAGAAAAAAAAACAGTTATCGATACATTTGATATTCATATCGATGCATGATGATTAAACATATTGCATGTGCATGCATATGTTTAAAAAAAAAGTTCCAAAGCCTTAGTAGTTTATTTTAAAATTCGCCGAAACGCTATTTATTTGAAAAAGAACAAAACATTAACAAAATTTACCTTTCTTGGAGCCGAATATCGACTTGAGTTTTGATATGGTTCTCTTCTTCATTTTCAGTGAATACTCCTTACGGTATTACATTAATTTCACTCACAAGTGTTATAGACATCGGTTTATAACAAACAGAAATACACTCGACACTACGTCCCAAAGTTTTTCAGGCGATCTCGACTTTTTGCTCCTTTTGCCGCTCTTATTTCCGTGCTACGAAAATAGTCCTAACGCAACACTTGCACCGGCGCGGGGCGGGCAGGCGCATCACTCATACGTATACTAGGGTTTTTACACAAAACTCTTCACTTAATGAGCTTTTTACTATGCAACACAAAAGCTAAGATATAGCAAAATAAATAACATCAGCACTAACTAATGTGTAATGGCATTTTTTCTGCCATAATAATCACCTCCATTGCTCGCTCTAGGTTATGTCGTTAACTTTGCTTATCATTCACTATCAATATATAATCCCACGTCACGAGATAACGTTTTAATAAATAAATATTACGCACACGAGTTTACGGCAGAGGCTCAAGAAGAATACTAGAAGGTTATAATATGAATATTGTTTCGTATATCAGATAGTAGTATGTAGCGATTGGCGTAATAAATTAAATAAATAGTACAAACGCGTTGCACTACTTGCCGACCGTTCGCGAGTACCGATTAAGACACTAAACTAGATAAAACCTTCTAGGCAGGAACCATCACTGTGACGCCTATTCTTGGTCGTGCTACAAACGCAACTAAACACGCAGCGGCGCACGCGCAACACACGAGAATAATAGAGAGATTGACCGGTATACGCTACACTGACACAAAAATTGACAAACTTTGAGTCGCTTTCCGCTTACAGAATCCCATTTCCGTCGGAATTCAATCAACCGGAGAAATGTATGGAACTCGTTAGCAATATTTGGAGATACCGGCGACGCAGTGGTGACAACACCGGAGGCAACGTATCCGCCGACTTCTTTTTAAAAATGGAATTTAACGAATGGCACTTTCGGGAAGAGCGACGATGCAACTCAGGATAATGGGCTCGGACTACTTATAAATCACGAAGGGGTGCGAAGGGAATAAGAATATAAAAGGATCATGCAGGGGAAGCGGGACAAAAGTAGCAAAAAATTAGAGGAATTTAAAGCTCACTCGTAAAAAAATATTAGTGGGAATAGTGCAATCTTTTTTCAAGAGGTTTTATTGTAAGAAAACGCTTATAATTATAACATAAATAATGACACATAAAGGAAGAATACTTTTTTGTTTAGAGTCCGGTCCGTAGTTACACACACACACTTTGGATAGGACGCCGTTAACGGAAACATAATGCATCCTCTTTGAACCGCCAACTAAATTAGTCCTGTTGAAAATTACTTCCTTATTTTCGGCGTAGAATAACGAATTTAAATTACTTCAGCAGAGACAGCGAGAGTAACCATTTAACTTATGTCTATTTGCAACGGAGGATTTAACAAACCATAATACCATAGTGTATTACACTATGATAATACTGTGTACTTTTCACAATGCAGAACATTCTCAACTCACACTGTACGAGTATTTGTCCAGACTCCCATTTCGCAAACCAAACATGGTTGTTTATACCGTAAAATATGCGAATCATACATACTTGCGTATGTGACACAGTTAGCATATTCAGTTTGTTTGGGTTTACTTCATCCTACTGACGCAGAGTGCCACTTACGAAACGATGTTCACACTTTAAAACAATTTGAAAACCACATTCGCCATGATACTAAACTGCATAACAATGAAATATGTATATCTGTATAAGGAACGTGAAGAATCAGTTTCAAGTACTTATTCAACATATTTTTTTACATAAGAGCAATATCATTTAAGACATGGTTGTAAAAAAAACTTTTCTTTCCATGTCGATTCGAGAAAGATATGATCAATTACTGTCTATATACATACAATCATATATGTATGATTGTATTGGACCCTTCGGGGAAAGCAGACTTGATGGTATGCCATCAAGTCTGTTCTGTTCTGTCTGTTCCCCGAAGGGTTAGACAGAGGTTTACTAATGGACACCCACGCTTTGCCGTTATGTTTTAACTGCCGTCGTTACGAAAAAGGGCACAACTAACATTTTTTTTTTCATATTTAGTTATATACATATTTGGAATCAGAATTGAAAGTCCAATCTGCCTATATTTTTTGTAAAATAAATTGAAAAAATGTTAGTTGTGCCCTTTTTCGTTACGACGTTAGGTCCCATGTAATAGGGGGCGAGCCTATTGCCATTAACCGGGCACAAATCAAAACTCCGGCTGCTACTTGTAATTTCTTACAAAAACCCAATAACACTTTAGTCGGCCTGGGGATCGAACCCAGGAGTCCAGGACCTTGAGCGTAGCAGTCGCGCTTAGAACCACGAGACTAACGAGGCAGTCCTAATGAGGCTGTCTATATAACCTATAATAATGGCGTCTAAATATCTGGTATCTTGGTATTATGTAATATGCTTTTAAAATATTTACAACTTACAACTGAAATTACAGAAAAAGATTTCAGTATCCCGTACTAAGTTACGTAGGTACCTACTGAAAATGAATAAATCTACATCAGAAATGATTATGGGTTATTAAAGTATCATGCTTGGTGGACCACGGAATAGGTCAACAACGCTAGGACTGATGAGAGAAAAGGAGGGAGAGAGTTTAATAAATTCATTGCCGATTTCTGTGAGCAAACGCACGCAATGGTGCGCGTCCAACCGCTTGCTGTGCTGTCACACTCAGTTGCCGTTGCGTTTACCGACACGTATGCATGCAGTTTCGGCAGCTTCAGACATGATATAAAGTAAAAGCAAAATAAATATAAACACGCAAAAAAATTAAAGATTAGAAAGCAGAAAAAGCTAAGCTCCTAAAAACATCAGATATCAATTAATAGTTTCGCAGCTTTTAGAAGCGCATCCAATTTTCGCGTGTTTACAGGTGTAAATTGGCCAATCTCGGTTTTAAATCAACGATTCAAATGTTTACTTCAAAATTTCACCAGCAATCGGCAACGTAGCAAGACGAATTTGATACACATATGACCAGATCAATAGTTAGAGTCATAACGGTAAATTCAAAAGAATACGTAGGAAGTATTTATACAAAACATGACTCTTCAAATTATGAGCTATACAAAGTAGAAAATCAGATTAAATCCCGCTTGACGTAATCTCATTTAAATGCTTATATTTTTAGGTGAGGCCTCAAGATGTCAACGCGCTAGCGATACTCAGGTGATACTAGCACCTATAGGCATTACTTATTATTAGGCCAGTTGCAACTTACAATCAGGTGACCCTATGCTTGTTTGTCATCTTATTAAGATTTTGGTTGAAAATATTGAAATATGCGAGTCTACTAAGGAGACCTTCGCAGGATTATTTTGATCACCTCTTGCTAACGTGGTATAAGTTTCCTCATACCACGTTACCAAAATCCTAGACTCAGGATAGAAAATGCTAGACTGGGTTTAAAAAGCCTAACGAGTGTGTAAAAAAAGGAAATATATACAAAATGTAACGTATGAGTATGGAAGCTATTCACTATCTAAGTAAGATTGAAATTGACAAGAAATAGGTCGACCGACTTCGTTGGGTAATACCAGATCTAAGAGGAACATGCGTCTGTAAATGTTACATTCATTCAGTTGATTCACATGCTCCAAACTGGCATGAGCAGTCCTCGCCAAACCTGTTTAAAGTGACCCATTATTGTCACTTGACACTTAAAGGAACGAACTATGTAAGTGACTCATATGGTAACCAGCTTAAGTCCAGGCAAATAAAACAATAGACACGTTTCACAATGAACTCGAAGCCGATTTAGCTTTCGTATTGATTCTGTTCCGTCTGTTCGTTATGTAACAGATGTTAAAAATACGACAGCCAGATTGACAAGGATCACTGTGAAAGTAGCAACTGGATTAAATATAGCAACCTTGTTTTAGTTCACTCCTTGCTTAGACTACGATCAATAATACAATACATATATTACGATGCAAGGAAAATAGGTGACATATTTTATCTTTGTATCACGTTTACTAAGAAGTAACCTAGCTGTTAAGTGATTTTATAACTTGTCATGCGCATAAAATATTGTCTCTTATTGATATGCAGTGTATTACAATGAGTTATCAATTTCTTATACCTAAACACTGAAAAACTATTTGCCATGGCAAGAAGTCACATAAAAGAGGTACCCATTGTTATGTGTGAGATTGAGTATGAATAACTTAAAATCACATGTTGAAGTGAAGGACAAGACAAAGTCAAGGCGAATGATGTAATGTAATTAATTTACTCAAATGTAGTCAATGCAACAGGTGGTCAGAAACACCAGTAACGTGTGTGGGCAGAACTGATGTTTTTTTATCAATATCAGACAGGCAATATTTATTTCAAAACTCTCGCCCAAATCTTCCTTAATTTGCCGTAACTTAATTTTCATGACGGGTAATCAGCAAGAAAGTTGGTTGATAAATGAAATGTACTGAACTGAACAAATTGCTTGACAAGACAAATAGAAGCATGGATAAGTTTATCATGCTTTCGTGTACAGATGTCTCTCAACCGTGCCGATAATGGCTTATACGTGACTTCTATTTGCGAAGTGACAAGCTGCATTGTATCCATTACAAGAAATATTCGATTAGAGATCGAAACATGGCGGGAGATAAGCGTCAAGAGTATTTAAATTCGAAATGAAGATATCAACTGTCGACCGTCAGTCTGCGGATAATGTTAGCATAGCATATATAATACATTATTTACTTAACGGAAGGTCACATAGCTATTGAATTCAAACATTTGTTTGGTTTACATTACAATATTTCTAGTATTTTGGTAAAACTGAATGTATTCTTCTCTTCTGTTTTTGGTAAGAACTATTAAAGAACTTCTGAGTTCTAAATAGGTATTTTATTTTCAAGGAAACCATCCGATTTAATTGCATCAAACACATTTGTGCAACAAAGTGCAACAAAGACAAAAAAATACAGATACTGTGTAGGTATCATATAATAAGTAATTTCAGACAGTAATTAATTTTTCTTCGCTTGTCGAATTGTTTTGCATAAAATCTTACTTTCAAAATAAGAATGACTCATATTAGCATTAGAGAAGGTGAATGGGGTCGCCTCACGTAAGAAATGTCGGTCAAAAGAAGGCAATTCATGATTGATGATACTAATTTCCGATTGATCGGCTGTTTCATACGAGGTCCGAGGGCAGATGTATTTGCGTTATAAGATAGTCTGCTTTTTTTTTAGTTAATATCAAATCCTATATTATCAAATAGAGGAGTTTCACAGTTAGTATAGGCTCCTGCATATATCACCATTAGTTATCATCCCATAGTTTCCTTTTATAACTAAATAGCGTCGGCATTTCCTAACAGACGACGCTGAGAAGAAAGCCGAAAAAACTCAGAGAGTCAAGGTCTATTTTAAAGTTCATACAGTAGTAGTATAATTAGACATGAGTTTTATTATGTAGGGCAATAAATGAACAGACGTTTTGAAGAAGGAGCTTTAGAAGCTTTGAGTTGACCTGTCCTAACTGATGGTACGCATACATCAGTCATCGTGTAGCTCAACCATTATTTAGGGAGCTTAACGACCCGTCGCATAACCATACCAGATCAGCAGGACATTTGCATAGGTCATGTGAAATACCACGGTAATGTAATAGGTAACATTACCTAGGAAATACTTTTAAGTGTCAAAAATATAAATCTTTTGCGAGTGTAAACTAGCCTACATATTACTCCCATTTACATTGTGTAAATAAAATTATATAAAATGACAGTGAATTAAAATTTGGAGATACGAGTATATTATCAGTCAGGTAAGGACAATATTGTCTTAACATCAAGTTTTTCTGCACAAGCACTTGCGACAATTTCAAACCCACATAGTTATTTCGTCCGAACTGAAGTTTGGCAAACGGGTCAAGGTGTTTGCTGGTCTTAGGACTTCACAGGCACCATACTTATTATATTATTTGGTGGAAACCTCACGAAAGTCACGAAACAAGTTCAAAACACGGAAACTTATACGTTCATTCGTTTAGAATACAACATGGCTTACAGACAACTGAAAACGAGGGACGTTACGCTTACTGAATATATAATTTATTCAGCTAATACTGAGAAAGGAAACACTATCATTAAATAATACTTGATAACAGCTATTGCGATGTCATTGCACTGTTTATTAGCAGTAATGACGCAAGAATTTTTCAATTGGTACTTAAAGGATCTGGTATTTAGTATGGACTCAATATCTGTTGTTTAAATGAAAATGATTGAAACCCATCTGCACACAGATGGTGAAATTGATTTACGAATAAAAAAAAATATTCAATAGTAGATAGTAAATCTTATTTGATTTGAACAGGTAAATAATATCAATAAGACGTATCATTGTTGTTGAATGGCAAAGATTTAAATAACCGTTAAATACTAATATCACGCCCTTCGTTGCATTAAGAACCGATAACCACGTTCCAAAAAGTTGGATCTTGACTCCGGCAGCGAGTGGGCGAACGCCATCAAACCTACGTACAAAATACAATATTCATTGATCGTGAGACTTGCGCGTGCGCTTTAGCTGTATATCCGATTAGGCTATACTGACAATATCATCTCATACAATGGGCCAGACACACAAGTGTGAATTCAGAGATTAGCGTGACTGTAACACTTTCACCGAAATGATTAATGAAATTAGTTCCATTGTAGATACATTTCAACAAATAGATGACTAGCTTGAATCTTGCTTGAATACGTATATTTACGCAACCTTACAATCCGACTCGCTAAACACTGATAGAGATCTACAGATTTTTAATTTGACAGAAGTAGGAAATGGTTAGATGTAACAGGGTAAAGCATGAAATAAGAAAGTAAATTGAAAGTTGTTTCTACTGTAACACCAGATAAATATTTAAGATTATGAAAAATAAGCGCGGTAAATGTATTACTGATCGCCGATAAAATGCATTGATCGAAAATATCGTCTAATTTATAGCATCATTTCGTCTCTAATGCCTTCTTTATTGAAAATATTATTAGATCAGCAGTTTTGTATTTTACTAGAAGCTGTTAATTTTTTTACGATAAAGTACTTTGAAATACATTTTCATGGTTTGTTAAACAAGAAATTAAATTGAGTAAAATAAATTGAAAATAATACAAGCTAGAGAGTTGTCCGCTGCTTCGCCTGAATAAGATTACGGTTATCCAGCGGGATAATAAATAGCGTATGTTAATCAGGACTAATGTAAGCTTTCTAACGGTGAAATAATTATTTAAATCGGTTCTGTAGTTTCAGACTTTATCGAATACGAAAGAACAAGCAAATCTTGCCTCTTTATATTAGTATAAATTATTGTTAGATATATTTAAATGTACATTTTAGCTCAGCTTTGAGTAAAAGTTTCATGAAACCGTTGCCTAACTCCTCGTTTAATAAGAAAACAAGCACAGATAACCATTGTTGACTGTGCTAAATGAAATACAAAACATGTTGATGCAATATTTAATGAATACCGTACCTATTAAAAATAATATAATTACAATGTGGATAATAAATAACGCATATACATACACATGACTGCCTCATTAGTCTAGTGGTCCTAAGCGCGACTGCTACGCTAGAGGTCCTGGGTTCGATCCCCAGGTCGAGCAAAGTGTTATTGGGTTTTTTCATGAAATTCTCAGTAGCAGCTCGGAGTCTGGATTTGTGCCCGGTTAATGGCAATAGGCTCGCCCCCTATTACATGGGACCTAAACATACCGGCGAAATGTGGGTGTACATTAGTGCGCCTCTGCCTAACCCTTCGGGGACTATAGGCGTGATGGTATGTTATGTTTAAATAACGCATATCTGTAAGTACATCATATGTGGAATAGTGTACGTACCTATGTGTAGCAACGATATATATATGTGTAGTTTGTCGAAATGATGTCGAACTCATTTAAAATAACACTCGTTTCCCATAATTATGAACTTCAATCGTTATTAAAATAATAGACTGTATTTTTTACCGCCGATCACTCCGCAAGGTACAAAGTTCCGCCAAATAATAACATGTTTCAGTAATATTAAATAACACTGTCTACAAATATTTAGTAATCCTTCTATTAATATGTGGGAAAAAAGTATTTGATGATGATATAAGTAGATATATTTTTTGGATTCTAGAAAACCTGTCAGAAAATAGGATTAAATGTCTACAATAGTGAACCTAGTATATTGGGTATTTACAGGATCAAGGCCTAAATAGATAAGTAAATGTACATAATTATATACGTATATACATATTATTTTATGATAAACTGCTCATTTGCCCCAGCGGTATTGTTGAGCCGCGTGTCGTGGGTTCGATTCTCACCCGAGGCGATGTGTGTTCCACGAATTTATGTTTTTAGTATTAGTAACAAATTACTCATCCTAACTTAGCTTTTGATCGCATAGCGCCCGAGCGATGATACCATTGCAGTAGCAGGCTATTGAGAATAAAGATAACTCATTCGTTGGATTATAATTGCAAATATTGCAAAACAAAAACGCAAACATAAATGTGCTTAGGTCTAAAATTTGGTTTAATAGTACTTCCTTCTTATACATGTCACACAAACGATCAGCATCCGTGGTAATATGCAATTACGACCTAACAAAATAAATTCTGTATATGTGTGTAAAATAACGTGCATTTTGGTGAATTACTGCTTTTTTAATTTCAACAGCCTTTGTTTGTTATTGCATGCCCATTAATCACAAATATGAATTGGAAGTTCTGATCCCCGAATGATCGATATTGATAAAGTTAAATACCGATGGCCGTTGGATGCTAAAAAATGTGATACGTGTTCATACGATAGGTTACACTTGCATTTCAAGCATGTGGATATTCTTATGGGCGTCCGCCGCCTGGAAAATGCGACGGGGTTATCGGCCTACACCTACACATGTGAAACATCGATTCAAAAATCGATGTGCTGGGGGCGGTCAGACATTTATCCCCGGCCTTAACTGTGACAGATAGCCAGAGATAATCTTCGGCACATTCTACGGATCAACCTAACCTTATGATAAATAGTAGATCACAGAATCTTCAGTTTCCATCAGACAAAAAAAAGCAACCAAAAACGAAACAAGCAAGTGGCAACGAGCAGTCAGGCAAAAGTCGTTAGTCGGAGCCCGCTCCTCAATCTGCTAGATATGGCCGTGTGTTGACTTATCCTTCGCCTTTCCTTCCGAGAAATGGAAGACATCCAACATCCATAAAGATAGATTTATACGGTGAAAACAAAGGACACTGAAAAGAGGTCTTTATTGCGTTTATTAGGAGACCGAGACGTGAGCGTTCCAATCGCTCAGGAATAGCCCACAATGGGCTTGAGATGATGATGACAGAAAAGGTAGGTTGGACAGTTAAGGATATTACAATGTTACTTTCTACTATATCTACACAACTTAACTGCGCAGTCATGCAATTTAATAATACTTATATGTATAGGAAATTGGAACATATATTTCATTTGATATTTGAGATGCCAAAATATCGACGTTATTGGACCGATATGTCTATCTACTTTTCGCTTGTCTGTTGTGATTCATGTGAGAATGAAATCTAATACTTTCCAAAGTAGAGCATTAGGTGACCACAAGAACAACAAAGCTGTCATCAAACAAGCTGTCTGAAATGTAATGTAATGACGATTACAAACGTATAAAAATCGACCTTCTTGATGAAGACTAAAGTATGATTTATCATTCACATTTTTAGTTCGTCCAATAATGAGAAATTCGCAGTAGCTTATGGAGTAAGATTATAGGCTTCTTCCTTGTGCAGCCAGCACCATATTTCTTCCGGTTGTATCAATCGTATTATTTGAGATAGTTACTTGCTGGAGCAGGACTATAGACTTCTATGACGCCCATTTTACATTTTATTGCGATATTACGCCATTTCACAAGTTCATTAGACGAGACGTAAAAATTCGTAGACAAACGCTAAGACAAATAGTTTTGTTTGAGATCAATTACAGATGTAGTGTATGCCTAAGTCCGATCGGTGTTGAACATGACGTAATGTGGCCTATTGCGCGCCATTGCATATTTACTGCCCATAGAAACTGAGTCCGATAAAATAGTGACTGGCCATATTTGTGTTGTTCATACCAATACAGAACAATGTAGGTTTGTTCCATGATTTTTAGAACAAGTGTTTATACTACACCACGACTATATGTGTTCTGTAGGTACTGTTATGTTAAATGCTCCTTTGCGATTCTAAAACTTAATTGAAGCCAATTGAAACGAGGTAATATTGTTGATAGCTGAACAAATTTCTTGCGTTAATTGAATGATGTCGGAAGAACTGAGATGGGAACGATGATGATGTGACGACTGCGGTATGAACATACCTATCAAACTTGCTATTCAGAAGAATTCTACGAGCTTAATCCTACCTATTAGGAAACTTGGAATCGTATTTGGTGCCAATTAGATCGATAATAGCTGTTCGATTTCGATTTTAAATAAAATCTACCTTTGGCGTTTTCGTGAATGTAGAACTGAGCATGTCTTAGAGACGACTCTAAGGCACAGATTCTGAGGCACATTTCGAAGCTTAATTAAGCATATTCGTAATGGACTATGAGCTTTTTAGGTAGGTACACGTTTGTTATTACAGGCAGATATGTTATTGTCAAGAAAGCTCGTGCACACTTTGAAACTCTAAAAACTTTTGCTGTTGGTCAAATAATTTTATCCTGTATTGACTGAACTCGGAATTTATCAATCTAATTACGTCGAAACACGTTATTGTCGGGTACCTATCGTCACCATCACAAAACTTAAGAGCTTCTAGTAGCTGCAAGGTGAACTTAAATTGCCGATTGATGCGAAAACATGCTGCAGAGGTTTTCACGTTTGATGCTTTGTTTTCCTTCTTCGTTATATCTAATATTTATGAAGGTGAATTTTGTAATACTTGGGTGACGGTAAGCAAGAAAAATATTAATAATTCTTAAAAGAAAACCGTGATCTCGAAAATTTTAAGCCGGAATCCTAAGCACAGGTAAGGTACTACTTTAATTCTATTTGCTGAAGCGAAATAGTCACTTTTACTAGTCATTTAGCAATGGGTGGTACGGTAACTACCTATAGGATTTTAACATACGTAATTTGTTATTAGAATATTGTTCTTATAATAATAATGCAGTCCGTTTTAGAATGTAGGCAGCGTCAAATCATCTTGAACTAACAGGATTCTTGAAAAGGTCCTTATGTAAAGAACCTGTTTTAGTGCTTGCATATTTTTAAATTATGGCGCTAATATTACATTCTCAGGGATCCTGAAAACTATGATTAGAAATGAAATATTATTTCTAAAAACTCACCTTCGTAAATCTCCATGTCGATTCCGGCCAAAAAAATGAAAAGTTTCTAAAATAAATCGTTTCTATGACGACGCATGACAGCAACTCTATTTAGATTCCTCTTGGATATGTCAAAATTCAATGTCAAACACAGACTGTCAAACGGAACAATACCATAGAGTTAAAAGATACAACACGACGATGATACCACAATAACGCAAAGTTAGTATAAGGCTTCCTATTCATATACGTGGTGGGTCCTCGTTGAAGCTCGTCCCATGACTTCCAATGGACCCATGATGGAATTAAGAGATCCTGTAGATGGTTCCTAGATTTAAAATAATAATTAAAGCATAGCCTAAATATAAATATATAATATAATTATTCCTACATACTTCGTATACATTCCCAAATCATCATCTTTGTTTCTTTTAGAAGTGCAATTGAGAGACCGAAAGTACCTAACATGGCATTTTTAATTATACTGCCACTGGTCTAGTATCTCATGCCCTAGTTTTTGAAAGGAACATGTCATATGAGTTATCACTTACGCAGCTCTGTATCCTTCTCTTATAATAATAAAGTCAGTGCTCTTGTATGTAATGACATTATGAGTATTTGCGCTAAATGTATCAAGACTGGGTATCGGGTTAATGATTGCCTAGCTATGCCCTCACATTGTATAACAACAAATCGATTCATCTATTGATAAGTTTTCACTTCATATCTGTCAGTTGCTCGATTAATCAGTGTGACATCACTGCTCAGAAAAAAAAATTGAAAACGTTGACGTGCGTATGGTCATCACTTCATCAGTTTTTATATCCCTAGAATTTGTGTTTTACGTTTTAAATATTTAAATCCCATTTTTGGTTAGTTGATACTGACATCCAAAACCAAAATCTACAATGGGTTTAACAATATCAAGTGTTTTTACTAAACTTTTCGGCAAAAAACAAATGCGTATCCTTATGGGTAAGTGACATGACAGCTCATCGTTATAAGATTGCGTAGAATTCCTTCTATTTTACGCCATCGTCACTGTTTTCATGTGAGTAAGGGTTGCGATTACTGTAACATAAACTTTATTGTCGTAGTTGGTCTCGACGCTGCTGGAAAAACAACTATACTTTATAAGCTTAAGTTGGGAGAGATCGTGACTACAATACCGACGATCGGCTTTAATGTGGAGACCGTGGAGTACAAAAACATCAGCTTTACTGTATGGGACGTCGGCGGCCAGGACAAGATCAGGCCGCTGTGGCGTCACTACTACCAGAACACTCAAGGGTTGATCTTCGTCGTGGACTCAAGTGACACAAAGAGAATAGCAGAAGCCGAAAATGAGCTTGCTAATATGGTAAGCACCTATATATTAAACGGATGTTCATTGTTTAACTCTATAACAAAAACAGTGTAAACTCCTATGTACTCTGCACTAGGATAATAATGGTTTGAGCTGTTTTTGTATACTACAACCAGCTAATTAATGTCTGCATGATATTGGTATGCATTATGTCTTATATGATTACTTATTTCAGCTAAAAGAAGATGAATTAAGGGATGCTGTGATCCTTGTATTTGCTAATAAACAAGATATGCCAAATGCCATGACTGCTGCTGAACTTACAAATGCCCTCAATCTTAACAATTTGAGAAATCGCCGTGTAAGTATATGTCATTAATACAACCAGTAAGGCAACTCAAATACAAGTATTATCATATTAAATAGTAAGTGAATCATTAACATTGCAGTGGGTACACCCTGTTATGGGCTTAGTATTGTGATTTGCTTTTTTTTTTTAATGTAGCCTCTTTCGTGTCCCACTGCAGGGCAAAGGCCTCCCCTAACTTCTTCCAGGATTGTTTATCCTGGAACATGGAGTGATTTGCTTACTATTTGAATTTTTACAAAAATTTAACTTACTACAATGTTTCTTTCTCAGTGGTACATCCAAGCTACATGTGCAACACAAGGACAGGGACTGTATGAGGGTCTAGACTGGCTCTCCAATGAGCTGGCAAAAAAGTGAGATTTGTTTTGGGTAACAGTCACTGGGAACCATCTACAAACATTCCCGTAATGACTGACAACTTTCAAGTCATGATTGTTGTTCATTCTACAAAAACCTAAAAGACTATGAGAAAATTTCTATGTAATTATACAAATGTCTTTTTTAATATTAATATGCCGAAGGCTCTTTTCACAATGTTTTGCCGAAGCAATTATTTAGAATTTAGCTAGCCCTATAAAAATGATATTGTGAAAATGGCCCCATATAGTTATAATTATGATGGTCTATATAATCATTCAATAGTTCGATCAGTTTCCTATATAGTCTATTGAGTAGATTTCTCATCATTCTTTTGTTTGGTAATATTGAAGTGTTAGTGAGAACATGTTGATCATATTCTCTTAATTATTTTGGTATGTAAATGTGTGATGCAATAACAGTAATTTTTGTAATGACACCCTCCTTCAACTGCCGTGTCTTAAAAAAAAATGTTCTGTTGAAATGAGTAAGTGAATCATGAAACAAACACTATTTGAAGTGTTTATTGACAGCATAAGTATTAATATAGCATCTGTTCCAAGTATATGGTGTTGCTGACAGTATAATTTATATAATTTACTCGAAAAACCAGCAGAGCACCAAACATAAATTATTTAACTTTAGATGTATTTATCAAATTAAAAAATTTTTTTAGTGAATAAGTTTATTATTCCAAGTTTTATATTTGTGGAATATAATGTGCACTGAATAATAATACAGATAACATCATTCATGTGATCCATCTTGATTTATGAAAGTTTAATATTGCAATATGTAAATAATGTAAGATGTATCGGCCAAAAATATTTTAATGTCCTGTGTCATGTCATGCTATATGCTTTAACGTTATAATTTGTGCTTTGCAGTTTTGTTAAAGTGTATTACGATACTGGCAAATAAAGGTTAGGTGTAAATAAAATATTTATTTTATTTTCATATTAGAATTTAAATAAATGCAAGGATTATAGAAGTAACCTACAGAAGTAAAGTGTTGATGTATAAATTTATAACATAATTAATTATTATATAAAATTTTTGTCCAAGTTTCCTTATCTATAATAAGTAAACTTGGACAGAAATTTCATATTGCATGAAAACTACAGACTGTCTTTATCAGTAGGTAACATTAAAAAGATAAAAATACATAATAAGTGTAAGTAATTTGTGATGTTCACAAACAAACGTGATAACAGTTACTCATGACTCCATATTGCTTTTCGTTTTTCAACAAAACTTTTAATGCCCTCTTGTCCATCATGTATGTTGATATTCTTTACCATAATATCTTCTCCTAAATCGTAAGCTTCCATCAAAGATAGGTCTATTTGTTTGTAAAAGAATTCTTTGCCTAGTGCTATAACACTTCGACTTTTGTTTTTTATTTTCACGATGATTTTATCGACTTCATTTTCTAATTCGCTGGCTGGAACTACTTTTGTTACGAGCCCACTTTCGTATGCCTCTTGGGCAGTCAAAGGTTCACCTGAAACAGGAGTGTAACAAGGATATTTTAACCATTGGGATTAAATTTTTATGTAGGTAAATTACTTGATGTCGACGATAGCTCTTATAATGTTATTCTAAGAACCTAACTTTATGACCACGCTATTACTACTATTCTACCGCTCTCAGTAGGCTCTTGTTATATGCCTTAGTATGGGTTATTTTTTTATGAAACATTTTGAATACATGGCAATAAAAATACGATACATCGCTAAAACTATAACAAATAATCAAACCTGTAAACAGCATATAAGTAGCTCTAGACTTTGGAACGCATCTTCCAACGGCTATTCCAGGGGTTGAACAAAATATTCCAAAGTTCGCTCTGAAAAATTCCAATTGTTTTAAAATTTATAAGGTAAAATTTCATAATGCAAACATTGTCATATTGCTACTATATGTTTTTAAATGTACGTCTTCATCGACGTTATTTACCCAGGTGTTGAGAATTTACTGGTGTCGGAACATACAACCATATCGCAAGTAGCGACTAGCTGGCAGCCTGCTGCCGTTGCGAAGCCATTTACCTGATAATTTATTAACATTTTAAATATCTCGAAACAATTAGGTAAGACTGTGATTTTAATTAGACAAGCGACGACTTATAGACACGAGAGATCTTAAAGTATGTATCTTATGGGTAGTGGGTGCAAAATTATTATAAGTGTAGACTGCACCACAAAACGCAGTGTGAGATGGCCTCAAATGAAACGGATGAAGACCTGCGGGCATAATAAAATCCTTAATTAATTTTGTGGTCGCATATCTAAATAATTGGTTATTAACGTGACTCGATGCTCTTGATATTGCAAGCCATGAATGGATACGAATGTATAGTTTAAAAGATGGGTTAAATTAAATGATAGGTACATAAACAATTTGTTTGTATTTGTGAATATATGATTTATAAACATTATTAATTTCGTAAAATATTTACCTTAGCGATAACGGGCACTGGACTTTGAATTATAGATTTCATTAGTTCGCTTGCTTTTCTAAATATCTGCTTGTGTTGATCTATGCCAGTATTAGAATGCTATAATAAAAATTTAATCTTCCGTTAGTGTTATTCCATTTTGCTATCTTACATCAAGTCTGTTAGAAACTTACCAGTTCTTTTAAATTATGACCAGCAGAAAATACATTGCCTTTTGCACTTAAAACTATTGCCCTTAGAGATTTGTCGTCTTTATTTGTATTTATAGCTTCTATTATGTAGTTCATCATATCCAATGATAGTGAGTTTCTACACATAATTAAAATACACAAAATAATTGATAAGTTACATGAAGTAAGTCTAAGGAAGGAAATATGTAGTTAAATACAAACTTTGTTTTCTCATGATTAAGAGTTATTTCACGGGTCCCATTACTTTCATTTGTAATAAGATATTGGCTATGACTAGCACGGCTAAATATGTATAAAGGTCTTAAACACCTTTTCTGAAAAAGAAAATACGAATAAATTGGAGACGACAGATAGGGCTATTGTTAAAAGGGTTACATCTCAAGTATGTACGCACGACTACCTATCAAGCTATACAAAACCAGTTTACGCTGGTCTTTTATATTATAGGAAGCCTATACAATGCGAGATCAGCTTAAACTGGTTTTGTATAGGTTGACCTGTAGCCGTGTGTACGTAGGTACCTACTAATCCGTCGCCACCGCCTCGTTTTGATTTCCGTACCTATAAATATATCGTTTACGGATTTTGAGGTAAGTACTGGTATGGGAAAAGATTATTCTTACAGGAGCCCTGCATGGGGGTGGTTTCCTACAGTGCTTTTTTAAGTAGGTTCGCCTAAACCGCACAGAATTTTGAATTTAAGGGGTTTAAGTAGTTGGGGTAAGACCAATTTTGCCTCAAAAATAAAATTCTTAGGTAATTTTCACAAAGAAATGAATTTTCTAATTAAAGAAAATTTCTAGTGAAAGAAATTCTTAGGTACAAGTTTGTTCGAAATAAGTAAGCCGATCGGAAGTAGTCTGCAAGTCGCTGCGCAGCAGTCATTTTTACGACAAAATCAGTAGCGCGCATGCGTGGAAATGGCGCGAGGGGCGGGGTCAGCGCCTCTTCGCTGTTTCACTCAATCCTTAGTGTTTGATGCATAATTCTGTCTCGCTCCCCCAGTGCAAGTACACAGTCATTGCCAAAAGTGCTACGCGTTGTTTTTATTTTGACGTTATTGTTGTTTAGTTTTTAGATATTATTTTTGTTATTTCTCATTGCTAATGTATTATTATGGTTTGTACTCCTTTCTTTTTGCTGAAAAATGCCTAAACGCAACACTGTTTTGCAAATCTGTGGACTTTTTAAAATTTAAATTACAATTTAATATTTTTTTGAAAATTCAAGTATGGATTTTATCAATGAAGCAATCCAGCAATATTACACGTAATGTTAGCAAATTATTTATCTTATTTTCGAAATTATTTGAATACGTTTCCAAACGCTAACACTTTATTACGCGACTGTAACTGCGCGGCCCCAGAAAACGGCTAACTTCCGATCGGCTTACTTATTTCGAACAAACTTTGTAATTATAAAAAGGTACCTATCATGTAGGTATTGTTAGGAGTGAATCTTACTTCTAAATTTTAAGCATTTACAAGTAATTTCGCAGTTTTACGTTGCCAATAGATTTCTTAAATAAATAAGTTTTAATTAAACACGTATAGGCAGAGAAATCCAAATAGGAGATACAATAATAATTAATTAACTACATATTATATGTCATTTCATTACAAATATTTGTCAATAAAAAAATATGTATATAAAATAGTCTTGATGTTATAGACTTTTCTCACCTGAAGGGGAACTAACATTGTTGTTTTTGATATTATTTTACAAGATTAAATTTTAAATACAATAAATAATTCGGTTTATAACCTATTTTAAGTCAAAAGTAGTTATCAAAACAAGCAACTCGAGTTAGTGTTATTATTATCATAATGACCTGTCAGGCAAGATAGGGTTATCAGACTCAAAAAATATTGCAATAATAAAACTGCAACATAAAATAAAAATAACAATCAAAACAATTGTATTATATTGTATATTTATCGCCAAGATCTATTTGATTCAAATTCAGAATGATCCGATTCTGAATTATCATCATCGTCACCAATAAATTCAGCGCGTTCGTCCTCAGCCGTAATCAACTCTTTAACAGCACTGAAACAAATGAAGCGTGCTTTTAGTAATTAACTACATAATCAGTCTCGTAATATGACTAATCGATGGTTTTCAGATAGTTTAACATAGACGCATAACGTTATAATTGTTTTATAAATATTTTAATAATGCAAACTAGGCGTTCCCAGTGCATTTAATATTTAATTGCATACCTAGCACAATGAAGGTATAAGAAACAAATGGATTTACTAAAACGAGAGTAGGTATTAAAAAAAAAACAAAATTGAATGAAAATAAAAATGAGTATTAGTTTTATATTAATATATGTTGGCCTTCTGACAACCTTGTCCGTGACCTCGTGTTGTTGGCCTCGCATCTTTAAGGCCGGAGCGGCCTACCAAGGTTGGTTTAGTCAAAAGTGACGTTAAACCCGTCAAGCACTATATTGTAGACACAATGCAAAATCTATTACACAGTTACAATCATACTCACTCCAAGACTTTATTTTCAAATGGGCCGTGGTGAGTCGCATGGGTACTAGAGTCGCCGATTTTTGACGCTAGAACTTGGTCTAGTAAAGCTCGCATTTGCCACAGTAGATCCATTGTCGTTTTCTTGCAGCTCACTTTAATCGTTGATATTAAAATGCAATAGTTGGATGGATCAGGCGCTAAAAAGATTTTTTGTATTGTATTTCATAGTTTTTAAATGAAGGTATATTATTTTGTAGAATATCAATATTCCGCTTTACTTTAATATCGGTATTAATTTAAGAAATTATTAATCTTACACAATGACTTGTGAATCATGGCTCAAACCAAATGTACTAGTTAGCACAACAATATACTAATATTGTAAAGTATTTGTGAGGTTGTAGGGGGTAATCTCTGGATCTACTGAACCGATTTTGAAAATTGTTTCACCAATAGAAAGCTAAACTGTTGCTAAGTGACATATATATCCTTTATATTAATTAATTATCCCTTTAAATGAAAAGAAACGTATAGTCCGCGCGGGCGAAGCCGTAGGCGGAAAGCTAGTAATGAATAAATAAAGAATGAAGATTTGTACTCATAAAATAAAAATAAAATACCTTCTGTCACCACAAAGTCACCAAAGAATAAAAACGGCAAAGTGTAGACTAGGGTGACATCAATTAAGAAGAGGTCTGATGAGCGTTGCTTCAGCCAGTACGCCAACCAGTTGGCCCCTTGCGTTACGCTAACCGGCCCCGAAGAAACTCCCCGCCCACTGTGCATTTTAGTGGCCATGACACTACTTGGATGTATGGTTATGGGCCCATCTTCTGGTGTCCTCGCTTTTAGTCTGGGTTGTCGGTTTGCATTGCGAACATTTGTATTTTTCCATCTAAAAAGATAATGACGTCACGATTGGGAGCAATATGTAATGCACTTGAGGTAATACAATAATTTTATATTGGTAGTATAGCATACCTAACAGTTGCAATATTAGGATATAACGACGCAGCAACAATTGCTTTAAAGAGACTTATATTATCCTTGTTCCGATTCTCCCAAGCGGAGGAGACTTTAGCTGTATGTAAGAAGCCCATTTGCTTCAAATTATCGCCGAACTGCCTCTTCATGTCGGTGAGTAGCTCCAACGTGTTGAAGGCTAGGAAGTGATCATAGGCAAAGTTGCGTCGCTGCTGGTAAGAGCGGCACTGTTCGAATTGAATTATGGCTTCGGATATAGCAACGTGATCACTTGGCTCTCCGAGTGCTAGGTTTCGTTTTGCTTCGTCCACCTCTTTTTCCTTTCCTAAAATAGTGTTATAGTATGAAGGACAATATGTCTTACACAAAAAACAGCACAAAAAGAATATATATAGTTTCGCTTGGAATTTGCGACGTGTAAGTCCGAGACTTTACATCGTCCATAAAAATCATGCCCCTTTCCGTGAGGCAGCGACTGAGAAGTAATCCGTGTTAAGCAGTAAGCTTTATTATGCTCTCCAGATCATAATATGCTTTAATATGCTCTCCGCATCAATATAGTTTGTGTTTTCCGCCTTAGGCAGATCTCAATAAAAATCAGTCAGTAGATTTGCTTACTAGATAGAGAATATTGACAGGTTGACAGGAATGTGTAAATACCATCTCTTATTAGAACTAAGGCGCATTATCCTAATTGTTTTAAGTCCAACCCCTAAATCACACTTACTTGTAAGTTTCTAGATTCTTTCTTAGTATCAAGAACATTATTATGAGAAATCAACTACTTTTCTGGCTGGATGGCCAAGTTGGCGGTTGAATAAAGTAAATACAAAATCAAAAAATCAAAATCAAATGTTTTTATTTCAAATAAGCTTTCACAAGCGTTTATGAAACGTTATTGACTCTAGTTGCACGGTTCCAAAAAGTTGATCTCATGGAGAAGAATCCGGCAAGAAACTCCATAGACACTCTTTTAAAATATATTGTTTTAACATAATTTGCTGGTACATTATGCCGATAACAGGATGTGAGTGCATTGGAGGTTTATGTCATAATTAGCCTGAAGTCGGGACTAGAATTACAAGAGGGTTCTCAGCAAATGAGAACGCAATGTCAAACTAAAACAGATACACTATGTGTAAGAATACACATCATCAAAAATATGAACTAGGATAACTATAAACTACTTAGACATAAATGGCTACGATGCACTCACATTTACAGTTCCTGTTTATATAAAGTGGTAAACAATATACAAGATAATTGAGAGTGATTGAGGGATTTATAAAGCGAATGTCAGTGGAGTCGCCGGGAGGGGACGCCCTAGAAAGACATACCACGACCTTATTGGTGAGATCCTTCAGAAAGGTCAGGTGCGTAGTACCCGCAACCGGCGCATGTGTATGACAAGATGTATGAATGTGGACGAAGCAAAAGAGGTATGCAAGAATCGTAGCAGATGGCGTTCTGTAGTTTCTGCCTACCCCTATGGGAAAAAGGCGTGAGTGTATGTATGTATGTATGTAATTGAGAGTGAATAAAGTAACCTCAGGTTGCCAGGGAGACCACAAGTGCACCCGTATTTTAACACCACACATTTTTATCATCAACGTAGTCCTTGATTTTGTAATATGCTTTCTTAACAAGGACCGATTTAACATAATTTTTAAATTTCTTACCGGTGAGATCGGTGACAGATTTTGGAAGTTTATTGTAAAAACGCACACAATTTCCTAGAAATGATTTATTGGTTTTAGTTAATCTAAATTTAGGTACCACTATTTTATGTTTATTTCTAGTATTATGGTTGTGAAAGTCGCTATTTATGCTGAACATATGCAGGTTTTTGCGGATATACATGATGTTTTCTAAAATATAAAGTGACGGCAGCGTTAGTATACTGACGTTCTTGAAGACTTCTCTAAGGGAATCGCGAGGGCCCATATTGTAGATTGCGCGGATGGCCCTTTTCTGCAAGATGAAAATAGAATCTACGTCAGCAGCTGATCCCCACAGCAGAATACCGTATGACATAATGCTGTGAAAGTAAGCGAAGTATACAAGTCTAGCAGTAGCTACGTCAGTGATCTGCCTAATTTTCCTAACTGCATATGCTGCGGAACTTAATCTGCGAGACAGGGCTGAGATGTGAGCACCCCATTGCAACTTACTATCAACCGTTATACCTAAAAAAACAGTTTCGTTGATTAGATTGAGTTTGCTGCCTTCAAGAATTAAATTAGTTTCAACTTGTGGTACATTTGGTAATGAGAATTTTAAACATTTTGTTTTGCTAGCATTAAGTAGTAAATTATTAGCAGCAAACCAGTTAGATAGTGATTTTAGGCTCTCATTTACACTAAAGAGATTGCTATCATTCCGTTCAATCTCAAATATAAGTGAAGTATCGTCAGCAAATAGCACTATATTAGAAATCTCAGACATCATATAGGGGAGGTCATTTATATATGCTAAGAAAAGGAAAGGGCCTAAGATAGAGCCTTGTGGAACCCCCATTTTAACTACAGACCCGGGAGATGTGACTCCATTAATGCCCACTTTTTGTCGCCTCTTCGAAAGATAGGAAGACACAAGCTCCAAAGATAGCCCCCTTATTCCGTAGTAGTCTAATTTACGGATAAGCGTGTCGTGATCAACGCAATCGAAAGCTTTGGAAAGATCACAGAAAATACCTAGGGCATCCTGTGATCCTTCCCAAGCCTCTAAAATATGAGAGACTAATTTCGTGCCTGCATCAGATGTTGACCTACCCTTCGTGAAGCCAAACTGTTCATTATGTAAGATCTTATTAACGTGAAAATGTGCCATCATTTGATTAAGCATGAGTTTTTCAAATATTTTACTTAAAGCAGGGAGAACAGAAATGGGCCTATAATTACAAGGATCCGCCTTACAGCCTGATTTGAAAATTGGAATGACTTTACTTTGCTTCATTAGGTCTGGAAAGCTTCCTGTCTTAATACAAAGATTAAATAAATTTGCAAGGGTAGGTGCGATATCGTCAATAATCGACTTCAGTAATCTAACAGATATGCCCCATAGGTCTTCGGTATTTTTCATATTAAGACTATTAAAAGCTTTTTTGACCGTAAGGGGAGACACTTGACTAAATTTAAAATTTGGTATTTCTCTATTGAAAAATTTCTTAGCTAGAGATTCTGCTAACGATGAGGACGAATGTAAAGAGTTCGTGACCTCGATCGGAATATTAGTGAAATATTGTTCAAAAGCTTTTGCGACTTCTACTTTGTTTGAAATTACTTTGTTGTTTAATTTTAAATTAAGTTCTGATTCCTGTTTATTGTTGATGCCCCTTTCCGAATTTATTATCTTCCATACTGTTTTAATTTTATTATCGGATTTGTTTATTTGACGACTGATAAGTTTAGATTTTGCTTCAATGCATACTTTTTTAAAACATTTAGAATAATTTCGCACATAATTATGAAAATTTATATCAGAGGTTAGAGATTTTTCATAATACAGATTATAAAGCACATCTCTACTTTTCCTAATGCCGTCTGTGGCCCATTCATTAAATTTACTATTATTACGATGTGAAGCCTTTCTAAGAGGGCATGACTTGTTAAATGACTCACAAATTATATTGAACAGCTTGTTATAATTAGTGTCGGGGTCTTTCGAAGTAAAATCAGTGTTACACGATTGCATTTTAACTAATTCCTGCATTGAACGTAGTTTATTTTCCGTTAGAGATCTAACTGAGATATTTTTTTTAGTAAGTGGACTTTTGTTAGTCTCAATAGAGATCAACTGTCCCATGTGATCTGATCTAACACCGCTAACTAGTAAAGAGTCTTAAACTGCACAATTTGAAAAAATATTATCAATACAAGTATTGGAATTAACAGTAATCCTAGTTGGTTCGTTAAAAATATGTACTAAATTAAAAGAACTAAACAAAGCTAATAATTGATATTTATCTGACGATTCTATTAAAAAATCAATGTTAAAATCACCACAAACAAAGATATATTTCTTACTTTTAAAAACTTTTCTAAGAACATCTTCCATTACTGTCAAGAATGTAGAAAAACTTGAAGGTGGCCTATAAACACATATAATAATATAGTTATCTACTTCAGCACAAGCTATCTCACATAAGCGATCAACAGAGCATGAAGTGATGTCCTTTCGTTCCTTGAACTTATGATTATGGTTACAAAGAATCAAGGTTCCACCACCCGCCGCTGATATTCTATTGTACGCACTGGCAACCATGAAGTTATTAACATTAAATTGCATTGTGTCAGGTTTTAACCAGGTTTCACAAAAACATAAAATATCAATGCAATATTTATCTAATAACAGTTCAACATCTAGGATTTTGCCAGAGAAGCGATTTATGTTCTGGTGGTACAGAACAACACTATCGGTATGCCTCTCTATTGTCGGTTGGGTAAGTTTAAACAGTCTATCACAGTATCATTAGAGTAGCTACATAATACTGATTCGTCACTAAAACTAACTAACCTAATCTTTGGTATACTATCTATCACAGATTGAATATTATAGGCTATCAAAGACAAGACTTTCGCTCAGGAAGTATCACTGAACGTTTCTTAAGCTAGCATTATAGTCTTATTAAACTTATTAACTTCAACTTACCGATAACAAGTTGGAAGGGATCCTTAAAGCCCCACACAGCGGCGACACTGGCAGCGCGGTCCAGGCAGCCGAACATAGTACCCAGCAACAGCAGTTTGCCAGCCGCCGGGTGGACTGGCAGCCGCGCCAAGTGCCAACCTAGAGGCGTCAGCTTCTCTTCACAGTCAAGTGCACCAATTCTGTTTACATGATTGACTTTTTGAGACAAAAGTTGGCTTATTTCTTAGGCGGAACCCTATTTCCAATTTATCGAATTCATTGCACCAGTTCAGGTATGCAAAGGTTTATCTTAGTTTCAGTTGAAAAATGTTGGCAACCCTAATTTTAATTTTTATTCCTTACCATCGACAAGCTTAGAAGAATATACAGCACATTATTTATACTCACTGTGATAAATGTTTGATGGCTCGTTGCACAGTCGTCTCAGCGGGCGGTGACGGCATCATGCTCATAGCTGACGCAGCCTTTCCCAACCGCAGCCTCTTTATAGCCAACACTGGCTCCAAAAGCGAGTTCCTTTGTATTTCGGGCAGGAGGCGTTCCGCTAACTGAGTGGCACGGTATGACGTCACCAAATGGTAGCAAATACCTGGCTGACAACGACCAGCCCGACCTCGCCTAAAATGTGCTTTAAAACTTAATACAGTCAATAAAAGTTGTCTTAACGAAGTAATGCATGCCATAATTATTTTGGAAATCTATATCGAGTTTATAGTTGTTCAATGATTGATCATGATCGTGAAGTTTTGACTATCTCAAGACTTTTAGAGTTGCCTGAAAAAGTTAGGGATTTGAAGCCAGCAAAGGTTATCGAACTGCCTTAATATGAACAATGAGACGTATTATAACACAGTTTGCGTACCTTTGTCGCAAATTCGCCTGGGAAACCCACTCAGTTTGCAAAGTAGAAATGTTTTCTTCTATATTCAAACCACTATATTTAATTTTACCACAGTCAACCACATACACAATGTCATCTATAGTGATTGAAGTTTCTGCAATATTTGTAGCCACTATGATCTTTCTTATGTGATCTGGAGGTTTTTCAAATATTTTATGCTGCTGCAAGGATGGTAACTTCGAGTGTAGAGGATAGATTTCATATCGAGTACTTGGAAAAAAGCTACTAGTATTAATCTTTTTCAGTAATTTAGTTATGTCGCCGATTCCTGGCAGAAATACGAGGATAGCACCAGGATCCCCCTTGCAGATATGCACCAACAGTTCGTAGATAAGATCAATGTTCAAATCTTCAATCCTGGCATCCTGCAGGGCTAAGTATACATCTCGACTTATTTTCTTCTTTATAGATTCTAACCAAGGAGCTTAAAAAAAATAATCAACACGTGAATTTTATCAATATGGACAAAAATTGCATTAAAAATTACAAGCGTAAGCTAGGTACAGTCGCCATCAGATATATTGTGGCAGATAAGGTGACCAAATACTTCTGAACAATTTAAAATGTCAATTAGTTCGGTACACTATAGGTACCATTAATATCTGAACATTCATTACTCCATTAATATCTAAGCAAACGCTTGTCAATAATTTCTATACATATAAACAACCAAAAATATCTGAACACTTTACGTCAAGTGTGTCTACATATTTTAGATACCGGTGGCAGTTCGCTTGTGGTACGAAATTGAGCCCGACACAAAGTTAGCGCCATGTCAATGTGAAAGCAGGCGGCATGTGTGGATGCACTATTTATTTAATATCTGAGTAGTTGAAGAGAAATTGCAGGAGGAAGTGCCTTGCAAATTCACTATAAATACAATTTTAAATAGAGACTCTTTCGTTAATTTATATATTAAGGTAACTCAGGCAGTTTTGTAGTTTTCAGTCTTGTCATTACTGACATGTTAAGTATGTCATGGGACTAAATTCAGACGAGCAACGAACGTATTATGGGTATTGGATTATAATTTCAATTTAATGTAGGCTCAGATCAAATAAAAAGTTAAGATGGAACTTTGCGAACAAAGAAGTGGGGCCGGCTAAAACTACGCCTTGCCATGTACAACACAAAATTACATGCACACATGTATGAATTAATTCAATGAATTATTTAATAAGGAACTTCTTGAAAATACTTTTCTTCCAACTGCTAAAGTATTTTATCAAGATGAACAAATAACATTCATTCAAGACAGCTCAGTGCACAATGCTCGTACTGTACAAGAGTGGATTAATGAACAGAGAGCGCTTACTTTAATCAAACTACCGCCAAAAAGTCCAGACCTCAATCCCATTGAAAACTTATGGCGTAAAATGGTGCAAGAGTGGGATGGAAATCAATGTCGAACAAAGGAAGCATTAAGACGACGACATGCAAATAACGTTTGGGAAACTTTCAGAGGAAGACATTTTTGCGAGAAGATTGTTGGTTCCATGCGAAAACGGTTACACGACGTATTAAATGTAGAAGGAGGTCACACAAAATACTAATCTTTAATTTATGTTGTCACAAATAAAAATATATTCACAATAATTTTTATTTTCATTACAAATCCTAAATCTATTTCCTTCGATAGCCCGACATTATCAGTTGTATCCTATACAAATGATTTTGTATACAATTTTTATTCCCTTTTCATCGTATTTATACCACAAATAGTGTCATAGTGTCTGGTTCGTACATCGGTGTACATCATCTTATATTATTACACGGTATAATAAGCAAGTGTTATCTGCGTAGATACCCTTGACGTTATGTGTTCAGATATTTTTGGTAAGTTATGTGGTTAAAAGATATTGACAAGCGTTTGCTCAGATATTAATGGAGTAATGAATGTTCAGATATTAATGGTACCTTGTAGTGTATGGAACTTATTGACATTTTAAATTGTTCAGAAGTATTTGGTCACCTTAACTGCCACAATATATCTGACGGCGACTGTACCTAAATGCATAAAACTACATATTTGAGACACATCTTTTGCAAGTTTGGTTGATGAATACTGTTAAGCAAAGAAATCGTGAAGTTAGGCATCCTCACCAATTTCTGCTTTATATTGAATATCCTTTTGCATTTCATCAGCTTGTTTCTTCCATTTTTTTCTCTGCCATATTTTTACATTTTGATTGTTACTTTGCTCAGGTGGTAAAGTAAATTTAGTCATGCTCAGAATATCTTCTAAATAAATATCTTGGACAGGGTATGCCAGGCCTTCAATGTGCATCATAGGACAGTTGTCGAAATAGGCGGTTAGTTTCTCGGCATCTATTGTGGCGCTCATTAGAATTAGTTTTAGATCTTTGCGTTTTTTTAACACCTAAAATATAACGTGTCGATACAGTACAGTGTCGAAAAATATAAGAAACCTTACTATTCGTTTTATAAAACTGATACTACAACAATTTACGGAGACTTTGAATAACTTTTTAGTATTTGCTCAGATTTTATTTCCTGTTTCATAAATTTACAATATATTTTAAAAATTACATGATACATTACATAAATAATTACCTGTTTCAACATCAACATGGATATGTCGATGTGGCAGTCTCTTTCATGCACCTCATCAAGAATCACATGACTGTAATTAGTCAAACCCTGGTTTGTTTCTAGCTCTGCTAGCAAAATACCCGTAGTGCAAAACCTGACACTACCACGAGGCCTCGGCTCCACACTAAAAAAGAAATAATAAACTAGTTTATCAGTACATAAAGTTCGGTTAGGAAATAAACTAAATTAAATAATTAGTTTATTGATTACAAACAATTATTTTCTATTTATAATATTAGAATAGATTATTTATTGGTTATAGGTATTAAATTAAAGTATTCAAGTAAATGTACAATGGGCACTTAGCAGAAACTATAATAGAGCCTTGGGGCACTTTATTTGTGTTGTTTTAAACCAATGGGTAACTGCACTATTTTTATTTTGAATTAATAGAAAATAGGGACAAAATGCCTATAAGTTTGTTTACAAACAAAACAAGAGATCCTGGGTTCGATCCCCAGGTTGAGCAAAGTGTTATTGGGTTTTTCCATGAAATTCTCAGTAGCAGCTCGGAGTCTGGATTTGTGCCTGGTTAATGGCAATAGGCTCGCTCCCTATTACATGGGACCTAAACATACCGGCGAAATGTAGGTGTACATAAGTGCGCCTCTGCCTAACCCTTTGGGGACTATAGGCGTGATGGTATGTTAAGTATACAATAATCATTGAGTCGACCCTAGAACAAAGCCTTGGGGCACTCCTTTTTAAAATAAAAGGTCTTGTGGTATAGCGCCGAGAAAAAAGACGTGTCTTTTGTTTGATCTAAACATAAAATAAGAAAACTATTATGCCTTTAAGTTTTTTTAACACATCATAGCAGTATGTTCTCCAGGTATTATATGTTTCGTGGTCAGCAAAGCTAAACGGCTTTGTAAGATTCTTTTTAAGTAATAATATAAGAGTATATTTTTAATTTATGAAATATGAATTAACCTTACTTTTCTAATCTAACAGCATATCCTATGGATTCACCGAGTGGTTCTGACCTTTCTTCAGCGACTCTCATCGCCAAAGAAGAAGCTGCGATACGTCGCGGCTGTGTGACTAGAATATGAACATGAGCACCCTCTTGATTGATTATTGCGTCATCTAAAATTATCTGTGGGATCTGTAATATGGTACAGATAATTACCAGTTTTATGGATTACAATGGTTATTTTTTTTTAAAAGGCGAAAATTATAAAATAGTAAAGGAGCTTTAGAAAGCTTCTTTAAGCACACACATTCCGTTTATAGATTATTCACAAGCATTTATCTCTATATATTTTAAATCCAATAGAAATGTCGAAAATTTAAACAGGAGAAGCTCACGAAGCGCATGAAGCGCTAGATATAAATAAATATTAAAGAAAATAATTATACTTTTTATAATGGTTAGAGTTACCTGTGTAGACTTCCCACATCCAGTCTCACCACTAATGACCACCACTTGATTATTATTTATTATTTCTATTAATTCTTTTGATTTCTTATATGTTGGTAATATTGAGCGGAAAGCCTTCATCTTTTTGTAAGTCTTCGAGTTTATCATAGTTTTGTAATTTTCATAGAGAGAATTGTTTAACATATGGGATGCAGGATTTTTCAGAGCTATAGTAATCCCTTCTGAAAGGCATTTGTCAAGTTTTTCTTCAAAACTGCCTGTTATAATATCTTCATATCCATATTTATAATCTCCAGCACCTCTAAAGGCACTTAACAGCTTTTCACCCGATTTACAATTGAGTGGTTCATCACTTTCTTCAGTTTTTATATCTTGCCTTAGTGGATTATATTTTCCTTCTGTAACATTCTGAGATTTTGGTTCTAGGACATCATCAGATTGCATGGAGTCAGATGAAGTGCTTGGAGCTTGATTTTCTACCAATTTTGGAATTAAATCAGATCCACTTGTGTCACAAGGTTCAGTTTCACTTTTTTCTTTAATGATCACCGAATTCATGCTTTTTGGTGGTGGTATATTAATTTGGCAGTCTTTTGCTATCTTTTTAATTGATTCGATATTTCTTTGCAGTCCTGACAATACTGTTGGAGGAATTGTTAGATTTATCTAAAAAAATAAATGTTATTATTGCATCATAGACACAGCACGCACATTTTATATTTAATGTCTAGATTTGACTATTAGTGGTTTTTAATATTTCGCCATTTATTTAAGTAGAGTCAAGGTTCGATTTCCAGGTCAAGTAGTGTTATTGTGTTTTTCTATGAAATTCTCAGTAGAAGCTCAGAGTCTGCATTTGTTCCTGGTTGCTGGCAATAGGTCCCCCAATTACATGGGACCTAAACATATGGTTGAAGTGTGGGTGTATGTTCATACACCTCTGCCTACCCTTGGGGAATACAAGGTGTATGTATTTGAGTAGGAAACATTAGCTTGAGAATTTAGCTCTTCTATTACAGAAGTCCACCTCAGGAGTAGCTTGTGTATTTTTTATAATTAACTTTGGTGGATGAGCAAGCAGCACACTTGATGATTAGTTGCAACTACCGCTCATAGATTGGCATAAGCTCATGAATGGTTTGACCCTGTCTAAGCAATATGAAAATATCACAACCAAGGCACTTTGCTGTTTACCGATAAATAAAAGGGAGGGAAAGGAAAAAGAATCATCTTCATCATATCAGCCAAATGAAGTCCACTGCTGAACGAAGGCCTCCCCCATAGATTTCCACAATGACCAGGGACGTAAACAGTAATAATAAATATGGGCTCCTATTTCAGCCAAATAAACAGGTTTTTTGATGGTAACAAGAATTGATGGCTCAATATGCTCTCATGGACGGATTGATTTGCTCAGAAAGGTCACATATAGTCTGAAGATTGACAGTCAAGTTTATACTATCGGCATAATTGGTGATAGAAGTTATTATTTGACCACAAGTCCTCCTGATCAAGAATATAATTATTTCTGAATGAAATAATAGAGTCCATTTTTTATTCTGTAAATACAGAGGTAAAAATAAATGGAAGTTTAGATGAGTAACGATAAATTATAAGGTTTACCATATAACCCTGGTCTTCATTTTTTGGTTTCTTCATCTGCATGTCCCGGTAGTATAGTCCGATGTCTCTACCGCGCAATCCGCGAGGTCTGCCACGATTACTATGTTTATAAGATGGTCTGCCCCAGTTACCACGTCGAGACATTTTATTTGGCGGCTTAACTTGGTCTTGATTTCCTCGCCAAATATTTTTTGCACCTTTTTTACATACGAATTAAACTGTAATTTGATTTGATTTTTAATTAATTAATTTCAATGGTGCTATCGTAAAACCTTATTTCTTAACTACACTGCATATACTCAGAACAGAGAATAGTTGTGTATTTTGTTCTTCATCTATTTATATTACTATCTTAATATTAATAAAATCCGTACCGAAACGCACCGGAAAAATACTAAAACAAGAACTGAAAGCCTGAAACTGAAGTCTGAACTATTGGTAAGAAAAAGTGACAGTGACATTGACGTTTGTGACGTTAGTTTTTTTTTTGTAGTATGGCACTATATATATAGCTTGAAGACGTTAGTTCAATCTTCGTATGTATGATGAACATGTACATACAGCTACAGGTCAACCTATACAATTCCCCAGTTATTAGTCTTTGAGGCGGTCATATTTTTCCATCACTAAAATAACTTAATAATCTTCATGGCAGTAGAAATTGATACATGCCTACTTAAACTTATTCACAATTGAGTACTAAAACTTTTGCTCAAAAATTGATATCGTTGCAGTATGTAGTGTAAATTATTATTTTTTGCAGAATCCCCATCATCCTTCACTATGCGTGGTAGACTTATTTAAAGTGGTCATTACCATTACTCCAAGTCTGTTAATTAATACGACGCAATATGAATGATAATATTATTATCATCAACCCATATATTGTCCCACTGCTGGGGTGCTCCCAATTCGGAGAGGAGACCCGTGTCTCCTCTCAGAATGAGAGGGATTAGGCTATAGTCCGCCACGATAGCCTAATGCGGGTTGGCAGACTTCACACGCCATCGCCATCGAGAAAATCTCTCAAGTATGCTGGTTTCCTCACGATGTTTTCCTTCACGGTTTAAGCGCGTAAAAATTAATTATTAATACGCACATAACTTCGAAAAGTCAGAGGTGCGCTTTGGATTTGAACTCGAGACCTTTGATTTGGATGTGATATGACCATTGGGTCATATCACTAGGCTATCACTGCACTCACGCAATATGAATAACTTATACAAAATTGTAAACAGATTACTATGAAAATTGCAAGAATTTAGTGTAAAGCTGCACAGCCGTTGGCAAAGGCTAAATATAACCCAGAAAAAAATGTATCCATGCCCTTATAAACACAATAAAAAAAAACAATTGTCAAAAAAAACTGCTGTCACAATCATCAGTTTCAGTTGTCACTGTCAGTATTGTCACTTCACATTCACAGGCATAGCAATAGCAAAGCAAAGCAGACAGCGAGGATTTCAAAAGAGATTTGCACCTAAATATATTGCGGCTTTTTTTAAATTAGAATCGATGTGTGTATAATTTTTAGAATTGGATTAAGTTAAAAATTATAGTAGTGGAAACAATGTTACTTAAAAATGTAAGTTCTCACATAAATTATCACTGATATGCTTTTGCTAGTCTCTTCAATAAGTTTATAGCTTGCAGATTCTATGTTTATTTTTGTTAATAATTAAATTTCAGGTTTATTGGTCGTCACTATGCAGGGGACGCAAGAAAAAAATAATGTCTCTCATTATTATTTTGATATTTCTATTGAATGCCATGTTATATGTTAGTTTAGAACTATATAACACTGTCAGTAAGAGAAGGAATAAAGAACCTTGGTTTAATAGGTGAGTATTAGCTAAGGAACATTGTGAAACAACCAAATAACTTAACATGTAGTAATGTATTCTGTATTACCATATCTATTTGTTTCAGTTTGCATTTTGATAAAGATTCATATGTTGATGAAAGTGGAATGAGAGTTATAGTGGGACATTATGTAGGTGGAATTAAAGGTGGAAATTTATCTGAAGGTAAATATAATTGAATTTTAATAGGGTTTTTTTGAATACTATATAAATAATATCTATGATTTTCAATAGGATCTGGAAAGCCAGGGGAAATTTGAAAATTTTAGAAGTTAAATATTGAGTTTACATAATAGATTAAACAATTTTGTTTGTTTGAAATATGATAACATTAGGTCTCATTTTAAAATCAGCTTGAAATGTAACACCAAGATCTGGCATACAAATTAATGAATAAGAATAAATTTATAACTCAAAAATAATTACATTATGAAACATATTTACGAAATTATTATCCAATTTACAGTAATAAGAGTTGTATGGAGATATTTCTCGTGGCTCCTACAATAGGTCAAGCCTGTTTCTTGGAAGCTTAATTCAGTTTCAAGTTTGGAAAATGTAAAATAAACTGATTTAAAAACCTAATTAAATTTCACGGTAGATCAAGAACAACTTCAGAATACAATAGTAACTAGATGGACAATAATACTATTTACAATTCAATAATATAATTCAATGTGCAATTGATATTCAATGTTCAATTCATACTATTTATAATAGGACCATTTTTGGTTATTTGCTGCTGCTGCTTGGGACGTTAATAATATTTATTTATCAATACTAGTGGACTCACCAGTCATTGTTCTGCCCAAACTGGATTGCAGCGGCACCTGATCAAACTGTTTAAACATTCCCTGGATTTAAACATATTATATTTCAAAACAAAAATCAGCCAAATCAGTCTAGAGCTGTTCTAGAGTGTTAGGGATACTAACAAACAGCAATATTTTTTTTTATATAAGAAGATTAATTTTATTAGGCTAGACTTTCTGTGTCTTAGAGTTAGATATTAGGCTTAGACTTCGAATTTCTGTTTTATACTATATACAATCTGTAACAAAAACCCTGTCCGATCCAATAAGGGTGTATTCCTGGTTCAACATACGTACTAGAAAAAAATGTTATAAAAATGTAACTCATAAAAACCAAAAGTTATTAAAAAAAATTATTTTTATAATCCATGCGAAATTTAACCCTGAATATGGCAAATTTTCATAAGTTGACAACACTCCTTCCGGCGGCAAAATCTTTTTATTTTCACCTATTTTTATTTCAAATGGATTTTTTATTTAAATGGTTACGTATATGTGTACCGAATACTACTCTTAAGGATCGGACAGGGTTTTTTTTACATGCTGTATAGCTGCCCTGCAGCTATGCTCACTTTGCCCCACGTCTAAGGACAGGCTATTGATGGTCAAAATAAATGTAATTTTAACTTTGATGAATCTAAACAAGGTCACAATATGAGTCAACAATGAAAGGGAAACCAATGTCTATGAGATGCCTATCTTCTTGCATACATTACATTGTTTTCATTATTTACCTTTTTCATTGTATACATTGATTTCAAACATTGTTATACTTATCTCTCTCTGTTGTTTTAAGTCTGTTTTCCGAGAATGGGTAGGTAGAGAGGAGTAAAAAAAATATTTGAATTAATAAATCTTGAAATTAAATAAATCTCAAAATAAATTAATTGTCAGTGTTTATTTTGAGACTGACCAATCAAAGTCATACTAATGATAGACAGAGATAGGTACAAATAGTGATAATAATGATAGAAAGAGAGAGGTATGAGTACTTTGTACTCATTGTGTTAAATGAGGACATAACATAACATACCATCACAACTTCTGTATTCCCCGAAAGGTTAACCTAATGTATACACCTACATTTCGCTGGTATGGTTAGGTCATGTAATAAGGGGTGAGCTTATTGTCTGTTACTACTACTGAGAATTTCATAGAAAAACCCAATAAAACTTTATTTCACTGGGGAATCGAACCCAGCAACGCTATCGTAGTAGTCGCGCTTGGGACCACTAAACTAATGAGGCCGTTATATGAGGAAGTATTTAGTTTTTGGAAAATACTTTTTAATTTTTTTCTTGCTTGTATGGCACTATCTGAAAATTAATTGAAATAATCTGATTTTCATTTGTGAGAAGCAATCCTACACTTTGATTGATTTCTGTTTAGCATTTCAATTCAAAACATTTGTTTTCATTTGCCAATCATGTTATGTTGGCGTGTTACACAATTTAATTAAAATTAATTGGCAGATGCTTGTGGTTATGGCACAACTACTTAATTAATCTGATAAGAAGCTGAGAAGCCTAATTAAAAATTCCTTGACTTGATAATTATTAAACAATTTTACCAAAAAAATTGGGGTAAACAATATAAAGTAACTTTAAAGATATAAATTTTATAGTAAGAAAAATATGATCGCAGGCAGAATTCAAACTTGTACCCCTCCGGTTAAGAACACCAGACGCTTTTGTCACTAAGCTACCGAGTCCGAGACCACTGCCTGTGAAATCAAATTTCTCTTTCACGTTATACGTCTTAAGATGACGTCAGCGACATATATTGAAGACATATTACCTTGTAAGACAACCTGTATATAATATATATGTTTGTTCTGTACGGGGATCGTATCCACGACCCATTACGCAAAAGGTAATTGCTGTGTTGCTGCGCCAATCTTAAAGAAAGTATAGGATATGTTGTAAGTTAGGGATGCCTATAATTTTATATAATTTTTTTGGTAGTTGGAACTTAGAGATAGTTACAATTTTACATAACATGCTATCAAGCCTGTATTTCGCGAAAGTCTAAGCAGAGGGCTACTACTGTACATCCCCAGTTTCAGCAGTATATTTTAGGTCAGCGAGCCTATTACAAATTTTATAGGCATACCCATAAAATTTTATTTTTATATACCATAGTATAGCGGGCAATTTGCCGCAACTCCACGACAAAGCGTATTTTTGTGCGTGGCATCGTCAAAATTTTTAAATGAAGGTAAAAATTTTATAGATAAACTTAATATGTAATATTTAGCTTGACACACCTTTTAAGCTAAAGGTACTAGGTTGGATTCCCAGTCCAACCTAGTACCTTTAGCTTAAAAGGTGTGTGTGAACCACTAGACTAATGAGGCAGTTTTACTTTGATTGTGTAGTAGTAGTTAATGTAAATCCACACGTCGTCGGTATGTATATTAAAAAAAAAAAAAATGTTTAGGTCCCATGTCATAGGAGGCGAGCCTATTGGTTGATATTGGTGATATTGTTTTCAGATGTGATACATAGCAACAATTATGCGCCGGTGGCGGGCGCTGGCGAGGGCGGGCGGCCAGTGCAGCTGTCGCAGAGGGAGCTCATCACTGCCCGGGAGCTGTACTCTCTGCATTCGTACAATATACTTGTTAGTGATAAGATAGCAATCAATAGAAGTCTTCCTGATATGCGAAATGACAGGTAAAGTTATTAAACCACGTCACCTTCAGACACGCTAATGTGGAAGACAAATTAGATATCACATGCATGATCGGGAATGCTTCTGGTGTACCGAACCAGAGGGCGCAGGTTCGAATCCTGCTTGAGATAGAATTTTCCTTTCATGAACATTTATATTTCATGAAAGGAAAATTCTATCTCAAGCTTTTTTATGGAAATTGTGTTAGTTTTTTAAATTTGTCTTTGACTTGAGGGAAATCTGTCAAAGCAGAACAGGCAAACTGTTCGTTTGACACTTTGGAAAAGGAAATGGGTTTGAAAAATTGAGAGGTTACTCTAACAACAGCGTAGCGGTCACGCTGCTGACCCGCCAGAGTTGAACATAGCAACAGCATCTGTTGTGGCGTGTCCGTATCCGCAAAGCAACCCACAACCATAACCTGATCCTACTATAATATAATTTCAGTATCAGATTTATTTTATAATAACATTAGTCGGCATCAAACAGAACTCGGGAGTTTTTTTAAATTCTGTTTTCTTCTTGTTTAAGGTGTAAAGAAGTGGTATTCGACTTGTCAAATTTGCCGACTGCAACAATTATAATAGTGTTTCATAATGAAGCGTGGTCCACGCTCATGCGCACCATTATGTCTGTATTGATGAGGTCGCCAGATTCATTGTTGCAGCAGGTGAGTAATGCAATGTATACCTAATGTGTAGGGATAGAAATGCGTTGGCGCAATGTTTAGACCCGTATTTAGATGGAAAATATCCTAGTAACAGTCACATAGTGTAGATTTGGTAGAAATTTCACTCGAACTTATAATTATAGTGACACAAATACTACCGACGTATGTAACACCGACACAAATAAGACCGTTATTTTGTTACTGATATTTTGACATTACTACATTTGAATTTTATTTATTTGTGTTATGTACACAGATAAACATAATAACATATATAACATACCCTCACGCCTGTATACCCCGAAGGGTTAGGCAGAGGTGTACTAATGTAACCCACACTTCGCATGCTATGTTTAGGTCCCATGTAATAGGGGGCGAACCTATTGCCATGCTACTGAGAATTTCATAGAAAAACCCAATATCACTTGGCTCGACCTGGGAATCGAACCCAAGATCTCTAGAGTAGCTGTCGCGCTAAGGACCACTAGACTAATGAGGCAATCTACACAAATAAATAAAATTGCAATGTAGTTGGCAACCCTACTTTGGTCATGAGTATGACTGTTGATATTTTCTTTGATTACCGACTTTCGACAGATTTCATCTTCAATTTCAGATAATTCTCGTCGATGATGCAAGTGAACGCAGATACCTTCTTGATGAGTTAGATGAAGCTGTGGCGAAGTTAGACAAAGTACAAATAATACGGAACCATAATAGGACGGGTCTTGTGGGAGCTCGGTTAATGGGGGCTCAGGAGGCGACTGGTGACGTGTTGGTATTTCTTGACGCTCACTGTGAGGTAAGTGACCAGGCTTGTTAATCATCTTTCGGGTAAAAAGTGACAGCACTTTATCAACATTTGTTTGAGTGAAAAAGAGCCTCCTAATCTTTGATCTTAATTGCTTCGTGTTTACAAGAATAGAGACCATGGTAAGACTGTAATATACATAATAATAATATGATAATAATGAGGGTGGAATTACGGTTCCAGGTGACGCAAGGATGGCTCGAACCCTTATTGGATAGAGCAGGAAACGACGATGTCTTTATATGTCCCCATATAGACCTTCTATCTGAAGATACTCTAGCTTACACAAAAAGTATAGACGCACATTGGGGTGCATTCAGCTGGCGACTACACTTCCGATGGCTTATACCCAGCAGTGCAGTACTTAAAAAGAAGTCAGAAAACCCTTCCAAGCCATATCCTACTCCAGCCATGGCCGGTGGCCTTTTTGCTGTCCGAAAAAGCCTTTTCTGGCGCTTAGGTGGCTACGACGAAGGTATGGCTATTTGGGGAGCAGAAAACTTGGAATTGTCTTGGCGCGCTTGGCAATGTGGCGCGAGAGTTGAAATAACATCATGCTCCAGAGTAGGCCACATATTTAGGAGGCATAGCCCTTACAAATACCCTGGTGGAGTATCAAAGGTTCTTAATTCAAACCTAGCGCGAGCTGCCGCAGTGTGGATGGATGAGTGGGCAGATTTTTTCTTCAAATTCAATCCACAAGTAGCCGAGGTGCGCGACCAACAATCTGTTGGAAAGAGGATTGAGTTAAGACAACAATTAAAGTGCAAAAGTTTTAGGTGGTACTTGAAGAACGTGTGGCCTCAACACTTTTTCCCTACTGAAGAGAGATGGTTTGGGAGAATAAAAAATGAAAAAGGCAGTTGTATAGGAGTTACTTTTGGGACACTGGGGTTAGGAAGCCCAGCTGTAGCAGTTGAGTGTGGAGAGCTTGAACTCGAGAGTCTAGTAGTGTTCACTCCAGAGGGTAAGTTGATGGTCGACGAAGGACTATGTTTAGAGCAAGGGAACGGCCGCGCCGTATGGAAGAGTTGCAACGATAGTAGTAAACAGATATGGGTACAAAAAGGACCAAGATTAAAAACTAAGGATGGCTTGTGTCTCACTTTAATTTTGGCTAAGGACATAAAAGGCGTTGGCGATCCTATAACATCAAAAAAATGTGTTACAGATGATAGACAAATTTGGCATTTTGAACGCGTGCCTTGGCGATAATTGTGATAATAGTAGGCAGTACAAATACAAAAATTAAATACAAGTTTTGTATAAAGTTCGCATTATTTTGAAGCAAGAAATCTTCATTAGTTTTAGTTTAACATATGATCTAAAGTTCTTAAATTATTTGAGTCTGATACGGAATCTGATAGAAGTAGGTTGTGACAGGCTGCTAAACTAGAGGTCCTGGGTCTCATTTAAGTGTTATTGGCTATTTCAATGTAATTATTACTAGCATGTGTATGACAAGATGTATGGATATGGACGAAGCAAAAGAAGTATGCAAGAATCGCAGCAGATGGCGTTCTGTAGTTTCTGCCTACCCCTATGGGAAAAAGGCGTGAGTGTATGTATGTATTTATGTATTAGTAGCAGCTCAATGGTAAAAGGGTTGCCCTCAGGACCTTAAGATACTGGTGTACAGTGCTATATCTTTGCCTAACTCTTTTGAATCATATAGGCATGATAATTTTAGGTTCGGTCGCCAGCACATTAGGTCCAAAAAACGTCAAATTATCTTAGTTGATTTTGTACTTAACCTTCAACGTTTTAAGGTTTGAAACCATTTGGGGGAATTTGGCAGTTTTGTATATCCTGATGTGCTGGCGACTGTACAATCAACAATATTGTATTTTGACAACATTTCACGCTTATTTTTAAAAGATTGAGGTCGGAAAGCGTGAACTGCCATCGTATATTAGTAAGTTGAATTGTTGTTGCACAATAAAATAGGCAAGCATTTAATAATACTTATTCAGCAACTGTGATTTTAAAATGATATTATTTTTGAAATGAAATAACTAGTATTAATATAGCAAGACCATAAGTTGTGATTTTTTAATAATATCGACGTAGAATATACTGTTGTAATAGCATAAGTAATTATTGATAGATTTATTTTAAGGACTTCATTGTCGTGTTGTAACTGCCAGTATGACATTCCTATGTTACTATATTTTTCATTATATTTTGACTGCCTCGGTAGTCCCAATCGCGACTGCTATGCTAGAGGTCTTGTTATTGGGTTTTTCTATGAAATTCCTAGTAGCAGTTCAGAGTCTGGATTTGTGCCCGGTGAATGGCAATAGGCTCGCCCCCCCTATTACATGGGACCTAAACATACCGGCGAACTGTGGGTGTACCTGGACATTAAGTACACCTCTGCCTTACCCTTCGGGGAATACAGGCGTGATGGTATATTATGTTTATATTTTGAGATAAAAGCAAAAATATTTCGGGCGTCCGTATACGCAACTTTCGCTGCAAATGTTGCTTGCGCGATTTAGGATTCCCACAGTCGAATTTCCATATGTAGCGCGCTGTGCGATAGATGTCGCTATTAATATTATCTAACGCTGAAGGAATATAACCTACATGTCTAAAAGTAAAATAAGAATGCGGTGTCGTATACTTTTACAAGTCTCTTCGTCATGAACCAGTAACCATGTTTTATTATTATGCTATGTTATTTGGTCTGGAGTCGCCTTTAAAACACTCCATAAATATTTTACAGCGCAATATGGGTTGTGAAAACTAAGAATTTACTCGATGTATTTATTTATTTACTCGATAGTCGCTAGTGGAAACACACTTAGTACTATTTAAAACTCTTGCGGTCACATGTGAAACTAAGACTAATTTATCTCTTAAAGTTCGCGGTAGCTTCGCCACCGAATTGAAATTTCAATAACACATTATATCACATTCCAGGTTCAAGGCAATAGTAATTGCAACAACAACTATATTGTATTCACAATTAATTTCTTAAAATTTTGTTGTAGATCTGCTACAACAAAATTTTAAGAAATTAATCGAGTTTAAGAAATTAGTCGAGTAAATTGTCAATTTTGGTAGTTTGTAGTTTTTTTGGCAAGTTTCTACCGATTTTCTAACGATTTGAATGAAAGGTGTTAAGTTCTTAGTTTTGAATATTTTCTGGTTAATTTCGGAATTCCTATTGCCCTGTGACTTAAATGTGTTAAAGACGTACAATTTGCGATAAACCAAGATATATTCGAGTTTGGCGCCTTAGGTAAAAAATCACCCTTAAATAGAGATATAATATAGATAGTATGATTTGCTAACATGGCTTAGCGGCACAATATTTACCAATATGGTGCTAGGAGGAACTCCTTAGCAGAGTTTTACCACTTATTTCTTCTCTTGAATATTATATTCAGTACACGTATAATTTTTTCTTCATACAGACTGCCTCATTGGTCCTTAGCGTGTCTGCTATGCTAGAGTTCATCTCCCAGGTCGAGCAAAGTGTTATTGGGTTTTTTTATGAGGAAACCTGCATGCCTGAGAGATTTTCTTGACGGCATGTGAAGTCTGCCAACCCGCAGTAGGCTAGCGTGGCGGACTATAGCCTAATCCCTCTCGTATTGAGAGGAGACCCGTGCCCAGCAGTGGGACAATGTAATGGGTTGATGATGATTGATGATGATTATGAAATTCTCTCTCTTTTTATGAAATGGGATCTAAACTAAATATACCGGGGAATTGTATTGTTCAATTATTTTGTTCACCTTTGCCTGGCCTGATGGTAATATTCTTCATTTTTTTTTGGTCGTAATATTTAATCCAACCAATGAATTGTCATGTTGGCAATAATTATTTCTTTAATTCGACTTTTTAACTTTAATGTTAAGCATGTATCCTTATTTCTTCTAGTCTTATTTTGCTAACTTATCGTGGTAGCTATATCGTGTATTTTTTATTTATGAGTATCTTAGAATATAGTGTTACCTAGTTCAGTATTCCAGCAATACATTCCAGTTCTCGTTATGATATGTTTTACAATGTATGTATGATTATTTTTGTATTATTATAGAATGTAAAAGTAACTATGTTTGTTTGTTACCTTTTACTAAACAGATTTTGGTAAAATTGGCAATGACTTGAGAATCTTAAGGAGGACATAGGCTACGTTTTATCTCAAACACTAAATAGGGATATGCGTGAGATCGCAAATAATTCCATCAATACAGTTTGAAAGCAAATCGGACTGATATCAAACGTAGTAGAAAGTTTATTTTATTTTGTACAGTTTGTTCGAAATAACTGAGCATGTCTGAAGTTAGTTAACCATTCCAAATTGCCGCATATGTAAAATAAAAAAATCGATATTAGTAATTAAATAATCACAAATGCGAAACATGTAGACCCCAATTGTCTCTACACTTGCTGACAACTTCAGACAAGCACAGCCATTTCGAGCAAACCTTATTTTGGTATTAAGAAAATACATACAAGTATTTTCATTGTTTAGATAACTACAAATATATATATGTGTGACCATTTTAATGGCAATTCTTTTGACATGGTGCTTTTAAAGAAAAATCTGTAGGGAATTACGAAAGAAACAGTTACAAATAATATAGTGGTTAAAGCTTAATGTTTTTATTTTGACAAAACACGTTACAAAAATTCTATTTAAATGTACAATTAAATAATATGAAAAATATTCTATGTCATTAAATTAACCGTTTATATCAAACATTTGTTTTATTCACACTCGTCACCTGGGTATTACGTACAGTAGTAAAGTTGCTACTGTAATATGTAGATGCAACTTATGTGTTTCTACGGAGTTGCAGTTGTTGCCGTTGCATATGAAGCAACGAGCATCACTGTGACCACGTGCTCTCTCGACGGCCTCCAGCCCAAGACAGACTGAGTCCACTTGTGCTCTAGGAACGCACCCTCGAAGCGTGTCGACTGTGTTACCAACTGAAAAAAAATACATTATTAGACACTTGTAGAAACTGTATGTCTAAAGTAGTCCAGACAGCATGTGGTTTTCAGTGGTAGATTTTAATAGAAAAACTCAGTATAAACTCAATTAGACAGAAGTAAAATTTTCGTGTTCGTTATTTTTGCCCTTATTTCGATATTTTTGCAGAAATACACTTGTCTCACACGTACACGCAATAAATGAAACTGATCTTAAAGTAATGTCTAGCCAGGCGGGTTCCTGGATCTTACTGCAAACGTGTTGGGCTTAGTTGAAGTCTACGACATGCATTTCTCCCCCTTTTGAATAGGAAGTAACACAGTTGTGCCACAAGCAAAACCAACATCTCGTAGTTCACTTGAACAATAAAAGTGAAAATACTTAGATAGGTACAGTTCATTTATTGGAGTTATGAATAAAACTGTACTGTAGTGGTTTTTGAACTTACAAGTTTTATCATCAGGGGTCGCGACCATCTTCAAGCAACGGTATTCTATCGGTATTTTCGAATCCGTGCTCGGTGGCGGGTGTCCATAGTTGTGCACCCACATAGCTGACACCCAGTTGGCAGGTTGGCACTCCACCGGAGTTCCCGGCGCGATCACTTGCTCAGGGTGGCAGCCTAGACATCGCTGGTAGAAGCAACTTTCCGAGACCGCTGCCAAGTTTCAGAAACAAGAGTAAGTTTGTATCTTGATACATATAAGATATTTTGCTTGATATAGGTAAAAAAATACTGACCACAGATTAAAATAAGGTCAGTAATAATAAGAATACCTATCCGCACACCGTATCAGATATTTTAGAGCAAATTCACACAATTAATTGATATTGGTATCAGATAACCTAATATTTAAGACAAACATCATCATCAACCTTAATGTCCCACTGCTGAACACGGGTCTCCTCTCAAAGTGCGAAGGGTTAGGCTGGTTCACCACACTAACCTACTGCGGGTTGGCTGAGTTCACACGCCCTCGAAAAAATCTCACAGGCATGCAAGTTTCATCAAGATGATTCTCTTCATCGACTTACGGCTTGGCAGTCCAATGGTCATATCACAAGGCTATCACTGCTTAGACAAGCAGTTATCTCTTATTCGTTCTGTGTGACCGACTCACAGAGATGAAACACGGTAGTCCAAAGTCCAAACCTCTAGGTCAAACTCTTGAAACTTTAAGGTTGCATATCCTTTGGGTTTTAAAAGGGAAATTCCTCCAAGATTGAAAAAACTAGGTCAACGTTGCGCAACTGATACTTTAAAGATTCTGAATATCAGTGTGCTAATGCAATAAGAACCCCATTAATTATTGAAACGTCTTGCCCAATTAACTATTTTGGCATGAGGGATGTGTGCCCCCTCACACCTTGCATCCATTGGAACGAAAGTTTAAAGGTCGGGTTATACTTAGGCAATAAATCATATTCATCAAAAAAAAAAAAACAGACGGGGAGATAACACAAATTGGAGAGATAACATGCATAGTTTATTAAACTTGCAATCCTTTGCCGGAGTAACCTACCTACTTATTCCACGATATAAGTATCTACACCATCATTCCGAGATCAATAAAATCTGACGATGAAGTAATGGATACTGGTAGAATTTGTCATAACAGTTTGTAAACGGATGTTTTTACCAACTCTATTCAATAGGTCTTAATCAATACATTCATAATGTGCTTGGGTATGTAGGAACTTTATATATGTTGGTTATTAAAATACTGATGAAGAAATTTTAATGTCCTTGTTGTGATTACCTTGTTTTATTTATTATTCGAGTTCAAAACTACCTCAGATAGTGGTAACTTAGCGTACCCGCGTTGAAGATACTTATCGTGAGCTAAGTAAAGAGATCGATCAGTTTTTTTTTGTATTAACACAGTTTGAATTATGTATCGATCGCCCTAACTAGACTTTCTCCGCCCTCTCCCCTTATGGCACTTTGGAATTACTACAATCATACTTATTGGAATTACAATCATACTTAAGTAGGTTATCATTGACGAACTTGTGATTTTATAGAAGTACAGTACCTCTAGAAGATAGTAGATATATTGAACTATGCCTAAGGATTATTCAACATAATATTTCATCCATTGTAACGTCAATCTAGTCTAGTTACGTATGGTTTCGAGAAACTGCTGATGAGTGTGGTGCGGACACAATAACTTTGATGCGGATCTTATTATACGTTGATGTTTATTACGATTGCAACCATTACTGCAGACGTTTTTATCACACCCTTAACATCGCAAGTGTTAATTGTTTGTTCGACTCCATAGTTAATTTGCCTTGAATATTATACTTACCCAACGATACCTACCTAGTTAAGTGGTGTGAGATATGCCCAACATAATAAAATATAGGAATCAGGCCAATAAATTATTCTTATTGCGTAGTAGAGATGTAATACCTACACTACAATCAAAATTAATTTGTCTTAATCCTAATTTCTTAATATTTTCATGGTAGTTACGCAAGGCGGCCATTTACGCGAATTTGTGTGTATTATGACCAACGTGGAGGGTTTGTGGCACAGTAATAACTAGGCTGATTAACCGTTCTGCAAAGTTAAGCTGCGTTTGCCGCAGTCAGTTTTTGGAGGGATGGACTCCTCCGTGCTTCGGAGCACGTTAAATGAGGTCCGTCACGATCATCACGATGACCATAGGGCAAGAGAAGGTACGTGCGATGTATAATCAGTACGACTACGACGTAGCATAAAAAAGGTATATTTTCGTAGAATATATTTCATAGGTAAAGAAAATTAATGATTAAAAGGTAGTGTGATCCATCATCTATTGTTCGCATTTCCTCGTACAAAGCATGTCCATATCCAATCGGATTGTTGTGCAGCGACGTCTACTCGTGCGCAGACCGCCGCGCCCGCTACCTAATGACCACTCCTGGCTGCAGTTACGTTTGTTTTAACCGCCGCAATCATATGTCATTTTCTCGCGTTTCGCGCCATTTTACCGGCCATCGCCGTCGTTCGATTCGCTCGGCGTGTACGCTCCGTAATTATTGAAAGCGGAGAATCCGCTCTCGACGTTAAGGTATGCCGTTCAAGCGTTTATTTACCACGCTTAGTTTTGCTTTAGTTTCACTGTTTTAATTAAATATATTTAATAATAAATGACTTGGGTGTAATTCATAAATTTTCTATTTAACGTGGGAACTGTCTATACAATTTTCAAGAAGATGGCAACACATCTCGCTCAAATGCCATTTTATTCCATGTGCCTGAAAAATGCATTGCATCTACGATATTAAGTATTGTAGAACGCATTTAGGAACGCATTATATTTTAATTACTGCTGCAGATGCAAAAACATATTCGAAAGTCTTGATCAATGTTTGAAGATTTAAAAAAATATAACCATATGTAATACAAGTGAGAAGAAACGGTTCGTAGACTGATGGTGCGTAAGATCACGCCGGTGATCGTCATATCACAGCCCGGCGGCGGCGCCCGAGAAAGCGGTTGATAGGCGCCTGACATAATTGTGCACGGCTAGTTGCGTGCCAACTGCCAGCGTGCTATTGTAATTCTATATCTACCAGTTCTTGCAGCTCACCTGGGAGGGTATTGTTTCCTTGATCAGTTTAATAAAAGTAATGCATAAGCCGGAACAGAGTAGCCTACTAACATAAAATCTATGCAAAGACCTATGTTATGTATTGTCAGAATAGGTAGGCAGCTTACTTAGATAATTGAATATAGGGTTGATAGACTTTACATGCCGCTAGTACTAGGTATAACTTATTCTGTGATCTGCGTGCCTGAAAGATTTTCTCGACGGCGGACGTCGAGAAAATCTTTCAGGCACGCAGGTTACCTTAAGAATGATTATTTCGCACCTACATAATTCGAAAAAGTCCGTCAAACATATCAACTCGAGCCCAATGACTTAGCAGTCTAAATACGTATTACACTCGAAAAATTCTTCAGTTGTACTGAATCTAGATTATATAGCATTTCTGTTAGCCGCGCTATCTTACTTATCTAAGTCACAACACAACTGACCTAAATTCATAACTAGTGATCATCAACATAAAATCCTCTGCCCACGCGCTTGTGGCGACATTACTAGACGCATTGACAATGTAAATACGATTGTCAACAGAATAAATAAATATTTATCCAGAGGCGAGATGAGTCGGTATTCGGTAAGCCATTGTGTCGCGCAGGCGCGGGCGGCCGGCTCACAAAATGAATTCAAAACCAAGTGATGTAACACTTTGTTTTATTTATTTAATCGGATGTTAACTTGTAGAAACAATAGATTAACAAATCACCAACTACACATTTTTTATTGTTTGAATTGTGTATTTTTGTTTACAAGCGATACTACATGAGTCCAGAGGAATTGAAGCTTACCATAAGGAATGAGTCCGGCAACGCTAAGAATAAACACTAGCATTTCCATACACTGTATCACTATTCTAATTATAAATGTAGTACGTTGCAACGTCCACTATCGCCACAGTTTTTATCACACTAATCGTTTGTGGAATCGGTTTTATCTTTTAACGTGTGCCGTTATCATTGTGTTGTAAATTATTTTGTCGTTTCCAGTGGAAAACCTGGATATATCATGGTTAAATTAGCGAACTGTTTGTTGGAAAGGCGCCTATCAGTGACGAAAATAAATGAATGTCTGTAAACACCGATCTCGGAATATTTTTGTATGTCAGATGGCTTGAGCGGTGAACCGGTAAACCGCTAGATATGTACTAATTCTTGGCACAGATTGCTATTGGGTGATACCGAACTTATGAAAAACTGTGAAGAAGCGCGAATATTAAGCCGGTACGGGTTCGTTTCTTTCGGTGGATGCATTACCTACGTCGTATTTTTATTTTATGTATATTTATAAAGAAATTCAACATACGCCCACCAACTTGCATTACGCTCACGTGGGGACTATAGCCTAATCCCTCTCGTCCTGAGAGAAAACTCGAGCTCAGTAGGTACTTAGTGGGGCAATTTATTGGGATGATAATGATGATAAATGGCTTGACTGTGTGTTAATGTATTTATTTATTAAGTTCATATAACGCGAAATACTTACATATTGAAGTTTTAATCTTCATAGTGTATTGGGATCTCAATTTGAATTAATCAATTAAATGATATTAAGCATCCATGCACTTGCAATTAGAATAATTTGAGTTATAAATGTGCAAGTAAATTAACACAGAATTATTATTAGATATTCAAGTTATTTTTCTGGTACGACCAGTCTAGGGACGATTGATAAGTTTACACGGCACGAGTATAATAAATTAAGTATGCATTTAAATGTGTATATATGTATAGGACTATAGGTGTTGGTATTGTAGTTTTATTAATAAAAATGGGCATTTGAACTAGCTGATTGGTTTTGTTATTTTAAATTTATAATATTTTTAATCCGTTATACAAAGAATACCTAAGATTTATTAAACTATTTTCACAATTTCTCGTTTTTTTTTGCTTATGTTTCGCCTAATGTTTGGAAAGCACCCGCAGCCTTTAGACGTCCGTCTTTAAACATCGCTAGCGCGTTGTCATCTTGAGATCAGAGTTGGCTCAGTAGGTAATTTGATTACTCTTCAAACCGAAACTCAATAATAATGTTAGTACAGGCGCCAGCACATCAGGTTATACGAAACTGTAAAATTTCTCCAAATGATTTTCAACCTTAAATTTTTCCAAATTTAAGTTCAAAATCAACTGATAAAATTTGACATTTCGTGGTAGCTTGATGTACTTGCGACCGTACATTATTGCTTAATGGCAATATGGTTTGGCAATGGTGCAACCCTAGTAGAACACGACAGCTGCTCTGCCACATGACAAAAAAATCTTTTTAAGTAAAACTGTAGGTAGTACCTACTTATATAGTCACAGTATGGGCACCTACTAGAAATAGCTAAAACGATCTAATATAATGTTTAGACAACGATATTCAAAAACAAGAGCAGAAACAGCGGCACGCGATCGATAAAGGTGTCATGTCACTTCACTTCCTAACTGAGATCTACTACCAAATAGGGCTGACCGTAAACTTGATACCAATGAATTCTAGTGTCAGCACATACAATATTAACCTTAATTTGTATTACGTTAAAGGTGAGGGTAGTTGTGTGTGAAATTTGAGCGAAATAGTGGCCTACATCACGCCTGGCATGGTGCGACGCGACAACGCGATCTCCGGTCTTGTCGGCATGTGCAACTCACACGGATGCTTCCGATAGATAAACACAAAATACTCTAGTCTAGATCCTATTGGAACTGCCAAAGTTTAGTTATACTGCTGCAGTGGTGATTATCAGACTGGACATGATATTTAAAGTTAATGAAAAAAATATCTAGAGTTTTTAAAGTAAAGATAATTTTTGTACATAAGATAATCTTTACGTGAAATAAATACACTCAAATTAAAGATGACTATTATTTTAGTATAGTCTGTATAGACCAGTGCCGATATTGTTTGAAACCAAAAAATAAATAAATAGTAGGATGAAACCCATTGCAAAAGGAAGAGAATATAACAAAAACTACAGGAAAAATAAATTACGGTCGATCTGATCTCTTATGTGAAAAATTCAAATAACCAAGCTTTTGGTTTCTTATTTTTATCTTTTACAAAAAAAAAACTTTTTTCACGAAATTTGGTGAAAACTTACCTTCTTATGTCCCAAGCACACTGTAATTTTTTTGATCTGTTTTTTTGTTTACTTTTTACAATTTTCTGAGGTGTCCGCACTGGTCTAGTAGGTAAGTACACTATTTTGTTCCTACCCTCATTACATCCTTTATCTATGACAAGAGACAAACGCGGCGAGGCGTCATAAGTACATTGCGCGGAATTCAAGTTTCGATTAAAAGAAAACATGGAAATTGTTGTACAAAACAACAATTTGAACTGTTAGGTTGATACTGAGGTTTTGAGGTTTTACTTGTATTAAAGTTAATAGTGTACGAAGTGGTAGTTTTCCAGTGTGTTGTGACTCCAGTTGTGATGTAATGCATACTTTTGTGTAAAATATGCTTTAATGCAGAAGTGAAATTGTATTAAACAATGTAAATAAAATGTTCCCTAAAGCTGTGTAGACGTACAATAGTAAAACTTGCGCCGGTCAACCTACACTCTCTAGTGTAAGTAATTCATGATCATCATTCGTTTGGGTACAGTCGCCAGCAGGTCAAGGTATACAAAACCGTCAAATTTCTCCAAATGACTTTAAACCTTTAAATGTTGAAGATAATGTTCAAAATCAACTGAGAAAATTTGACATTTTGTGGTAACTTGATGTGCTAGCCACCGTACGATCTTTTAGTTTACATAGTTCTTTATAGGTTAACTTTTAAGTGTGTACTGTTGTTTTTGTAGGACGTAGAGGAATCCCGGCGTTCCAGCATCAGGCAGAGCTTGGAATTGAATGGAGGTAAGAAAATTTATTAGTAAAGCACTCGTAAGTCAAGTTAGATAAACCTGCTTATTCGATGTAATTAAATGCAATAGTTAGATAATAGCAAGGCGGAGTCTCCTGAGTATTAACAACTTTCTTCACTCTCCCAATTTCCTTTATTTAAATACAGGATAGGTAATATGAGATTTTGGTCGAATATTAAAATAACTTTGTTAGATCAACCGAGCATGCAGATCGCCTATATTGTGTAGTATCAGGCTCCATACTTCGCGATTCCTACCATCTTGTCTTTTACCAATCTTGACCTTTTACCCCTGATAAAATTTGACTACGTATGCTTCGACAATATATTATTGGACTTAGATTCACACTTAATGTTACAAATCGGTGTTAAAAATTGGGAAAAAAGGACATAAAAATCAGGACCTCAAGAAACCTACAAATCTCACTCCTCATCCTCTCAGCGTCTGACTAGATAATAAAGTGGAATTTGGGTGACCAGCTCAAGGTGACGGCAGGACAAATCCCGAAAGGGCTAATAAGCAGGACTCACGAAAAGCGGGACAGAGTCCATCCTTAAGAATTTGATGTAGCATCGATTAGTTAAACATTTCCGTATCCGTACCTATTGATTTGTGTATCAGTAGATATCTAACATTTATGTGCATTATGTATGAATCGCCGTAACAAAACCCAAAATTTCTAAGGATTCATAAAGATGCATTGCAGCGTCTTGGCTGTATATTACTAAATTTGACACAAAATTTAGTATTCATCTTTGCACTGAAATCTAGTTTCGTAAACAACAAAAATATTATTCAAGTCAACACGTGGGTAGGCTTCAAATCGACGATAAGCTTTATATTATGTAGCTTAGTTATCAAAAAAATCGTACAGATACTTATCTTAGTAATAAAAGTATCACAAAAGAGGATATCTATTTAAATTTTTGGTTTAGTTCAGGGACTGCATAATCTTATGGATATTGATATGTAAAACTGTAATTTTGGTAATCATTCCAAGATCTTTATTGTATTAATTCAGAAATGTCTTCTTTTATACACAAAGAATATCATTATGTTTCAATTATATTGATGAACTCCGTTTTCACACATGTTTTCTAAAGTAATAGTTACAAGCTTGAATATAAGATTCAATTTTCTGTTCATAAAAGTAAACATCTGTAAATCGGTGAAGCGATGTATGTGTAGTGAAATAGATGAAGCGTCGGTAGCCTAATGGCTAGGGCGTCGGACTTGCGATCATATGGTTGCCGGTTCGAACCCCACCCATTGCACTACCGACGTGAACCCACTCGTAACACAAGCATTTAGCTTAGCACGAGAGGTTAACAAGAATACTAGTAATGTGTGACCCACATTGCTAGTAAGCTTTTTTTTTAAAAAAAAAATCTAATCGAATCTCAATGTATATCAAACCGTACAAACCCGTGCAAGAAGATATCTTATCAATTTATGATCTTAAACCTCAAAGTGTTTTTGATCGTTATAATTTAAAAGCGGCGCTCCTTTCACTCAGGGGGACCAATTAATTTTTGGTCAATACATTAAGCGTTCAATAAACTCGAAAAACGGCTGGACCACCGATAACAGGAACGAGTTCGGGACCTCTTCTTTAGATTAAAAAGGTTTTATTTATCTTGGACAATTTGTTAATGCCACTCTTCAGGCCTTCCGGTAGCCGTGTAATTGAATCTTCTGGTTTTTGAAGATTTATTACAGCAATTTGATTGAGCTACCGTCTTTTGATTAGCGGTCTATTTGAATGTTCGCCGACTTTGTTTGTGTTACATTTTTTATATTTGCATAAATTTTCAATTATATTCAACTTCATGCTGCTGTTTGCTGTTGCGTATACCTTTAAAATATATTTTGACAAAATATTTTCACTTAGCGCTTACTTTATTATAGTTTTTCTTGCGTATACTTAATTACATGCTTCATTGATCGCAGATAATGCGGTGTTATACGCACTAAAATTATTATTATAAAACCGTTACGAAAAGTATTATTAAATATTTTGTTTATGTTCATGCAAACCTAATACTTACATTCCGAACAGTTTTTTAAGGCAGCTATTACAAGGCTTATGTAAACATTTTTATACCGTAAGTACCTTTTATTGCAGTTACTTTGACGGTGTTGTGGAAATATAAAAGGTATATCTTAAGAATAAAACAGCGGCATCTCTTTGTCATGAGAGAAACGGCGGGGGTTGATAGAAAGTAAAGTGCTATCTACATATTGGACGGAATTATTAAGATTAGAGGAGGTGACGATGGAATGCGAAATGTCCGTTGGCGACACAGTGACCCGCAGTGTGCTGTGTGCCGATACGATCGGCAGAAGGACGAGGCAGCGGCGACGCGATCGCGTGAGATACTCCCGCGCACGTCCGCGCTGCCCTCACGATCCTGCGCCGTTATTTTAATTTATCTTTTCTTTTCCCTTGTTCTGTTTCGAAATGTTCATTCTTTTTCTAGTTTCAAATTAAAGTCCTTTTTTTATAAATTATGATCGTGATAGGTAAAACCTAGTAGGTAACTACGTCCACAACTGTTATTATGTTGTAGGTTGTTTGTATCTCTCGTGCTAATATTTTATTTATATAACTTGCTGCACCATGGTGAATGATTTTAGCAGCTATGTAAATTTGAGCTTGTTAGTTGTAAGAAATTCTGTAAACGAATGGTCGTTAGAAAATATTATGTCTCGACTAATATCTGGTAGGTCTATCTGTATTATGTAGGTATATAAAGTTCTGATTTTATATATTGTTAATAAAATTCAAGGTGAAGAGGGGCATTGTAGAAAAGGATTTAAATAACCTGATTGATAGCTATCTCATTGTTCCCAGTAAAAGGCTTGCGCGATTTACATTGCCGAAATCTCATCGTTAATTCTCGGTATCTACACTATAATGAACTAAATCAACGAGTGGAATAATGGTGGCTGCTTTCCGCAGCTCATAAAGCATACTGATCGGCTGTGCGCCTGCGATTACAATATTTTCTCTCGGACATGCCTTAACGATACTTTAAACGGTGTTGCGTCCAATTTTCGCGCCTCCATTTCTTATTTGCGTGCTCCCCGAATTCAATTTAAGACTCATCGATTTTTGTGTGGTATATTTTAAAAATTTAAATTATGATAATGACGGGCACACCATAGGCGGTCGGGTGATAATTTCTTAAAAATTTACACAAACATCAAGGAATGATCGGTTCTGTATGATCGTATAATTGGCGTTGTAAATAAAAATTTTGACTGGCGATGACGATACGATGGCCAGTACCAATTGCGCAAGAAAATAATAATCACGAACATTATTTTTCTGAAGACTTTTGGAACGTATACTTACAAAGGTAATTTTTTATTAATATTATATTCGAAAATATCAGAAGTGTGAATGATAAAAAAAAACTTCCGCAGCTGGAACAAGAAAGACCTATTTCTAACCGAGAGTCGGTCATCGGGTTGCGTAACTGCGTGTCCGCAATTTCATTCGCGACCAAAACCATTCAGTGTTCTCAGTCACGCAAAACCGTCGATTGGCAGTGTCGACTCAATAAAACATTCGATAATGTTTTTATTTCACGCCAATTGTATTCAATTAGCTGCAGGCACGAAAAAGTGAGACACGAAGAGTCCTTTTGCAATAATAAAACGAATTTATTTTATGACGTGACAAGTTATCGTTTCGTAAACCGATGGTAGGGGGACTCTCCCCGATTTAGGGGAACTGAATCCGTTGATATTTCCAATAATTGATTACAAGTATGTTAGTATTAAAATTTCACGCTTTTAATTTATCTGGATGGGTTCGGTCTTTATATGGTTAGTTACTCCAGGCAAGTTGTAACACATTAATATTATATAGCTATAAATGTATATCGATTGTCGACTATGTTATGGATGTATGCTTGCATGCGCTCCGTGGCTCGCCTATTAAGTCTTAGCGGTACGTCAACTTTTGACAATTCATTAGTCGATATCAAGTAGACGTCATGTAATGTACTGATTTATTAGTCAAGTGAGAAACTACGTAATATGCAATGATTTTGGATAAATATGAGCTGTATTTTGACCGGTAGTAAGATGCTTGATGTTATCGTCTCGATACTTATACTCGATACTCGATGCTTGATGCTATAGACTCGTCAATTGCTCGCATAACACGTTCGATTCTATGGTCTCAACCATAGAATCGAACGTGAAAATTAAGTACTATTAGGTGATTTTTTTAGAAGCAGCTTGAAGTGGTGCCGGTTTAATGGCAATAAGCTGGTTCTATAGTAAGACTTAAAATCATACTAGTTTACTGTGGTAAGTAAATCCCTTTCAAACACTTCGGGAAATACAGGCGGCACGGTATGATCCATCTATGATTCATGGTAATATTTTTTCTTGACTGTAATTCAAACCTGCCAACTCGCACCTTATATCAGAAGCTGACCTATCAGCTTCTTACTCTCAGAAATCGGGAATCCTGACCCATACCCCCAAGGGTTTGGCCAGTTGATTTTGGAGAAGTTTAGCCTTAAGTTATTCATATCGTAGCAGTAGTGTTTCGCTGGCTTGTCTACATGCCAGCGCGACACTCCTCCCTCAGTCCCCTTCCTTTTCCTTTTCTCCTTCCCCTTTCTTTTCCTTAAATAGGCTCAGCAACGCATCTGCAACTCCTTTGGTCTTGCAGATGTGCATTGGCGGCGATCGCTACTCAACATCGGTAGCTCAACATGACTACCTGACTACCATACCATATATAGAGTTATACCATAAAAAAATACTATTGCTCAAACTTACCCGTAATACAGTAGGAAGAGGAAGGATGTATCGATTCCTCTGCAGTTAAAAAAAAACAGAACCACAGTGATTAATGATTACAATTAATTTTATTAAACCAATAATACCTACTGTTGACTGCATCAATACGGTAAAAAGTAATTGTAAGGTATTCACGCTCATCTGTTTTATTGCATCGTGCTCAGATATCGGAGGTAGGCTCCAGGAACTACTATTTTACTACTTATTTATAGTTTAATTATGGAAAAGTTAAACTATAAATAAGTACGCTCTACTGAGCAATAAAGCGGTGAACAGTAGCTTGTACCAACTGTTTGACCTGGTGCCATGGATGTTATAGTGTTGGGCTGCCTGTTACGCGTTTTGGATTGAAACGCATATTTTCTATTATACATAATAATACATAATAATAATAAATCATTTATTTCGAGTAACGTGGACCCATAAAACATTAGTAACAGTTTTGCCTTATAAACTATGTTAGTTAATCGTGCGACACAATACAAAAATGACAATTCAATACTCAATTACCAGTACTGGTGCAGCAGACACCCTGGAGCAGCGGTTCATAAAAGAGCAATCAAGTCTGCTACTTGCGTCATACTCCGGATGCTGTTGGTGCTGCCCTGTACCCTACGAATCAGGGAACTGCATCACTTCCGCATGACAGCATAGAAGCGAGCAACACTAGCATCCGCGAAATTATGCTATATGCGAACTAAAAAAAAAGGAATAGAAAAAACCGAGAGTGTTGAACAAACATGGCTGAAGAAACATAGTCTCAAAACTTTGATTAACCATTAATCGATTGTTTTAAAATCACAACCCGTGTTTTATTTCAATTTCTCAACTAAGGAATCAACGGAGAACATTTTATATTAATAAAATGATTTTATTAATATAAAATGTTCTCTTCTTCTTTCTCTTTTATATTAATAAAATTTGATATAAACAATAAGTGTTGCAAAAAGTTGTTCATGAGAAAGTTCGAATAATTCAAGGCAGCAAGAGTCTGGTAATATTTTAAAGGAAATTATGGTAAATGGGTTATAGCAAAAAAGATCTACGTCATGGAATAAAGATTTGTGTTATTGTTGTTGACTATCTGTGATTAACAGTGACTGACCAGTTAAGCACGTTACGATATCAAGATATTCAAGGGTTGAAATATGTGTCAATAATGGAAACAAATGCCCTTGCATTAACGAAATTGTTCGAAACCAAAAGGTCACGGTAAGTGGGTCGGTGTGGGACGGCAGTCGGATCACGTACATGTCCATTGTAAAATACTAATACAAATAATAGTAGAATGATTGCACCTGTCCAAAATAGCTCCAATCTTCGGCTCGGACGTGCCCAATGCGACCGAAGTGTCAAGGATACGTCAAATTAGGTGGTTACGGTAATACAGGCATATCTAATATTTCAGTGAAGTAGCAATGCCGAATAAGGACTTTTGATGCCGGAGATTGGTTTTGTAATTGGGTTTTTATAATGATTTATTATAGGTCATATTGATTTAAGGTACTTAAGCAAAAAAGTCGGCAATTTACTGTAGATTGGGATTGGAATGTCAACAACATCAGATTTCTACTTTGTGATCTTATAAAACGCATTGTTTAAGAATAATGTACATTACATACAATATTTAGTCTTACTTGATTATCATCACGCCTGTATTCTCATAAGAGTTAGGCAGAGGTGTACTTGATGTACACCCACAGTTCGCCATTATGTTAAGGTCCCATGTAGATAATACGGGGCGAGTCTATTGCTATTCAACGGGCACATATAAACTCCGAATAAGAACTGAGAATTTCATAGAAAATCCCAATAACAATCCCCATAATCCCCTTTGCTCGACCTGGAAATCGACCCCAAGACTTCAAGTGCAGCAGTCGCCTTAGGACCAATAGACTAATGAGGCGGTTAATTCGTTTTAAGAAACAAAATCGTTAAACTATTAATAAATAAACGATTTACCGCATTGCCACATAGTGGGTGAACTAGTAATATGCATTCAGATTGAAAAGGATTAGTTTTTTATTATAGAAACTGTTTGTCGAAAATAGTTCTTGTCATGTCCAAAATAGGCGAGTGTCATAATATAATCTGTTATTAAAGTTTGGAGCGACAGTTATCCCCGGTTCGAGATTGTAAGCGGAACTCATTCAAGGATGGTTTGATTAACAAAAAAGAATGCAGCTAATATTCAATTTAATTTCGCTTGTGCATTTAATCAGTTGCGATGCAGAAATGGTTTAGGGCGGCCGCCTGTCACACAGTGTTTGCATTTTCTTTATTAATAATATTTTCATTTCTATAAAAGAATTGATTAGGCTAAAGTATCTAGATATAACAAGATTCACTTATGTTTTGACATTTCGCTTGTTAATAAATGATTTATATTTCGTAATAATAAGTAGTTACAAGGCAAACGATTTATTATAGATAAGTACTCATTTAAATGTCTTCAAACAGTTATTATGCCGAAAAAGAAGCAGTATCAAATGCTTCTTTGTACTGTATAAAATGCCGATTGTTCACCAAACAAAGCCTTATTACCGTTTATTGTTACATAACTGTGTGAAGACAGCCTGACTTGACTCCACCTTGAAAAGTAAAATGTTATAGCGCAAAACTGCAAGTTGTTATGAGTTTGTAATATGAAATACAATTGAATAAATAATTTGATGTATTGGTAATTAAAATGTTTTTATAAGATTTTTATTGTATTAATAAAAAGTTTATAAGCATAAACGTAACTTCCTTTGTGGCTTCTTATAGTAAAAACAATTAATGAAGACGTTTTACCTGAAAATAAAACGTATATTAAAAATACTTACCTGATCCGAAGTCTAATTAATAATGAGATAAGGCTATCGCTTCTGCTTCCGTTTTTTGTCTCTTTTCCTCCTATTTCTTGTCTATACCCCTCCTTTTCGGTCCCCCCACCACCACAGGCGGCGTGAACTCGTTGAGTTGTTCGCAAGTATGGCATTACGTTTGTTGTTTTTGTATTATCACCAGGCAGTATTTAAAAATATTAGACTTCGGATCAGGTAAGTATTTTTAATATACGTTTTATTTTCAGGTAAAACGTCTTCATTAAAAAACTGTACCGTGATCCGAAGTCTAATTAATAATGAGAGATGTTTGTTATCGCCTGGTGGTGGTGGTGGTACTAATGTACCTACACGTCAATGTGACTCATGTTACTATGAAGATTGATAATAAATCAATCAAAGTAGGAACATATTAAAATAAATTCATCAATATTTATTTTATCCATATGACTTTAATTTGTATGTATATATTGTTAAATAAAGCCCATACATCATTTGAGGGTACTTAAGTTGGTTAACATAATGATTGATTTTATAGGAAAATAATTCTTTTAATATTAATTTAATTAATATTAATATAATATAGGTAATAATTATATTGGTTTTACATCAGATTTTCTAATAAATGAATCAGTAGTAAATTTTTTTTTTCATCCTTTAAATAGCTTGAAAAACTTGTAATAAATGTTGATTATTTTCTTTACTCGATTGAGCTATCTGACGACAGTAGAATTTTTTAAAAGTCTATTGTGATCTCCAGTTTCCTTTAGAAAGTATGTCTTCAATAGGTGTATTCTCGATCCAGCTTTTGGAGGCTACTGCAGCTCTAAAACTACCCGCTGGGGCTTCTACTCCCGCATCTTTTAACAATTTTTTAATCCATCCGGAGATCACACATCTTGTAGCAGTTTTTGGTTTGCCGCATGTTGTTATAAAGAGGTTTGTGCAAGCAGCGGATTCTCTTCTACTTCGCCCGATCTCAATTAAACGATTTATCCAATGAACCGGATCCAAACCTTTAATTTTAGGATTAACATTAAGCCTCCAACCAGACTGACAATAATTGGCCGTATCAGTTTTTGATCCGAAGACTGGCCACAAAATAATATAATCACTATGTATAATACAATTCTCAGGATTAACTTTAAGGAGAGTCAAATCATGTACCCTCCTTCCAGAATATAGTAGTAAAATAGCGGCAGTATTTCTAGATACTTGGTAAAGACTGTCAACGTTAGGGTCTATTTGCGACATAAATTTAACAACCAAGTCAACATCCCATACAGGGGGCTTAACAATGGTCGGATTCGATAAAGCGATTGACTTCAATATTCGTTTTACGAATGGATGATTACTGAGGCGCTCAGACTGTTCTGGATCACTAAGTGTAGACACTACAGATTTATGGACCAGGATTGTGTTATAAGACAGTTTCTCTTTGTAGAATAAATCTGCTAAAAATCGTGCTAATTCTGAACCCGTAGGTTTGCAATTGGAAACACCATTTTGGCCTGTCCACTTGATCCACCTAGACCACGCAGGTTTGTAGGTTCTAATTGTTGAAGGACGCCAGCTTTTAAGGAGGAGATCTTTTTGTTGTTGTGTCCAACCCTTTAGTTCATCAATCCATCCCCACATCTCCAGACTTCTAGCTCCATTTCCTGTACGTTCTGAGGAGGATGACCTGTTGACACGTCTATCAGAACTTGGTGGAGATTTCGAATTGTCCAGGGTGGTGCCGTTGCCCGACTCCGTAGATCTGGGCGCCAAAAGACTTTCTTCCATCGCGGTGCTACAATAAGGTATATTCCGCGACAAAGATGTAGATGTTGGAGAACCTTCGGTATTAGGAACGGAGGTGGGAAGACCCAAGCTAGTGGATAGTGCCACGTTTGCGACAGGGCGTCGTGAAACTCTGCTTCCAAGTCTTTGTAGTCTAGAGTGCAGTATTTGGATACCACGCGTGTGAAACGCGTCGCAAAGAGGTCTATGTTCGGGGTACCCCATTTGTTGAATATGAGAGTCGTGGCTTGAGGTAAAAGATGCCACTCCGGCGTTGCTCGATGTCGTGAGAGCCGATCGGCTTCGGCGTTGTAAACACCCGGTATGTGGAATGCTGTTAGATCTATCTGATACAAATCTAACAGGTGAAAAATTTTGTAAGTTATGTCAATTAGATCTTGCGACTTCGTCCCTCCTTCGTGGCGTAAATAGGATACTGCCGTTTTGTTGTCGCATTGCAAATGAATAGCGGTTGTTTGGAGGCTCGGACCTTGCTCTTCTAATACTTTGTGAATGACAAGAAGTTCTTTCATATTTGAATGCATTTTCTGTTCCGCAGGCAACCAGTCCCCTGAAAGCTTTGTGTTGTTTATCCGAGCGCCCCAAGCTGCAGCTGAAGCGTCTGTTACCATAAAAAGCGTAGGTTGAGGGACAAGTAAGTGAGAGTAGTCCTCGAGGTGATTTAGCCACCAAATTAAATCTGTTGCCGATTCCTTGTTCAGGGTCACAAGTTTTGAATTGCCATTCTGATGGATGATAGTTAGTCTCTGCAGCTGCCGATAATTGAGTCTCCCTCGAGGGATTGCAAAGCTGGCAAAATTCAGGATACCCACAAGACTTTGCAGATCTAAGAGTTTTATTGCACGTAGTTTTAATAATTTTGAGATTGCCGTCCGAATTTTGAGGCATTTTGATTTTGGGAGAAACTTGCGATTCAGCCAAGGGTCCCATACAATACCCAGATATTCTATACTTTTTCTTGGCGTTAGCACGGATTTTTCGAAGTTTACTTTCCAACCTAGATATTGCAGTATATTCAGGGCAATGTCTATGTGGTCTCTTAGAACTGCTGGATTGGTATTCGCTATCAGGTAATCGTCGAGGTATACGAGTACTCTTATTCCTTTTTGGCGTAATATTTGGGCAATCCAATTGCTCACGGAGGCAAATGTTTTTGGAGCAGAACTCAGCCCGAAAGGCAGGCAAGTCATTTCCAGTATTTCTTGGCGATACACCAAGCGTAGAAACCGTCTGTGCGTTCTGTTGGTTGGTACATGAAAGTATGCTTGTGAAATGTCTATCTTCGCAAGCCAATCGTCTAGCTGTATGAAGGCTGGAATTTTGTGCACATTGATCAGTCTGAATGGAGTTGTTATCACGAACTGATTTAATGATTTTAGGTCGAATATTGGTCTCATAGACCCATCTGTTTTTGGGACCAGAAACATGCGGGATAAAAAACTTTGGGAGGCTGAAACTGGAACTAGTACGCCTTCTACCTTCATTCTTTCTATCACTGCTGTCATTTCTGTGCTTTCGCTTGTGGCTTGCCGGTTGTTGTACAGATCGGGCGAGTGAAGTGGGGGTCGTTTCGAAAATGGGATACGGTAACCTGAAATTATTTTCAGGATATATGGTGGCGCGCCCATTTTTTCCCATCTTACCCGATAATACTTGAGCTGACCGGCATGGAAAAGACTCGGTGAGTCAGAATTTCCGATTTCCTCCTATCCCGGTGGGATGATGGAGAGCGGTGCCTGCCTCGTGTACCTCTGTGCGAAGCTTGTCGATAATCAGTTTTTCTACTGCTGGAGGGTCCACCTCTACCTCGAAAGGTTTTGTTAGAATTAAAAGCACCTCGTAGTTTGCTGTGAGCGGGTTGAGCATTACTAGCCTTATATGTAGTTTGATAGTGATATCTGTTAGTTGTGCTGGCGATTGGAGCTGCAGTATTTGAACCGGACTGCGTAGCAGTAACGCGGTCTTTAGTCCGTGGCCAGAAGATTTTTCGAGAATCCCCCATTTTTTCCATGGCAGACGTGAATCTTTCCGCGTTAAAAAGATTACTACATGAAGGAGGTATCTTACGTAAAATACTTTTATGTACGGGATCTCTAACAGACGCCAATATTGCCTCCCTTCTATGTTGAATTATCTCAGCTCTGTGGCCGCAGACCAACTGAAGAGCATCATTAGAAATTTTTGAGAATTCTCCCGTAACAAAAATATCCTCAACCTTTTTATGAATCGTATCATAGTTCAGGTCTGGCGTAGCCTTTGCCCAAGATAAAAAGTCGCGAAGCTCTTTTTCAAGATGATCTTTCTGTTTTATTAACGCGTAACTAATTGATCCAAAAGCTTTATCAGCATTTGCTGTAGAACGAGATGGTTCATATCGTTTTATTTCCTCATTGGTCTCTAGTTCTGTAAAACCGGGGGTATGACGGTAATTTTTCTGTACTTCTGCATATCTAACATTTTGCCAATCCGCATCATCCAACCGTTGAATGTTTTTTAATAACTCTAAATACAAAGGAGGCGTTTTCAAAACGTCAGGATCCTTTATTTTAGTACCGATTGATAGTGAAAATTCTAAATCATTTTTATTTAGACTCGAGTCGGTCTCACAATATAGATTTCCACTGACATTGTCATCGATATAATCTTGATCATGTTCAGAAAAAGTATAACTACTTTCGCGAGTAAATTTCGATTTAAGATCATTGACTTCAGCAATTAACTTATCTAATTTATCATCTTTATGTGCAATATGTCTACGTTTTTTGCGTCGGTGACGGCGTGAACGTTTTGCAGAAGAGGAGCACGAATCGGAACTGCTACTTGAAGTACTACTCTCGGAAGAAGATTCCGACAACTTATTACGCCGCTTTCTTTTCCCATTAATATTCAATACTTTTGTTAAATCTTTCGCATCTAGATTATTGAATTCCATATCGCTCATTTTATATTCAGTCCGGATACTGTTCTATAATCTTATTATTTGAAACTAAAAGTAAATTTTAAACTATATTATTTTACGGACACAGCGAAGAAACAAGAAATAATGAACAAGTAACGCAATTTGTTATCGAACGGTCACACCGTTTAAAACTTAATATGTTACACTTTTACACTAGAGGAAAAGAACAATTTACACAAAAAAGAGTACACTGGTACAAAGTGAAAAACACTTACCAAGATCCTTAATCCCTGTATATTAAACGATACACAATACTTTCAACGATATTCTGTAACTATCACAAAATTTTTCAAATACTATAGAATAAACTGGCTCATAGAAGGTAGATATGAAAATGATTATAATTACAATTTTGAGCGGCTTTTAAGAGATATTCCACAGATACAATAAGAATGTATTCAACTGAGATTTAAGAAATGACTACAGACCATAATTGAAAATTGTTTTTTTTTTTTTTTTTTTTTTTTAATTTAACTAAAGCATATTTAATAATTATACGCTTTATTTAAAATTTAAATTAAGTTCAAGGATTGTACTTAAATTCAAGCACTTACCAGTGCACGAACGTTCGAAGCGAAAACAACAACGTCAATGCCATACTTGCGAACAACTCAACGAGTTCACGCCGCCTGTGGTGGTGGGGGGACCGAAAAGGAGGGGTATAGACAAGAAATAGGAGGAAAAGAGACAAAAAACGGAAGCGGAAGCGATAGCCTTATCTCATTATTAATTAGACTTCGGATCACGGTACAGTTTTTTAATTGTTGCTAAACAATTCAATTCTTATATCACGATGCAATAACGGACAGTTGATTGCCCCTTTCCCTTCTTTCCCATTTTATGTCCATAAGTAATCAACGTTTATTATAATTTAGTACCAAGTTATTGATTTAGCACACTTACACTTTACTCCCGTTATTTATGTAAGGAACATAATATAAATACGAGATCAAAGTTATGTAATGAGATCAGATAGGGATCGGCCTGTCTCGGCAAAAACAGACGTTTTAAATTGCAACGCGATGACTGTGCATTTTCCGTTTAATTTCTTTTCGTAATAAGAACGCCATTTAGAATGGGTTAATTAAAAGTGCAGTGTCAACGGTTTCCATATGGATCATTGATATGTTTCGAAAACCCTTTATATGGACTAGAAATTGAACTTAATTTAAGACAGGTTTAGTATAAGGTTATAGAACATCATGGTTAGGTACTTGGATTTTGGGGGGTCAGTGGAAATTATGTTTGGACCTTTTTTGTGAAAGTATTGATACTCATATTTGTCTGTAGGACAGAAATAAGTTAGATCGTTATTTCTATGAATACAAAAGGTAAGTTTCTGATTATACTATTGGAGACTATTATTGGAGATAAAAAATAAACCAACACTTTCAATATTTTTTATGTCAATGTTGTTTATCAAACATTTTGACCTACTTTCATGTATAATATAGTTTTATGTTATCAGCAATATCAATAAAATAACAGATAAAGCAATCAGGGAAGATAAATTGCAAACAATAAATGAAGCACTTGTATCATTTGAACGTGATAAAAGAGCTACTTTACACCTGAAGGCTTTCGAAAATTCGGTTAAATGATAAATATATTCATCTTGATATTCAGTTTTTGTGGGTCGCCCAAAATATGGATGAGTCAATAAAAATATTCCAGTCTGGTATGATAGCATGTCATGTGGTTATGGAAAAGTTATTGTTATTGAATACTATCTTCATTTAACCTTGTCCTTACTGTCCAAATGGCAATATCATGCATTTTGTTAATATTAGGTACTTATGTGTATTTTTTAGGGTTCTGTTTTTAGTAGGTCGTGGTGGTTAAGACAGTTCTAACAGATCCATAACGTTATCCAGCAGAAAATGACATGGGTAAGAAAATAATCCCTTCAAAGAATCTTAGATAAACTTCTAGGTATTCCTTATTAATTTGGAAGAAAATTAGAAAAAAAATCTCATTTTGATATCGATTTAAAATTCATAAGGGTTTTACAATCTTAGCAAACGTTCGAAATGTGAATAATATTCCAGTTCCTTTTCAAAATCAACATTTTGAGAATTCTGTGTGAATAGAATTTTTTGTGTAATTAAGTACACTTCTGCTTAACCTTTCCGGGACTACTGGCATCATGGCCTGTTATGAGAAAGAGACAGACAACCCAGTAAAATTGCGTATTTTGTAGTAGGTATTGTTTTCGATCTAGACTTGAACGTCGCACTTATCCTTATAAGAGGTAGAATCCTCATCGAGCAACTCAACTCGCACTTGACCGGATTCTCATTTGTTTCCAAGTATTGTAAAGAAGCAAAATATATGTCACCATAGTAATACATGTCATACATTTTATGAATATTTCTGTTGACGTTCGTAGCTTCCCGTATTGCGTATCACAGCATGTAGTCTGAATATCAGATGATGAGTGAACTCAATACATTCTCTGCATAACCTACCCAGCAAAAGCAATTTTTGAGGCTCATTTCCATAATTAAACATATCTTTGTATCATATTAAATTGCAATAAGTATTTCAATTAGTGTGTTAAAGTATATAAAGTTATTGGTATTATTTTTATAATACTATAGGTGATTAAAATAACTCAGAAAAACATTTATAAATAAAGTTCGGGCGGAAAGTATATCAAAATAACATTTTCTATACTGAGTCAAAGTTACGCGTCGGTGTAACAGGCGGACTATCCTTAATGGCGCTTATTTAGGGTTGTCAAATTGCCCTTATATCGCGATTGTCGTCGCGTGATTTTAACCACTATTTATCATTGTATAAAGCCCATCCTGCCGCTCACCATCGATCATGTATTCAGGTATATCGCAACTAAAATCTTTATGAAGCTTACAACGTCTAAAGACATTTTAAAGAAATAAATAAATTTTATGGTTGTATAAATCTGTAGTTCTACAATACACTAACTTAGTGAAAGTAAGTTGGTCTAGGTCAAAAACTAGAGCATGTTCCTGACCCTTGACTTTATGTTATTTACTTAGGTCTACAAAGCCATACTTGCTCGACTAAAAAGATAATATTGTTTACTTTTAAAACTCTTGTATGGCCGAATTTCAGCTCAATAGGTCCTTTATTAAAAAAAAAAAAATAATAAAAATAAAATCTTTATTTCTCACCACTGAAAAAGGTTACAAAACTGGTGACAACTTACAATATTTACGTGATGGTTAGAGGTAGTACAGAATGTTGACCCTATCTCCTGAACTAGGTGGGACCTGTATCTCAGGAGATAGTGTTCAGCCGTTAACTTTAACATTTCTTTGATGAATGAACTTTTATTGATTAGGTATTACATCTATATAAGGTATTTATGTTTGGTATGTATGTATTTTGGCAAAAAGGCAGCATATACTAGAAGCCCAATGAATTGTGAATGCAGAGATCATTGTGGCTGGTGTAACTTTTAAATTAAACGATATTAGATTTAAAAAAAAATAGAATCTTGACATGAATTCTCGCAGCCAAACATTATTATTATGACCATTAGCCAATATTTGAATTATTCAAAACTTAACAACAGGCGGGCGTACGAAAGGGCACGAATATGGCGGTGCTCGATATAGCAAAGAGAATAAAGGAGTTGTCGGTTATCTACGGAATTCGCGGCGCGGGCGCAGTGACTCACGCCGCCGCTGAACCGGCCACACCTGACGATGCCAGACCCTGTCGAATTCCAAGTTTCATTTACCAAATACCCTTTAATTGACAGTTTACTGCCTATGCCTTTGTTTGTTCGGCTCTTCCATGCATCTTTGAAATTGTTGTGTCATAAATGGATTTCTCCGTTACGTTGTGTGCAAGCTTCGAGATTTAAAGTCAGAACATTTAGGTTGCAATATTTCTTAAAGCTCTGTGTAACGCTTCTCTTTCACAATATATGGCGACGACTCTCTTTGGTATTACTTAATTTTGACTATTTGAATTAACCATATTTTGTATTATTATAGTCATAATAAGTTGGTTCTTCTAATTTTATCGCGTAGGCTATTTAGTTAAAAGGTAACAACAACATAGAACAGTTATTATACTTGGAATAAAACTAATTTTATAACACCTGGAATATTTAATTAAAATTACACCACTACCTACGCCTGTATTCTCAGAAGGGTTAGGTATAGTGTTGCTACTTAATGTACTCTCACAATTCGCTGATTTATATTTAGGTCCCATGTAATTGGGGGGAGCCAGTAACCAAATCATATTATCAATATCAATAACCATTTATATTGTAGGTGCTGGTAAGGAACCTCGGGATTATGAAGCTATTTTGCATGAGCTTAAACAATTTTACCGATAGTCCCATTGACGATAACCGAAACCAAAATAATTTGAAGAAGTAGGCATTGCAAAATGATTCAAGCCAAACGTCAAAAGAGATAAAACATTTATCAAAAATATTGGCTTCCAAACAAAATATTCGTTACCAAAAATGTATTATATATTTATGATATAAGTAAAAGAACACAATAATTTAAACGCTTATAAATACCTACTGTATAGGTACTATTAGCTTATCTCTGCATTATAAATATTCGCAACGCAATATCTTAAGTGTGTGTAAATAGGGATATGGTAATGACACAACTAAAAATATCATAAGCCTACAAGTGGTATAAATTATTTTATACGAATATGATATCCGTATAAAATAATTCATTGATGAAAACTAAAACTTTCCAAAATTAGGCTGCTCACAAACGTTATTGTGTACGTGCTAGAAAGAAAGATAACACCGGACTGCATCAATCAAAATTTCTCTCTTCCTGTGTACGCCACGAAATGAGTTTTGTGGTCAAACAATTGATTCCATCGAACACCGTACGTCGGTCGCCGATTCTTAATTTCACACTAAATTTATATATCATGATGGTTTTTATAATGTTTTGTATAAAATCGACAAAATCAACCTGTGCCTACTTACCTGAGTAGCGTGACCACGCGTCGAATGCGTTAGAAAACATTTTCGGTGTCGTAAACACCTTCAATGGGTAATCGAATCAATTCTAAATATAATCGATAAGGTTGCGAATGAAAGTTTATTGTGTAATCTGTGAGTTCTGGGTAAAATGAACTAAGTATAGTTGCTGTTTACCTAATTGGGCTCATTATTTTAGATTAAAACTACTTCACCGGTGACAAATAACGTTTAGATAAAAGACAATAAAATCATCGTATTAATTCGGAGAGAAGTTTACCTACAACTTAATTAGTAGACTCACGAGATCATAGACAAAACCCTTTTCATGAAAAGTACTAACTCTTAATATTTATCCACATTTAAAGAAGATTTGTCCAGAATTTTCAAAACAGAACACAATGTAATGTAAAATTGCTGGCAAAGAAACATTAATAACTTTTTGAATCCCTGTCAAATTAGCAAGAATTTCTTATGTATGGTAATAAATTCGCCGAAATCATAAACAATATGATTTCTCAGTAAACAGCAAATTGGCATAATAATGACGTTAATGTATTAAATGAAGACATTCTGCGAATTTATCTTGACTTGCGACTTTGTGCGTTGAATGAAGAAATCTGAATCTGGTGGATAATACAAATAAATAAAACGGTAATATGGGTGAAGATTGTATCACGTAGACGGTTAGCAGGCCCCCTTACCCCGGGCCTGATAAACGTCTGAACCGAATGACCACAGACTTGAGAAATAGTCTTTTATTCTGATTTCGTTATTTTTGGTAAATTCAACTATTTTTTCTGCAAAATGAAAACCTACACGGCAATGTGTATTTTTTTTACTTGAAATCTTCTTTGAAAGATGGAGCTACAGCATACTAATTCTTTCTTTTTGACATATTGTAATTTCTGTTTTATCAGCTATTGAAGCTGTAAAAATATCCATGCCATTTTGTGCCGATAATTATAACAATGCCGATAATTATAACAAGGACATAATCTCATGGAACACCTTTATGAATATTCAACTGGTTGCACAATAAAATTATTGCAGAATAAAACATTTTACGGCCTGCTACGCAATCCTGTCACATCTACCCGTTTCCTCAGACATGCATGTATAAAATCAGATAAACAAGATATCGATCAATCCATCAGGTGGTTTTATTAACGCCATAAATTTACGAAATTATTTCTCTCAGGTGAAAATCGAGGGCCATCCAATTGGCCTGTAATGTCGCAACTAAGTAAATTATAGTTGGTTGTATCGCTAAGTATAGAGGATCAAATTGCCGCATCTCTGCTTATGTCCGAAATTGTAAGCCTTATAATTGGGTTACATTTTAGGCCACTTCGTGGATGTTGTGTTCTGAAATCGCAATGAGTTAAAAAATTAAGTAACTGTACATTATGTTAAAATTGTTTGTTTTTTTTTTGTGTACGATTTTTGTCGGTGTAATTGATAAATTATGCCTAATTGTAAGGATAACGCCAGCAAATAATTCTCACAGGGCACACAATCTTTTGTTGCAAGTTTTGCATTTTGGTGGTAATTTCGCAAAGAAAGTCCAAAATCGATTTTAATCTCGAGGCAATTTGTAATCCATCGATCATGAAATGAAAGACAGCCTGTCAAAAATGTGTCTAGAGTACAAGATTGCTGTACTGGTAGCGATTGTTCGACAAAATGCATATTCTCCATTTTATCTGTTTTGGGCTTACGTAAGGAAGTTGGTTGTCATTGATTATGGGTCGTTCGTGCGCCCGCGACGCTTGCAGCGGTCCCGCTGCGTGCGACATGCTTACTGAATCTCATTGGAATCTAGGGACCCACCATAAAGAATCTATCTAGAAGTTTCAAGTTTCAATACTCAGTTCATTGCGGGCTTTCAATCGTTTAACATAATTTGATACAGGACAAGAGACATGGAGTGTGCACTTTTGAGATTTTGTTTTTAGGGCGGTGAGTGTTTAACTCTGTTCGTCTAGTATTCTAATTTTAGAGGCAAATGACTCTCGATTTCTGTAGTTGCTTCAGTTGATAATGTCGTCCTAGTTCTAAATCGGTTTATCATTGTTTTTATGATAATCGATTGGCAAATTTTTGAAAAAGATATGTTGCACCTACTCCAATCTTCAATTAAGGTAAGTTATCATGTGAGTTTAAAAAGCTGAGGACAAGTAGGTCAGTGTCAGAATTTTTGCTTGGTTTTCCGTACCCTTTATCAAGATCAGAAAATTGGGTCGGAGTTGACTACAGTTTATTTAGCTTCCTTAACTCTAGTGGGTTAGACAAGTACGGATATCTTAGTGTAGTAAAACAGCAACTAACAAAACTTTAGCACTCAATATTACGACACTGACAATTTCCATAGATAAAACCCAAACATAGGCAAATACAGGACACCTGAACTACTTAGACACTATCACCACGACCAACAGACCGAAGTATATCTATGTATATATATAAATATCTATCCACATCTACACCAGTTTGTACCACTAAGTTAAGCTTTTAGTAGCCTAGCCGACAAACCTGGCCAGATGACCTATGATATATTTAACGCGGGTAGGGGCAGGGCGTGGCGACGCGTGCGCAACTAGGCTCTGTTAGGGGGTAGAGGGGTGCGCGGGGGGCGGGTACTAAAGGGACAGTACGATTAGCCAGTGGCGCATGGTATAAGCGAAAGATTTTATAGCAATTTTATAGGACTACCTACGTTGGAAGATGTATTGGTTTAAAGTAAGAAAATAAATTATAACATAACATAACAAACCATCACGCCTGCATTCCCCGAAGGGTAAGGCAGAGGTGTACCTACTAATGTACACCCACATTTTGCCGGTATGTTTAGGTCCCATGTAATAGGCACAAATCCAGACTCCGAGCTGCTACTGGGAATTTCACAGAAAAACCCAACAACACTTTGCTCGGCCTGGGAATCGAACCCAGGACCTCTAGCGTAGCAGTCGTGCTTAGTCGTGCGGGACCACTAGACTAACCAGGCTGTTATCATGAAAAATAAAATAAAAATATACTCAACGAAGTTTGTCACTCAACAGCTATCTTTTAAGTATTTAATTCAGACACAATTCAAAATTAATTTTGTCGTATATCGGGTTTTTAGCTTTGCTGAATAGAGAGAGAGAGAGTATCCTGGGCCAGCAATATAATTTGAAATATCATGATGCCATGTTAGAACATTACTGTCGGTATAATTTTAACGCTTAAGCTCTTATCTTGTTCGCGGTGACAGGAAGAGTGGTGTCGGCTCGGGCCGTCGTGCAGGCATCGCGGCGACTATTGATAAATCATCAACAGCCACGCGCGCCCCCGGCGAGCTGCGCAACCGTAATACACGCCGTACTCAACAACACGCTTATGGCAAACAGATTAGAAAGATGGGCACTAGAATTACAACGTTTTGAGTTTGTAAAACTCTGTTGCTATTTGCGTCGGTACCGCATTGCCTAATTTTCTGCTTCTGCTGCGACATTAAGGGAGGCCTACGTCCATCAATGGCTGATGCTGTTGAATATGAAGAAATAATTTGCTTACAACGAGGCTTGACTGCCTCGTTGGTCTAGTGGTCCCAATCGCGACTGCTACGCTAGAGGTCTTGGGTTCGATCCCCAGGTCGAGCAAAGTGTTATTGAGTTTTTCTATGAAATTCTCAGTAGCAGCTCGGAGTCTGGATTTGTGCCCGGTGAATGGCAATAGGCTCGCCCCCTATTACATGGGACCCAAACATACCGGCGAACTGTGGGTGTACATTAAGTGCACCTCTGCCTAACCCTTCGGGGAATACAGGCGTGATGGTATGTTATGTTATGTAATTTGCTTACAGTATTGTATTCTGTAAAATCATTCTTTATAATTTTATAACTATAAATTATAACTATAAAAAATCCTGAAAGTTGCGTAAAAGTTGACATGAATATAATTATGGATCTCATAAAATAATTTAAGCAACTTATGTGCTTTCTGAGAGCTGGCGGGTTAAAGGGCCACATTGAACAATTCCTCATCACACTTGAATCATAAAACCACATTTGTATCAGTTTTCATACAGGAATCACATATAAATTCATCAAAAGTGGTCCCTATTGTTCAGTAAATAAGATATATAATAACATATACGTACAGCACTTAATAATATAATATGCTATTTTTTTCAATGGAAATGTCCTGGCACATTAAGTTGTCGTGTGTGGTTGTCATGGTTTCTAAAATTTAAGACTATGATTAATTAGTTAAGAAATAAGGTGTACCTAGGTGTACCTACCTAATGTAGCGAAATATGTCAATAAAACAATTATTAAAAATAGAAATGAATAAAATAATCATTTTGGTAGAATGGTTGCTATCTATACAACTCTATAAAAAAAAAATGCCTAGTAGTTAATTTGCATCATTTATAATACAAATTAGATGTTAATGTTACCAATTAGTGTTTACATAACTTCTTGGAGAGAGAAATATCGAGTAATTTAGAAATGCCAGCGGGCGCATCTCTAGCTCGTATCTACGGGAATGTAGGCTCGGTGCGTAGGCGCATGACAGCCTCATGTCTTAATTAACCCATTGTACGTCTTATTAGCCGTGTTCTGCGTAATTGTAGCCTTAATCGAGTTCAAAAGGTCAGAGGTATTTAGTTCATATAATACGTATTTTGAGATACATGAACTCGAGTCGTGTCTTGCTGACTCTGATTAAATATGTAATGTAGGGTATTCGAGCATGTAGTTGTATTATCTGGTGGCCTGTGGATATACCTATTGTGGTCTATGTAGCTGTGTCGTGCTGATTGAAATACGCTTTAATGTTTTATAACCGGTGATTACAATCAGTAGGAGTACAGTAGGAAAATGGTCATTTGAATAATTGAACAAATTAAAAATTCGATTAATTTATTCCATAAGAACAGTTAAAAACTTTTGTTATTCAGGGAGCATAAAGTAATTAGCGACCTATATTCTTACTTATTTAAAATAACCTGCAAAACGGAAACAAAGTGATCATTTTATCAGGAATGAGGGATTTTATTATAGTTACGAACTCGTTATCACAAATAACCTTGATCTGGACGGTTAGAGAAGACCACCAAGATACCGCCAATAAAGCTTTCGTCCCTCAGAGTAGATTGTCCAACTCTTTCTACGAGTGCGGAATGGTCATAAAAAGAAGCATATCGACTGGCGATACCATCGCTTAGTGAGTTACCGACTGGCACCACCATTATTTGCAAGGATCGCATTGTAGATGTAGGGCCACTGGAAATGTCTAAGTAATTAGGTATTAGGCCTTGCATACATACGGCAGAAATTAAAGAAGTAAGGTTTTCTAGTCGGCGTATCAAGTCTGACGACCCGCAGTAGGTTAGAATGTTGGACTATAGCTTAACCCTTCTCAGTCTGAGTCCAGCAGGAATAACTAATTGAGATGAAAATCTTGACCACGGTTAAGATTTTCTTCGAGACATTGTGTGGATTGTATCAATTAAAAAAAAAAACACTGTTTAAAGAATCTTAACGGCCCTACCATTAAGATTCTTTAAACAGTGTTTTTTTTTTAGTTTAGATTACGTCGAATAGGTTGTAATAAATAAATATTCAGCCATACTCTTACCGCATTAATTGTCTTCGATCTTATAGCTAAATGAAATCTACAATAAGTAGCCATTCAAGATATCCAAACATTGTCTAATACAATCTTGCATTAAAACCTTTCTAAAGCAGGCCTAATTCGCTGGAACCCCTTAAAGGTACAATACCGGTGCCATATCTAGGTAAATAGATAGTACATCTCTCTGGCCATTATTCTGTAGCTTCGGAGACTAATGGGCCATCATGGCAATAACTCAGGGCTGGCTCATTGTCCACGGCTCGCACTCTCGCACTATCTATAACGTAGGACAAATTTATTAATGTTCGACATTGTAACGGTTCTTATTAATCTTATACTATATCTAATTTGATGTACTCGCGGCTAGACTTTACTATCGCTAAGGTATCTCGTTTTGTAGATGCGTTGTGGGTGATTGTGTGAAATAGCCTTATTTTTTTGATGTGCGAAAAATTGTCACGGATTGTCTTTCACAGGCAGGGTATGTTGGACTCGCACCACGGTTGTAAAGCTCTAACATGGTGATGTTGGAGTCGTACAAAAATATATAATGTTTCTTTCTGTGCGGTCAGAGCCAAGGAATTTGTGAGTTCATAGACACCTCCCTGGATGATGATAGCATGCCTATCCACAACCATTTCCACACGTTATACAAAAGGTACGTTATAGGTTCATAAGCGTTTATTTACAATTACATTTCCACCATACAAAATCTGTAATTTATCATTCTAAGCTGTTGTTCCGGTAACTTTACGTTGTAGTTACAAATTGACTTGTACATCTGATTTCATTTAATTGATTAATTACAATTTAATATGTCAACTGTGTAATGTAATCAATCATTGTGTAGATACCTTTAATTCAATCTTAAGCTTTGATTTGCCTATTTCCTTATGCAAATGATTAAGTATTTAAATCATCATTTATTTACGTCGTAGAATACTAGGTACTCGTTAGTTTTGAATACATAATGACGTTGTTGGTCATTATACGTATTAATAAATATATAATTATGTTTGCTTTGTTAACTATACCTAGGAGAGAGATTCTCCGTTTCTATATTGAAAAGCATAGCAAAGGAAAGTTTTCAAACATCGTGTGTGGAGCTCAGTATAGATCTTGTACAAAAAGTGGCAATTTACTAGTTTTTGCAAACTGTGATAACTTAGTGATATAGCCAAGTTGGAGGCCTCGACTTCGAATTCAACCTCTGACTTAGCACTCGCTCAAAACAGTGTAGGTAAACATAGTTAGGAAACCTGCACGCTTGGGAGATATTTTTGATGGCGTATGTAGTTTTTCTGCAGTAGGGTAGCTTGGTGGACTACAGCATAATCTATATCACTATATCGACACTAGATTCGAGCCCAGCAGTGGTACAGTAAATGGGTTAATGATGATGATACTCCTTTTTATTTACCATAAAAAGATCAAGGGAACATTCTAATTCATAACATACCATCACGCCTGTATTCCGCAAAGGCATATTAGGCAGACGTGAACTAATGTACACCAGAACCAGACCTAAACGGTTTATTGCCATTAACAGGGCACAATTCCAAACTCCGAGCTGTTACTAAGAATTTCATTGAAAAACCCAATAACACTTTGCTCGACCTAGACATCGAACCCAGGACCTCTAGACCTCTAGTCGAGTTTATGATCACTAGACTATTGAAGCAGTCATTGTACATTGTATTTATTACTATCAATAACTATAACAAGTGGACTAAAGCTGAAATCGCGAAAAAAAAACTTTTAAAGGCATACCATGCCTTTAAAAGTTTTTTTTTCGCGATTTCTTTTTTACCTTATTTGATTCAAAAGCGTTTCTCTTCTCTTATGCTCAATTCAAACAGTAATGCACTTTTTACAAATTTATTTAAAAAAATATATGAAAGCAAATTTGATTCAATTGCATTGTACCTCTTTTCCGTCTATTATTCAAATTAAAAGCATTCAAGCCTTCTGAATGATACATCCTTTTCAAGACTTTCACTGAAATTAATCAATTCAATTTCCACCTAAAAAATAGACCGTATATGCAACACAGAAATAAATAAAAAAACACACATTGTCAATTACAAAAATGGAGGTAATTCGTTAGATAATTGAATGGCAGATTGATACCAATTGATGTAACAGTATTTGCATGTAGTAATCACGAGACTGAAATCGACCAAGTGGTTCTTATCGGCACTTTCTATTTTACGAACGTCATAGGCATGTTATGCAACATTGTTGTACACTTGATAATGTGCTCCCAAATTTAATTCTTTGTGTACAAGCTACAGGTGGTATGGCCTGAGGTGATGCCGCTCACTATAGACGAGAGGTATTTTAGATAAAATATAATTATCTGCATCCGTGAATGGTTCATAACATTTTCGTATTCTTTAAGTAGTAGTGCTTAAAACATATTTCCAAGTTTCTTCAAGAAAGTTCAGTTTTGAAGTAATTTTACCGATGAATGATTTAATAGGACTGTCTCATTAGCGCAACTGCTACGCTAGAGGTCCTGGGTTCGATTCTCAGGTCGTGCAGTTTTATGGAGTTTTCTAAAAAAAATATAGTGCAGCTCGCCCATATTATATGGGATCTTAACATATCGACGAAGCGTGGGTATAAATTAGCCAAATCAAATCAAATATTTTACTTCAAATAAGATTTTACAAGCGTTTATGAAACTTTATTGACTCTAGTTGCACGGTTCCAAAAAGTCGATCCTATGGAGAAGAATACGGCAGGAATCTCCATGGACACTCTTTTAAAATAAAAATTTTACATCATTCACATATTGGTACACAGGTACATTATGGCGATAATAGGATGTGACGACATTGGAGGACATTTGAGGACATTACAGCCTCTGCCGAACCCTTCGGAGAATACATGTGTGATGGTGTGTAATGACATTATTTAGTTAAAATGAAGAAGCCGTATTGTCTAATTATTTGAAAACTAACAGAATTGCGTACCAGATCTTATTACTATATATCCAGCAACAATCAGATACCATGGATAAAACCTATTAGGACATTCGGTAACTGGTCCAAACGGGTGGTACTTGGACCGAATGAGTATTAGTTACCAACTCAAAACTACGTTTCAGTACACTCTAGCAAATCCCATCAAAAGAGAATACAATAAATTAAGCTCTCTTTTTCTTAGCATCGTTATATTTTTACACAATGTAGGGTTGATAACGCAGATGAGCTTCTGCAACTGTCGAAAAATAAATTTTTTGCTTACAAATCGAAAACTGTTTAACGAAAAATATTGCGGTTTTCTGAAGACCCGTTCTTCAAGATTTTTTGTGTAACCTTAGCGATTTGCTGGTGTAGAAGAAACAATCGACCTTGATACGGAAGCCCTAAAATTGTCCACAAGGTAGTTCGCGTCTCGGCTATGTACTTAATTACTTTCGATGGCCTTGTCACACTCGTTACGAGTTGTCTCCACAATAAGTAATGTTAATGATACAAAGCGGTTTGCCTGTCTGTTAGCACGCCTACAATTTGTGGGCCCAGGTTAAAGCTACATTTTACTATTATTATTTTAGTAATGTTTAGTTTAACTTACAACGACATTCGTTACACTAAATAATATTTATCAGATATATTATCTTGATTTCTAGCTTTACTTGAATGTGTAAATACCGTACATACTTTATTATATAAAAGCTTTCCGCCAGCGGCTTCGCCCGCGAGGACTATACGTTTCTTGTCATTTTACGGGATAATATATATCCCATGTTTATGCCTTTGTCACTAAGGAAAAATTTTGCTTTCTATTGGTGAAAGAGTTTTCAAAATCGGTTCAGTAGATCCAGAGATTACCGCCTACAACATCACAAACTCACAACCTTTACCTCTTTATAATATTATGTAGTACCTATAGATGTAATTTACTTTAATTTTATACCTTTACTGTATTGTTGTAAGTTTAATTCAGAGGCGAACAGAACCGCAAATGAAGCATGTTTAATATGGTGTCTTTCAACTTGTAAGTGAGTAAGGTTTTCAAGTCCAAATCGAATTTTGTTACATATAAATTTCCTTTAAGAATAAATTTTACACGATATTGGGGAAATATACAAAGGACATCAAGTTTCTGTAAACCAATGAGATACCAAAGTTGTTCGTGGAACCGAAACCGGAACATTTCAGTTCTTTTGTGACACACATAGACGCGCGGGCCTCAATCGGATCGATGCGTAACCCGAGCAAAATCGAAAGTGCAAGGTGAGGGCCGATGTGCGCCGGTGACGGCAAAAACGTCGATGAGTAAGCTCGCTACAATGGGCCGGGACAATTAGCCCAACTAGGAAATAGCCGTTTGTCATCATAAGAAGGCAAAAAGTGATCACGGAGTTTATGTTGCGTGAAATTGGGTACGCTCTTTTTTCACGATGCGAGTATATTGTGGTCGTGAATGTCGCCTGGTACGCGGCGGCACTGCGCCCGCGCCGCTGAAACCTATTGTGTTGATGATCTTGTTTTAGTGTTTGTCAATCTGTCCCACTTTGACACATCCCGGATCCGTTTACATGATATAGTTTTTGTTATGAAATGGTAGCTGATACATGTTAGTAGCCGATTATGCAACAGTTTGATGATAAAAGTGTGTTCTTTATAATAAAAAAGCCTGAATTAAATACCATGAAAATCTAAAACTGTCGAATAAAAACAAAAGTGTTAACCACTTGTGTATAACACTAGCGTAAGAGGTATGACAGGATTAATGTGCAGTAGCTGCTGTTAGCCAAGTCTTCCGCCTCGCCAAGGTTGTTCTTGGAGACGGACTCACGGACAAAAAAATTACTTGATTTAATTAGGTATAAGCAGTTAGAGGCGCCGTAGAATCAATGAATTTGATTAGTTAATTGATTAAACCAGGACAACCAGTTGAATTACAGGATGTCTCCTTTAGTTTGAAAGCTTGCTTTTAGCAACATTTACTTACATAGTACATGAGTACAAAGGAAATATAATCTTAATTATTACCCAAATTGCCAGAAACCAAATCAGGCTGCGAAGTAATAAATGAACACAAGACATGTTGTACGACATTTTAAGACACAGTTAAACACTTAATTACGTCTATTTCCTACCATTTAATTTTAGTATTTGAACAACAAAGCCAGTTTATTTCGCCTGCAATTATTGTCTCTGTAGACTGCAGTTAAACTTCCTTGCGGGGTCAACAAAAGGCCTTATTAGGTGCAGCATTGAAGAATTCGTAGTAAATTACAATAAGCACTTACTGGAGTTACCAGTAAGAGTGACGGGTGACGCAAAGACGACGCAAGGTCAAACGCCGTCCGAAAATATTCTCTATCTGACACCTTTTTTAATCGATTTGTCACATAGCTTGCAAAACACGCAAAAAACGTTCAACGTATCTTTGTCTTGTAGATCCAGAAAGTCATAGGTATTCGTCACGGATCGGTCTAGGCAGGACTTCGCGGACACGTCGGCCGCTCACTTCCAACGCTTCAGTCTTTGTCGAACGTTTTTCAAAGAAAATGTCATATGAAAAAACCACTCCGAGTTTTATAGAAACATTTTTGAAAAAAAGTAAATAGGTGTATTCTCCATACTTCAACCATAAATAAAGAAGAGATTGCCTGTTAAGCTTAAATTAAAACTCTTCGAGAAGAGCTCGAAATTCGAGCATTTTTTTGAAGTGGATACCTACCTATCCATCACGCCTTTACTCCCCGAAATGTTAAGCAGACTGTGGGTATACGTGAGATGACCACTTACGTTCACTCACAGCTAAGCCGCCGTCTATTAAGGGGACCATTAATCTGACACAGATCCAAACTCCAAGCTGCTACTGAGAATTTCATTGAAAATTGAAAAACACTGCTCGTCCTGGGAATTTAATAACGAGACTAACATACCATACCATCACGCCTGTATTCCCCGAAGGGTTAGGCAGAGGTGTACTTAATGTACACCCACAGTTCGCCGGTATGTTTAGGTCCCATGTAATAGAGGGCGAGCCTATTGCCATTCACCGGGCACAAATCCAGACTCCGAGCTGCTACTGAGAATTTCATAGAAAAACTCAATAACACTTTGCTCGACCTGGGGATCGAACCTAAGACCTCTAGCGTAGCAGTCGCGATTGGGACCACTAGACCAACGAGGCAGTCGACAACTAGGCAACGAGACTAACGCAGCCACTAAATAAGTATAAACGTCGTATCTCTCAATATTAAAGTTTCATGTTGAAAATGAAAGGGATATTCTCGATACCTTACAAGCTCACACTGTTTTATTTCATTATTATGATGCTGTAACTCCATAAAAACACGTATGACCACAGGATGGCCTTGCAACCAATGCATGATTTTTATTTTGTTATCTGTTATACAAAAAAAACCTACGTAATATACAGGGCTCACCATGCAAACGGACCAACATACTTTTTTAATATTAAACATTGTTTTACAAAAATAATTATTTTTAGCAAGTGGAAATATTTAGTCGCTACTTTCATAGGGGACAGTTGTGTATGTTATTTTTTGAATAACCTCTTGTTATAGTATATTTCAGAGTGATAAAGTTGTAGTCACCAAAATATTGTAGCTGGAAACTATAATAATTTTGGTCAACCTTATAAAATTTGGTTATTTATTCGGAGGATATTGAAAATATTTATGAAAAACACAACCATATCTATATATATTCTAAATATATAATACTAAATACCTACAATCTAAATACCAAATTACTATGATGCATCTTAGCTAAGTTGTATTCAATAGTCATGTAATATATTTAAGCAGGTTTTTCATGTACATCCTGTATATAATTGCGTCTGTAGTTTTTTCAGTATTATTTATGAATAACTTAGGATTAATTATTATTTGCATATTCATTGAGCTGATTGTCCATTTTAGGACATCTGTCTTATGAATATTAAAATGCTTCGTCGGATTATAGCTAAGTATAGAATTATTAGTTTTTCGTCTCCGAAAAAAATCACAACATGCCATCACGGCTGTATTTCACGAGGGTGAGGCAGAGTAACTGTAACGAAGCAATTGGTTGGTTTTCCAACTTTTAACATCTCAATAGGCATATTTTTTTCCATCTACCGGCAGCAATTTTTGGAGCATAAAAGTTCATACTTCATAAAAAGCAGGCAGTGATAGTCTAATGATATGACCATTGTCATTACCAAGTCATCGGTCTCGAGATCGTGAAGGAAAACATCGTGAGCATGATTTTCTTGACGACATGTGAAGTCTCCTAATCCACAGTGGTTGGCGTGGAGGACTATAGGCTAACCCCTCTCACCTGGAGGGGAAACCAGTCCCTAGCAGTAGGTCAATAAAAGAGTTGATACCACCAAAAACAGGTAAAGTTTTCAAGATACTACTCCTCAAAATGAAGATTGGAAAAATATTGCATACACATTTCTAAGTGAAACTGATTACATTACATACCAACATTAACATCTGAGCTAATAAATTGAATCGAACTAACTTAATATTTTGTTGCCCAGCAAATTGCCCACTAATTATAATGGGTGAGTGTATTGATACGAATCCTAAACTTCTACATGCATATTAACGTTATTTATTATTAGATTAATATGTCTAAGATCTTATCACGCGTTTAAACTAACGTAGTTTGGTACCGCATCGGCGCGTGCGCAGAGATTTACCGGCGCGATATATATTGAGAGTTTACATTTATCTTCCTTACTTAATTTGCGATTAAATAACATTTAATTGCTTTATTAAGCAACTATGTAGGTTAAGAGTGGTACTAAATATTTATTCACTGTATTTAATTAAGGTTTTAATTAATTCTAGTTTTCTTAATTCACATCTAAAGTATTTTATTTGACGATCACTGGCTGCTATATTATTGCAATCTACTGTAACTACTTGTCAAACGGAGATCTCAATTACTATTTTATACCTATTAAGGTGTCAGAAATGTTTAGTTTAAGCGTGTTATACAATTTTTAGCTTTCCAAAGATTTTGCAGAATACGGTCGAGTAAATTCATACATTATGAGGTACTTCATAGCATTTAAATAGCCGACTACCATTTAAGTATAAGGCGTAGTTATGGAGGCACCAGATGTATATTATAAATACCTATGTGATTAAAAAAATATGTTTAGTTTAGTTTAGTAATAATAGTAGTAAAAAGTTATGTTATTACATATACCTAATAGGTATGCAAATTCCAACAATTTTTCATTCATGAAAGATAAGCACAGCAATATAAATAATAATGCCATTGATCTGCGTGAATATAACAAACATAATCTCTTTTTAAAAGGTAGTAATTAAGCGTTATTTATCATTCATGTTCAATAACTTGCATTACTGGCTAATAAAGAATTTAATTTAATACAGTACAAAACGGCATTGCAGACATTTTCGGATGCTCCAAGTCTGACTGAATGCTCAAAGCTGCTCAAAGGCTTGATTTAATTTTAATTTTATTTCAGTGGCTGCACGTACTGTCATGCACGATTGCGCAGGACCTTGACGATTGATCCTGAGCACAAGATGTGACTTGCACAACTCTACTCCGCTATTTTTGATACCGGTTACTTGCCTTTATGATGACTTTATAGCTTTTTTTATTATATTTATGAATGTCATAAGAAAAACCTTCAACGGACCCTTTTTGTCGACCGAAAACTGTGTCGTATTTTTATTTCAATCGATTTGCAACACAGAAACGTAATCTTCTTCGGCATTATTTTCGGAAATAATTTTGTGTGTCATTGGTGCGTTGGATTGCATTAGTGTTCCACATTTTGTTTTACGATAAAACAATTTTAAACCACAACGCAAATGAATTCTTGTTTCGTTTTTGCAACTTTGTAAGACAAAGGTCGTGTCTATGGTTCGCAATGCGGCTGAAACACAATATCGTAGCGGTGGGATCAATGACATCATTTGACGTCAAAATAATGTTATCTCCCGCTATCGCCATTGATAAATCATGCAGTTTTATTACGACAGTAGCCAATAAACCTATTTGTTCGCAAACAGATTCACATAATCGGTTGGTAGTTGACAGATATGGAGCCCTAAATCAAAAGATTATTTTCTTTGTAAGTTTTCTACAGGGAATTGCAAACCTTTAGTGGATCGCACAAAGTTCAAACTTGGTAATTTGAGTCTTGTATGTATCCCTTGGGCGGTTATTTGGTCATACCAACAATTTTACGAGAGGGTCGATCAGGATAGTGAATAGATAATAAATTATACAACATATAAAATTTAACATGTTTGTAAGATAGGATCCGCGAATTATTACCCTTATAAATGATCCCTAGTAATGTTACGATTAACTCTGTGACACGAAAAAGACACTAAAATGCAAATTGAAACTGTAAATTGAAATTTCAGTTCTATATTCAATAATATATGTGCAGTCTTTATAAGTAAGTATTAATATATTTTATATAAATGTCTGTAATTTAATTTTATGGTTTTTGTTATATATATATTCCTAACACATTATTAAAATTATTCGGGTTGCAAATTAATTTATTCTCTTTTCGGGGCTTGTGTAGTGAAACTTTTGGTAGTTTGTTTTCTTCAACTTACTCATATAATTTACGTTATACATATCAGAATTAAACATAGGTATCTTCAATCTCAATACTGCTTCAGACATAGATATCAAAAATCGCTTAGAAATCTGCAATTGTCGGCTGTCTGTACAAATCTGCGCGGGCGCATATGTGTCGTGGAGTCACGACGCTCGGTCCTCCGTGACCCGGCAGACAAATCGAGATGAATTGACTATTCCACCTATGCTACTTCTTTACCGACAAACTTGTTAATGTCCCATGCTTTGAAAACGATATTAGGAAATTCTTAAATCGTTGCGATTCTCGAGAAAACGATTGGCAACAAGACTTGTTTTGTTTACGATTAATAACTGTTTTTGTCTTTTACCTTTGTATATTGTGAGCCATTTTATTTTGTGCTAGAAATTCTGAATGATTGATTTGAGCCGATCAAAGAAAAATAAAAATATGAAATCAATAAGCAACACTCAAGTTATTTTATGTTTTAGGTTAGATCTTTGAATGGTCAGATAACTTTTATTCGATTGATAAATTTGTTGTTATGACGGTTTTTGTATAGAAAATCTAGGTACCAAAACGTAAAATTTATTCGTCTCATGTAACTTACCCAACTATTTAAGGCCCTATCGGAAATTTCCTTTGCTTGTAAGCTTCTAGGCACTTGTTTGAATACCTAAGGTTGAATGTGTTATAAAAGCAATTACACAAATCACCTGTACACCCATACTTCATGGTAACGACGCACAGAATTATCCTGTACACTACTATAATTCTAGTTAAATGTTCATTTTATTGGCGTAACGCGTTTTATTCAAGGTTTCATTGCAATTATGAATATTATAACGAAATGTTATATGTTTTATTACACGCATAATCATTCGTCTTAATTATTTCCCGGCCAGATGTTTTAACTTTTAAACTAAGAAATTGAAGAATATAATGTAAACAATTATTAGAAAATAAGTTTATAAAATGCAATTTATTCGTATTCATTCAGTTCAGTGGTGTACTATAATCGTTTATACAAATCTAATGTTTGCCAGGTTTTTATAATAAGACTGAAAAAAGACTCATTGGTCTTGTTATCCAAAGCGCGACTGCTAAACGAGTAGTCTTGAGTTCCATTACTTGCCGGAGCAGAGAGTTATTTGATTGTTATACGAAACAAGCAACCCACCCCGTATTCGCGTGGTTATAGTCATAATTATGAAGAATTGTAAAAATCTGTTAAGAAGTATCAGAGTTATTCGATAACAAATAAACAAGAAATCTACTTATCCTGTTTAAATTTGTTTAGATATACTTAGATTATTTATAATTCGCTCATAACACGGATGAGTTTTATGCTCCATTAGTTTTACTTCTTGCCAAGCCCTGCCCCTAGTTCTCGTTAACTCCCGTTTATCTCGATCATATTTTCGCATCGGTTAATGGTTGTCGTGTTTAATCCTCTCGTCCGTCGCATATGTGCGGTGACAGAGATAGCTCCTGAGTGAAGAGTAAGGCTTCGACACACACTAGGCTATATTATCACCTCAATAAATCATTATATATCTTGTTTTTTGCCAAAAAGATTTTTCAAGACAATATATCGCTTCGACAAAATTACACAACGGTACTTTTTCGGCCGCTAAACGTTAAGCCAGAGAGGCTGAAAAAGTAAGAGGCTGAAAAGTTTACACATAAAACAGTGATATTTAACCGCATCTTGAAGCACGATTGAACGGCACGAGCCGAAAAAGTTAGGTACATATTTCATTATTGAGATTCTGATTTGCCGGCAAGAATACTTTCATGTGTAAACAGACCATGGTTCCTTTGTAAACTAGAATATGTAAATTATTACCAAAAAATCTTAACTTACTAAATTAAATTATTAATATACCAACCTACATAAATTTTTAGTCAGTCTGTTATCGATGGTGCGTAAATAAAAACTCAGACTAAGCCACTCTCTTTGCGTGTGAAATAGTGATGTTCATTTGAATCTAAAAGAATCTGAGCGAGCTTGAAAAGGTTTCTATATAATTTAGTTTATTGTAATGAAGAAAATGAACACACAATTGACAGTAGGTCAGCTCTTTGTATCTATAGCTTCCCCTACTCAATAGGGCAATATATATTGTGTGCCCGAGCCCTTAAGTGCCCGAGAAAATCCGAGAGTGGCCGAGTGGTCCGCAGTTTCACCACAATATCAATCAAAATCAAATCCGATCTTTTAATCCAGCTGACGGGTCGACGTTTTACCTTAATTAAGGATGTCGGCACTCGATACCTGTTTGTTTGAACGTAAACTTGAGACGAGCATTAACGGAGCTATCCGTTGACCTCCGCTTTTACGAGTGAATGTAGAGTTAAATAATTTAATTTTTCTTGTTTTTGTACTGAAGATATATGGGATTTCAGCAGATAATAAAGAACGAGAACTTGTTCAAAGTTAATTTAATAGCAAGGTGTTGTAATTTTAATTTAAAATGTCTCTATCTGTGCAACCATTTGTTTATAATAGTGAATTTCTACTCGCGAGGACCTATTAATGACTGTCTTTATCCTATTGTGAAAATTTTAATATGTATGTTAAGTAACTACTTGCTGCTGGTATTCCATGATTAAATAAATGAATTATCCTTTTTTGAACTACTTAACCAAATATATTTATTTTTGTTAGAAAATTATTGGAAATGAATTACTACTTATATAAAAATAAAGCCGCAGTTACGAAAGATAATCAATTGAGAACGGTTCGACCGAATTCGCAGTATATTTATTGTTGTGTTCGTAATGTTAGGACAAGGCATATGTATATGAGTTTCCTTTTTTAAGATACACCGGAAAATTCGGAAATTTGAATTAGAATATTTACACTGGCAAAGCTGCGGACGGATTGCGTTTTAAATAAATTCAGACGTTAATGACATAGCTGAGCTGTTAAATTAAATTATTTCGCAATTCAGTCCTGCTGTCAAGGTGCACGCAGTCTTAAGTGACGTAGCGGCATCATGTAAAGAGTAACCTGTCGATGTTGACGTGACAGCCCTACACACGTCAGCTTTTTCATAATTTATGTTCGTCCCAGCCGCATGGGTCCTGACACCAACATACAACGCAACAGTAAATACGGTTATAGGTACTCATTTTTATTTTCATTCAAAATTAGTGCGCAAGCTCGCTGTCTTAAGTTTAACCTTAATAATCTTTCGCAAAGTTTACTCTGAAATGTCTCAAACGAGAAAATATTCTTGTAATGCTTACTAACGCTCAATTTAAAAGGAAAAACTTGAATTCTCCATTACACAGGTAGACTAACATCTTTCCCAGGATTCGAGGCATTTTAATAGCAGCGCGTAACGGCGAGAATGGACCGATACCACCCAAACTTCGCATAGTTTCACATTCCGCGCATCACCGGCATCACTCCGCCACCAGCGCCTGCGCAGTCGCGTGGGAATGTACACATCGAACACATTTTATTTGTCCGAATTATTACTTGGTGGGCCCCAATTAATTATCACACGCCACTGACATTAACTGCACTGGGCAATGTTTGCCCACTTTTACGTAAAATAACAAAACCCCGAAGAATAAGATCCGAGATAATTTGCTTGCTCGCTTGATAAATTGGAGTAGGGCAATATTTCGGACCTTCGCCTTCGGGGGGCGACTGTTTCCGAGCGAACGAGAATTATTTCTCGTTACATAACCCAGCCCCAGTTTGGTTCCGACGCAATTATTAGAGTCGCAAGCGCAACCTGCACTTGTCTTGTTTTCGTGACGAGATCGGAATAATCGACGTTGCATTTTCATAAAATTTCGGCCTTTTACGCAACGGTACATGGCCAGTGGTACTGCATGACTACGTAATGTTAAATGTCTAAAACACTGTGAAATTGGTTTATGCATCAAAGACATAATTTATTCATTGACATGATTAATAATAAATGATGCTTAGATGCGATAAGACGATATTTGTGGGTGTAAGTTATGTCGTAAGGTGTCACTTATTAAGTTTAAATTTTCAAGGGCGATGTGCCGTCAAACTAGTTTGAACATGTAGTACACGCCTTAACCTGTCAAGCGGCAGATTGTAGACACAATGCAAAATCTATTGTTATGTGCTCAAAAGAGGAACTGTACCGCTTGCCAGGTTAAGACTGTAAGGCTTCAGTTACATCAGGTGATACAGATATTTATTTAAGGCAATCTTAAAAATGATATTATTTTAAATACAGATTATTTCTACTTCATTTGTGTTTTATTTTATTGCAACGTATAACACACCTGTTAATATTTTGTAGAGCTAAAATGTAACGAGTGAGTTTTACAAATTTTTGGTTTGTTCCCATCGAATTTGACAAATTCCGAAAACTTTTTTGGCGAACTTTTTCTGTTTGGGTAACTTGGCGGAACATTCGTAACACGCATTAATTGTTTCAGGATATACATATTTTTCGATGATCTAGGCAGTATAGACCACAAAATTACTTTAGATAATAACCTTCATATAACCAGTTCATATTCAGTATTAGATAAATATGAATATTAATATATTGTAAATGAGCTATTAATTAAAAGAAGAGCAAATTAATACTTCATTCCATATTCAAAAATGTATTTTTATAACAACAAAAAAGGTTTTAATTAAGAACTTGTAACAAATTTAAAAATATCATAATTTAATTGCTGCAGTAATTATACTTGTCCTGCATGTTTAATATCAAAAATGTATTTATAATGAAATAAATCATCTCGAGGTTGAAAAAGCTGGGTAATTAAGGATCTTTACCATCCGCCCAGCATGCTTCGTGTTCATTATGTCAAGTTTGAGAGATGAAAGCTTTTGTCACCGGCGCGGCGCGGCGGGGACTACGTAATTTGATGAACATACTGAGGAAATGGACGATACTGCTTATACTTGTAACTTGTATACTTTGAGACATATTATTTTAAGTATTAATTAATTTGGTCTTAATTGAGATTAAAATCTCTAATGTATTCCAAATTTTAAATGAGAAAGGTTTTCTTTTTTTCTTAATTTAATTAATAAGGTTTGATGGTCTAGTGGTTCGTGAGCGTAAGTTCTGATTCCTTGTCGAAACGTTATTTTGCCTTTTTTTTTACGAAACTATCAACTGCTATAATAACCTATGTAGATATAGGTGTAATTACTCCATGATGACAATCTTACAAAAGGTAATTTAAGAAGTCCATATTTTTCTCAAGTAGAGTTTAAATTATTTATAAGGATGCGTTGAGTGCCTGTTGAGAAAAGAAGAAAATAAAACAAACTCGGACTGTCTGTCCGTACATCGGCCGACACCAGTAGCCGCGCTACTTCGCTTGTAGCTTACACCTTCAACAACAATTCCGGCACAACTCTACATTTATCACTCACATTTTGTCAAGATTTACTGTTAACTTTTGAATAACATTATGCTTAAATATCGATGTAAAGACCAACATTAAAATATTCGTAGCTACAGGCAATTTCCCTTAAACACGCAACTTTAATTTCGCCTCGTTACCGCTGCAGCGTGAATCGCAGCGATGTTTGCCGATGAGCTACTGATTCCAACCGGCGAGATATCCCCCGAACCATCCAATAAATAACCAAAAATACCGCCGCAGATTAAGTGATTATTAAGTACAAAAAGCGTGTAAAAATTACCACAAAAATTGATAAGAATTTCTTTTGTTACTTCAGTGGCCAGTAAATTGGTGTGTTGCATTACCGCTTAAAAAACCGCCTCAAAAGAAGGGCGACGTTGCAAAACCTTGGAGAAAGGTAGCCTCTTTTAATAAAGGCGATCGGCGAACGGACTTATTTAAAGTCGCAATAAAAGGAATGCCTTAATGATGCTGACGCCGATATTAATATTGAACGAAGTCGTCTGGCTGGCTCTTCGGTTAAAATGTAGTTATAAATTACGTTTTTGGAGTTCGGCGCGCGGCCGCGGCCGGGACCGAGCGGCCGTGGGGCTTCGTCTGCCCTTTCCACTTGTTGATCGTTGTTACTGTCACTTCCACACGTTGTTGCACTGCTTTTGTTATTTATTGATATGTTTTATTTGTTTACCAAATTGTTTTAATTATACATGGCCCGTGGGTGTGCTTTATACAATTGAATTATGATCTTGAGTTAAGAAGAAGTATATTTTAGGAAAATAAAGCTATTTTGTTTGTTGTAATTAATCGAGTCTGTAGAGTGCCTAAGATAGAGTAATTGCACAGGAACTAAAAGACATAAAACCTTGTACAGACCAGATACAGAGGGCATCGTGCATTATTCCCATCCACAATGAAACAATAAAAATGCAGATGAATTGTAATGGCTGCAATAAATAAGTATATTTCATCGTAAATAACGCAACAACCCTTTAATGCTCCAGACATGGTGCAAGATTTATAAATTAACAATAATTCAGAAGCTTTTATTTATTTAAAATAGGTACTAGTAATTTATTGTTTTGCATTAACTGATATTACAAGTTTCCATTACTATAAACCGTGAAATTAAAATACTACCATGGTATTAATGAGTTCATCAATATTTTAAGTAGATTTTGTTTGTGTTTTGATGGAAATAAAGTACAAGATACAACGGAAATTATTCTCACCGGTCATGTATGATCGATAAATTGTGTATGTATGTACTTAAAATTCCTCGATATTTTAATACTTTATTGCGGAGTAAGTACCCGAAAATAAGACAGTGATCTTCGTGATTTTCGAAAGTACTGGAGTGAGTACCCGCACTGTACTTATTACGTATTATAGGCACTGTAAAGTATCTTCCTACATCGCACATAATATAAACAGTTTCTCAGAAAATCATATCGAACATCAATTTTATTGGTGGATGATTACGCTGGAGATTGTGAGTGCTCGCGAATAATTTAATGTAATTTTTGCGAAAATGTCGAATTTAAAGTTATCGAGATTAAAATATAATCAGACGGCAAATGGTTTTTTCGTGTCCGTCTCACATCTACATTGAACTGTAAACAGTACAACCATTATGTAAAAGTAAATATGATTTACTTTCTTTAATGGTCTGTAAATTGTAAACATCGTTAGATCACAATCTATCTTGCGAGATTGTAAACTGTCGATAGATTGTGAACCCCAATGTACTGCTAACAATTTACCGCATTATTTTCCGGTAGAACATAATCTATCGAATCGAAACCGTCATATTGTGAAATGGCATGCTACCAGCGTAAACTGGACTTGTATAGCTTGATGTGTAGCCGTGCGTACATCCTTCATAAGTGAAAACTAGAAACTAGTAAAGTAAATATTTTGTTATAAAAGGCACTGAATACTTTATTGCATTCCATAATTTTAAAAACACAGGTTGAAATAAGTTTAAGGTTTTTAGAAGACCCTATCGGGCACAGCAAAATTGAGTAGGAGAGAGGAGGAAAACTGCTTAAGTACTTATACGTATATACGTACTGAAGAAAATACACATGTTTATATATATATTAATAGGTTATATAGGTAGCCTTGTCATTGAAGTCCTTAAGTGTGACCATGATAAGAATCTGTAGTTTTATAAGGGACATGCGATCCAAGAGAGGAAGTCTCAGGTAGACCTGATAAGGCATGCAGTACCTACCTATATCTTGACACCAGTTCAAGACAGCGGCGCTTTGCAAGAATTGGATATATATATATATATTATTTTTTTAAAAAAAAAGCTTACTAGCAATGTGGGTCACACATTACTAGTAATCTTGTTATCCCCTCGTGCTAAGCTAAATGCTTGTGTTACGAGTGGGTTCACGTCGATAGTGCAATGGGTGAGTTTCGAACCGGCAACTACATAATCGCAAGTCCGACGCCCTAGCCATTAGGGAACCGCCGCTTCTAACTATGTATATGCTTTGTCAGCTTGATTACTTCACAGCATATACGAGATGAGAGTGATAACGTGCTGCGTTAACACTCTTAAGTCAAATCTTCAAACTTATTGTTTTTTTTTTTCATTTTACTTGTTAAGATTATAAAGTTATTTTAGTGACGGAAAAAATTCACTGCGGGCAGAATTCGAACCTGTGTCTTCTGGTTCAATACATACATACATACCCACACGCCTTATTCCCATAGGGGTAGGCAGAAACTACAGAACACCATCTGCTACGATTCTTACATACTTCTATGCTTCGTCCACATTCATACATCTTGTCATACACATTCGCCGGTTGCGGATACTACGCACCTGACCTCTCTGAAGGATCTGGTTCAATACACTAGACGAATATTTAGCCTTTATTATTTGGGGGTTTTAATCCACAAGAATAGTTCAACCCTATTGTATTTTAAACATTATATTATGAAAAAGATTGTAGGTGCATTGGCATACATAATTTGTCGCTATACCAACACCCAGACCCGGAACAACTATCCTTAGGTCATGCATATATGTTATTCTAAGTGGAATCGAACATATATACATACATACAGATATTTGAATACATATATGAATTCAAAGGATGCGCAATTTAGATATAGTACTTATATACAAGGTGGAAGCGATGATAATTATGCCATTAACAGATATAGATACAAAATAAATGTACGACCTGACAAACTTATTACGGAAGATAATATAATGTCCACGGAATGTCAAATAATCTACGTCTTATTTCACCACGATTAAGACGTAGATTGTGAAATCTACGTCTCAATTTCCGGGTAACAACATACCGTCACACCTGTATTCCCCGAAGGGTTAGGCAGAGGTGTACTATATAATGTACACCCACATTTCGCCGGTATGTTTAGGTCCCATGTAATAGGGGGCGAGCCTATTGCCATTAACCGGGCACAAATCCAGACTCCGAGCTGCTACTGGGAATTTCATAGAAAACCCCAATAACACTTTGCTCGACCTGGGGATCGAACCCAGGACCTCAAGCGTAGCAGTCGCGCTTAGGACCACTAGACTAATGAGGCAGTCATTAATAATATATAAGTATATTATTAATAATATATAATAAGTAATTGCCGGGTAACAATATTGTCGTATATGCGACTCTCCGACTTCGATCCTAAAAACATAAAATACTAATACCATTTTGTTTTTAGAATCCGTTAATTTTTAGTAAAGAAGCTACTGTATTTTAGTCTTTGTACACATAAGACTATTATTTACATAATCATTGTCCAATTAAAAAAATATTTGACTGACTCATTAGTCTAGTGGTCCTAAGCGCGACTGCTACGCTAGAGGAACCTTGGTTCGATCTCCAGGTCGAGCAAAGTGTTATTGGGTTTTTCTATGAAATTCTCAGTAGCAGCTCGGATTTGTGCCCGGTTAATGGCAATAGGCTCGCCCTCTATTACATGGGACCTAAACATACCTGTTAAATATGGGTGTAAATAAGTACATCTCTGCCTAACCGTTCGGGGAATAAAGGCGTGATGGTATGATAAAAATATTGCTGATCATCATCGTAATGGTGACTCAGTAACACCTTCAGGATCAAAATTTTATCGTATTACACTACAGTATATTCTATAACAGGCTGTTTGTATATCCGCGGCTTCCTTATGCTTATTGTTCTTGTAAATTACATCACTAAGCCGTGTAAGTGCTGCCTTTATTAAAACTAAATTATATCTACTGAATAAATTAAACCACTATAACGTACTTTAACGACGCACTCGATTGTATAAAGATATTCATTTCTAAGTGGGTTGGTTGTTCCCAGTACAAATTCCGATATTAAAATAAAAGATCTAAGTCTTACTATATATTATATAGACCCATAACATACTATCACGCCTGGATTCCCCGATTCCCCTCTAGCGTAGCAGTCGCGCTTAGGACCACTAGACTAATGAGGCAGTATATAGATCCAATGGAAAAAAAAATACAAAGTATACTGCGGAAGTCCTCGTGTACCTGTAATTAAAATACTAACATTTTTTGATGATATAAAATCTTAGGACAGTTTCAGCCTAATTGTACGTTTTGAAAATAACGACCTTGTTTTTTAATGGGATAATTTCGCAAACGAGCAGGCGAGCCATCTGATAGTAAATAGTCATCGCCGCCCATCGACATCTGCAATACCAAATGAGTTGCAGATGCGTTGCCGAACCTATCTAAAAGGGCGGGGAAGCAGAAAAGGAAAGAGAAAAAGAGAAGAAAGGGTAGGTACTGAGGGAGGAATTTAGTAGGAGTTTGGAAATATAGGTTAATAACCCTTTTATTGATAGCCATCTACAATGTAACCCTTTAATGTGTAAGCGCACTTTGATCCCTCTATTTCCATCACGCCTGTATTCCCCGAACGGTTAGGCAGAGGTGTACTTAATGTACACCCACAGTTCGCCGGTATGTTTTGGGTCCCATGTAATAGGGGGCGAGCCTATTGCCATTCACCGGGCACAAATCCAGACTCCGAGCTGCTACTGAGAATTTCATAGAAAAACTCAATAACACTTTGCTCGACCTGGGGATCGAACCCAAGACCTCTAGCGTAGCAGTCGCGATTGGGACCACTAGACCAACGAGGCAGTCAATCCCTCTATCCCATTGATTGATTGATCCCATTGATCCCTCTATTTCATTTTATTTATTATGATAATTCTTCTCCGTGTAATAATAAAATAATAATATTATATACCTTTATATCAAAATGCAAATTATTTTTTGTTGGAATTTGTTACATGTAAGTACGAATATTGTAATGTAATTCGATTAAAATCATGTAACACTGTCATTGATAAAATTTATCATTTTAAACGCGTCGTAATGTGTTGTAATTAAACTTTTAATCGGAGTTGTGTAGGAGATTAATTAGAAATTGTTGAGTTGAGATCGTATAGATAAAGTAGTTTATTGTTTCATATTAGCGTGTATCGGTAGCATGAACCGGCGCACCTAGGTCATTATAAGACACCATTCAACGTTTTAAATGTGTTTTGTGTAACAATAGATAGAGTGAAATAGCCGAAGGGTACTTCTCTAGAATAGGCTTCGTTCATTTTGCAATATTGAGTGGCGGCGGTAATTAGAGCCGCGTCCGGACTGTAACAGCACCCTGATTCTAACGCGTGCGCCACCAAATACTATAAACGATGCCCATTAATTTAAACACGATTTCCATCTATACGATAAAAACAATAAGGTGCAAAATTGTCTGAATATTTTAAGGCACATTCCAGAGAGACTTCATCTAAAGTCCAGCTACTACTTGGGAGTTGAAAGGGTTAAACCTAATTTGGAGTTTAGTCGATTTGAGCTCTATTATTTGACGCGCAAACAAACATTTACGGCGCAATTTCGTTTGCGTATACGTTGTTACGGTATTAAGTTATGGACATGGTCCCTTACAAGCCGGGCGAGTTTCGCAAGGGACCGCCACGCTATCGCATCGAATTCATATCGTCTAATTATAAGGTACGAGTAGTAGGCAGTAGTGCGTCGCGCCCCACAATCAATTTGCCCGTTACGTTCATTCAAGCCTTTTTAATACGCGTAGGATGGAAAATGAAAGCAAAAGTATCTCCAAGTCATACACGCATATGTTGATGATATAGTTTGCTGAGTAATTCATTTTATGTTCTTGTTGGTCGAGTCTGTTTACCTTGATTACATCAGTAAATATTAATTTATGGGTTCTTACGCGTGTAATATTACGGTGTCACATTATTATTTGTCACTTATCCTGACTACTACATGATTCATCAACTCAATTATTGTCCCACTGCTGGGCGCGGGGTCTTCTCGTGCAATGAGATGGATTAAGCTATGGTTTATCACACTCGACTACTACGAGTTGAAACTTCATTGTCTCTCAAGAAAGTCACTCACGCAAATACCTACGCTTCTTTAAGATTTTTTCTTGACCACTATAAGCGAGTCATTATCAACCCATTAGATAGTCTCATTGCTGAATACGGGTTTCCTCTCAGAATGAGAGGGATGAGGCTATAGTCCACCGCGCTGGCTTACTGCGAGTTTGCAGACTTCACACGTCCGTCGTCCAGAAAATCTCTCAGTCATGCAGGTTTCCTCACTATGTTTTTCTTTACCGTTTAAACGCGTGATATGACTAGGATAAGTCAGAGTTGCGGGTCTTGGATTCAAACTCGAGGCTTTGGACTTTTCAGTTGCAACTAAATATTACTACATATTAAGCAAGAATTAAAGTTATATTTAATAAAATTATATTAAGTATTTGATTATTCGAAAAGTTAGAATTGTGCTTCTTAGATTCGAACTCGAGACCTAGATAGAATTCCAAATTATAGAATTGGTTCAATAAGGGCTTTCAGTATTCAATATGTGATTCATTATGTCTAATTTAAATTAAATTACTTCCTACTTGTTAGTCTCTTTGTCATAGCTCCCGTAACAATATTGTTTACATGCTATTCATTATTCAAGCTATTTGAAGTTTCGCCGACCCAATAAATTACTTGAACTAGAGGAAATAAATCAACATTATAAAATAGGTATTTAATACTTGATTAGCATTACAGGATGTCAAGTTCCACTCCTGAGCTTTTAAACGTTCAAAACATAATGGAGACAAATTATTCATAAAAGATTTTCGAATTATAGAGATAAGATCTAACGAGGTCGTTCGATCTGTAATCTGTAGGGTAATTCTGGAACTTAAAAACTGGTCAAAATATAACTCCAATCAATTCTCAATATATCATAAAATAATGATGATCAAATTTTTTTTTTTTAATATTTTAATGAAATAACCACCCAAAAATCTGCGAATCACGACATTGAGATACAGACAGATTGGAATTATATTTTGAATATTATTAAAGTACAAGAATAACCCTTCAGAGGAGTTCGGCCTTAGCTATCGACAGATACATTAACTGTTATATCAAGTTGAGGTATTATTACAGTGGATGTTGACGGTCACGTGATCACGTTATAATGTCTCTGTTACCCTAACACGTTTTCAATCTGCTCACTCTAAATACGCTCAAATTAATTTGGTATACGGTCCGGTGGAGGTTGGCGCGAGGTCGCTAGCGAGCGGCGGCGTACTTTTCACCAATAAAAAAATACCTTCTTTATTATAGCGATTGTATGAGAGGACGCCGTGAATTATGAACACGGCTTCCTTTATCGAGTTTTTATTATGCATAACGTCATCATTTTTATAATGCCAAAAGTACTTCAGTGTTGTGGTCAACGCTACAACTTTACAAGTACAATTTCGTCGTAAAACGAGCAAACGCCCGAGTAGGTCGTATATTATTTTTTAACGAGTGAATATATTTTATTCTGTGGTCGTTTTACATAATGGTGGTGCCCTTAGGTGATCTTAATGCGTCCGTCTGGTAGGCAGTGAGACGTCACCGTGGAAGGAGGCGACAGTAACGAACTGCGAGGACCGTTTAAGGAGAACACATTATGTTGCCTTTTGACATCATTAAGGCGATACTCGAGCCGGTCGCAGGAAACCCTCTGAGGATATGTAACGAGTTTGCTTATTGTTTTGGTAAAATAAAACTTCCTTGTAAGCACCGAGTTGGCATAATGTGACGTGTGCCTACGAGCCTCTATTTATCTGTACATGCGAAGTGAAATGTACTCAGATGGAAGATATATGAACATTTATTAGTGCTTGCGAAGGAAGAACATATATTTACCATATTTAACTACAAAAACTGCCTCATTAATCAAGTGGTCCTAAGCGCAACTGCTACGCTAAAGATTCGATTCAATATAAAATTCTCAGTAGCAGATCGGAGTTTGGATTCCCGGTTAATGGCAATAGGCTCGCCTCCTATTACCTATATGGGCCCTTACACATAGCGGCGAACTGTAGGTGTACATTAAGTATATTCCTAAGAATTCTATTGCAATTAACCGGGACAAATCCAATCGCTAAGCTGCGGCTGTGAATTTTATATTGTCAATTTTCGTTTCACAATAACTTAAAGTTAAGATGGCTAACTCCATTTGCCTACTGTGGTGCTGCAATACTTCAGATACTTGAGTCATCCTCGCCAATTACAATGTAATTAACTGGCCACGCTCCGTTTTTCACCCGAGAAATGTCGTTCGCACGGAATCTAAGGCGTCGATGAAAACGGAGTGAAGATTATCTACAAGTTATCTAGGTTTTAAGTGCCTGGAAACTACACATCAATTCCCTATTAGCGACATGACAAGAAAATTATCTCGACTGCATCATAGAAGGTTTTTATGTAATTTGTAATTAGGTATGTGAACGTAATGACTAGTGTTGCAAATCGGTGATGCGTTTAAAGCATTTTAGAGCGGACCAACAGGTATTTAATAACTTGCTTACTTTTCCTTCTTAGCTGAGACTTATTTTTTGTTGTATGATTATACGAACCAAGGTTTTCTGTTAAAGCGAAGCCTGAAAACTATTTTTGTTCAATACTAGCTGATGCCTGCGGTTGCGCGCGCATCCCAAAGAAATTTTTTTGACAAAAAGTAGCCTCTATCCTTCGTCACGATGCAATCTATCCACTTATCAAATTTTATCGATTTTTTTTCAGTGGTTTAGGCGTGACCAGGTAACAAACGATATAATATTAAACAGTATATTTAACGACCTCATCGATTCTCATTTTTTTTTGGCAATTTCCCAAACTTGTAGAACTTAAGTTTTAAGCTTAGAAATTGTGCTATATTATTAAACCCAACACAACATATTGTCACTCTTCAAAGCTTTTTAAGTTAAAGTGGTAAAAGTTGGTCTTAAAATCGTGTATGTTTTAGAACTATCTTTACTAATAGCTTTTTGATTTGAAAGCAGGATTTATAGGCCATCTCATTGTACCGGGTCCATCTGAAAGCGTTTACTTGTACCATTTAAACGCAAGATTGATGATACGAAATTGCCGAGTGACAGGAGCAGGGTAATGATGTCTTTGATAGTCAATTTGATGACCCATCCATTATAAATTTACATAGTAATCATGTTTAAACTACGTCAATAAGTGGTTTTATAAAAAACTGAGCTTAGAGCATCGCATGAGAAAGTTGAGTGTTGGCAACATTTATTAGTGTAAGTTTTTGCAGATTGACGTGGGTAATTTTTTATCGAAAGAAAAATGCGGTAGCAGACATTACATCTGACACGATTTACTAGACTAAGAAACAGAACTAAGAGATGGTCTTGTAAATTTTTGGAAAGGATAGTAAGTAGAATGAATGTTGATGCGCAAATTTTGATTTTAAACATACCAACATGAAATTAATTCACATACCATCACACCTGTTATTCCACGAAGGGTTTTTCGCAGTTTTTATCGGGTAGGTTTTATCAATAACCCTCAGCCTATAACAGCCCACTGCTGGACATTGGCTGCCACTTATGTGCGCTATTTCACCCTATACTCGGTTAGTCGTACCCAGTTTTCTCCAGCAACCATTCGCAAGTGGCGTCCGTTACGTTACGAGGCGAGCCTATTGCCATAAGCCGAGTATAAATCTTAACTCCGAGCTGCTACTGAGAATTTCATAGAAAAACCAAATACTACTTTGCTCGACCTGGGGATCGAATCCAGGACCCGTAGCAGTAGCGTAGCAGTCGCGTTTAGGACTACTAGACGTATAAGAGCTCCGTTACTATTTTAATTTAATAATTGTAATACTCCGACATTTCGTTTTTTCTTTTTATTGCCGACATTGTAATTTATAATGATACTCTTAATGACTATTTTTTATATACTTTAACTTGTACGCTGTAATGGCAAAACATAGCGTGCTTTTAACATAATATTTAAGAACTGTATTTTTACCTATGTATAACAAGAATAAAATAAATGATTTGATTTGTTACAGCATCACGGAATAGGTTCATCATTGACCCATATTGCAAATCGTAGCCATAATTAATACAATTAATACAATATCTGCGAACATTCCTTACATAAAGAGGAAGCCATAAAATTTGTTTAGCATTAAAAGTCAAGCAAGTAAATTAGGTTTACTAAGGTAATCGAATAAGATATCGATTCTAAATAAATCAAAATATATTACAAATCTTGTCACCTTGTTAACGCTGATTGTAATTAGAGAAAAGTTTAAATATCGAACGATTTCGAAATCAGTTTTTGGAAATTAAGTACCTAGTCCTACCCTTTATTCGAAATGACAGTTGTATTGTCGGTCTCTTACCGAGTAAAATCATATGGAGTGTTTCTTTCTCGAACTCTTCTGGTGTTGGTTGGCCTAAATCGCTGGATCTCTACAAATTGTGAGGAGCCTTTAATTGAAGAATTTCATTAATATAGGACTGTAAATATTGGCAATGAATAAAAAAAAATCATTAATTCACTGACGCACTTAGTTGCCTTATGAGGGCAAAACAATAGATTTTGCATTGTGTCTACAATATGGCGCTTGACGGGTTAATAATTGACTGCCTCGTTAGTCAGTGGTCTCAAGCGCGACTGCTACGTTAGAAGTCCTGGGCTCAATTCCCAGGTCGAGCAGTGTTATTGGGTTTTTCTATGCAATTCTCAACAGCAGCTCGGAGTTTCGGAGGTTTAAACGTAACGTGCCCCACGTTAGGTTTAAACCGCTAAAAATAACGGCGAAACGTGGGTGTATCTTAGGTAACCTCTGCGTAACCCATCGGGAAATACAGGCGGAAATACATGGTATGTTGTGTTAAAATTGTCTATATGTTATTATATTAGATTAGCTCGCGGCTCCTGGGTCTGATGAGATGATTACAGCTAATTGATCGGCCAGCCCGCTAATGTGAAAGTTAATTACCGTCGAGTACACTATTTATATTCAAACAGTTAATGTTTCACTTTTATTTTATTGTTTTTAACAATTATTATTAATGGTTAAGATATTATTACGTAAGTGTTTTTAAAAGGCTGCTGGGCTTTGTGGAGCTATATACACATTAATAATGAGTTTGGGATTAAAATAAAATAAAGCCGCCGGTCTGGGAAACAAGCCATCTGTTCCTGGGGGTTTTTACAAATATCCAATTAATTGATTCTAAACCAGTTGTATGATACACAAATATTTGTCTGACTGTCTATGATATTGCAGTGGATAGCACTTTTAAATAATCATCTTCTTATCATAACTCTTATTGAGTATCAATACAATAATCAATTCGATGTATCTTAGAAACAATGTTCCTAAGATAAATTGAATTAAGACGAATTTTCAAGATTAATTAGATGCTAGAGAGAAAGTTCTTCTCCAAATCTCAAGTCACAATATCTTAATGACATTGTTCCTGAGGCTATTACGCACAGCCTCTTTTCATTCTGCTGTAGAAACATTTATACAATAGTTCAACAAGCTACAAATGAACTTAATCACTTTGAACCAGTTGATACATATTTGCTTAACGCAATAATTAGCATACCACGAGAGTATTAATCAAAGAGAAAATAAACAAAACACAATCGAAAGAATGCCATCCTTTTTGCTCTCACTAATGGCTCTACGGTATCATTGCACTGCACCATTCAATCTTTGTAACTCATCTTTTACCCCAATGTCACTTAAGTTTCAACTGTCAACCATTGCAAATAAGACCCTATTTTGTAATTGTTAGGCTGGTTTTCCAATACGGTTGAAAAGGAGATGAAACGTTATGGTGCGCAGACGCAACGCGTGCCTAGCTCGTGCCAATTTGTGAATAGCGCCGGACGCTCCGGGCAGCTTTCTTTCCTTCATTGCTAAACTTGTTAGTTGAATATCACTGCTATGTTAAATAGGGCTCATTCGATCACTTTAAGTATCGATATCGATAAACTTAAGCTACACACGGATATGGTTATAAACAGGTATTAGTGTAAGCGAAAATATATTCATAACAATGTTTATTACAGTCAAATGAGGTATTATTCGTCGTAAAATTATAATTTACGTCGTTCAGCGATTATAATACTATGAATGAATACGTTTCTTATTTGATATACACATATCTACATAATTCATGCTATTTGTGGTTATAACTTGATATTTATAAGACCGTCGCTGTCGTATGTATTTTAAGTATGATTACCGCATAGCGTTTGGCCACAATGGCTACCCACACGATTAGGGAAGCTAGATGATTTAACGAATTAGCTTATTATATATTTATTAAGCCGTTACGATAGATGGATAAATACTTATAGATTTATTAAATTAGATATTATTCCATTAAATTGGGAAATAGTTCAAGACAGTGCCACGCGCCATGGTAGGTGTAGCATTATTTATGTATTTGTGCATCTTAGGAGGCAGTGTAAGACCTATAAGGCTTAGTGCAATTCTAAAAGGGGTTATTTTTCGTACTCAGTCTATCTTCACTAAAAGTAGACATTGCTTCCAGTTCCAACAGCATTTTGCTGAAATCTTTGATTAAATAGTGCAATCGATAAATAATAAGGGGCGCATCACTAGTGCGGTCACGTGACGGCCCGTGCCCGAGGCACCTACACCCGTACCTGCCTACCGGGCTGGCTCATTAGAATGATTGATGCCGTGTTTGAATGCATAAATATGTGCCTACGTACTGAACAGCATTACTGAGTCACGAGCCACGCGTGTACAATGCATAGCCCGGGTGGTAGAACCACTTAACACTCCTATCGTCTTTCCTGGAAAATTGATCTGTTTCCACTTTGTCAATGTTTGGTATGTAGGCAAATATATCAGATTGTTCCACGTTTTTTACTTTTCGTTTTGTTTCATGGTCATATATGTATTTAACATAACATACCATCAAGCTTTTTTCCGCCGAAGGGTTAGCAAAGGTGTACTAATTTACACCCACACTTCGGCGGTATGTTTACGTCCCGTGTTATAGGGGACGAGCCTATTGCCATTAACCGGGCACAAATCCAGAGTCCGAGCTGCTACTGAGAATTTCATAGAAAAACTCAATATCATTTTGCTCGAATCACTGGGAATCGAACTCAGAACCGACCTACGAACTCGCGCTACCATTAGACTAATGAGATGTAATTTATATAGGTAATAAGCTGTTACCCGCGGTTCCACTCGCTTCTTGAAGGATATCAATAACAAGGGAATCTCGAAGGATTATCATTAATCTCCAAGGATATATAACATGGGACCTAAACATACCGGCGAAGTGTGGGTGTACCTACATTAGTACACCTCTGTCTAAACCTATGGGGACTACAGGCGTGATGGTATAATATAAGACCCTAAAGTTTTACTGTAAAGTGATTTCACTCATTTTATCCTACTTCAAAGAGGAAGTCGCAACCCTATTAGTTTTATACAATTGACTTTGTCAACTTTTGACTCCATTGTTCATATCTTTGGTGTGCTTTTATTATCTATTAACCACATTGAACAATGCAATTAATTCATCCTTAACATGTTATTTTTTATTAAAAGCTGCTTCGTTGAATTTGATGGCCCAGATATCAGTGGGGTATTGAACTGCTTTTTCGTACTTTTAATAAAATAAAGTAAGGTATATCTCCTTTGCCATCTCTCTTTCGAAAGCTTCATAACGTTCCCTGATCCAACAATAACTTAGAGTGACATCCGTACAAATAATGATTAGCGATAGTCGTGTGTGATAACGTATTAAATTAAGAGATGTGTGTCGGTCGTGACCCGATGTGGCTTCGCCTTTCTTCTGTGGCTCGTGAACACTCATTTGTTTATGGTTACAAGCATTTATGGGGGATTGCTTAATGGTAGCGCGTGTGTGGTACCGCGCAGTCTGGGTGCACTGATCAACGAAATCAGATTCTACATTAAATTCGTCTGTTTGTATCAGTAAAGTTCAATGGTAATAGTACTACAGTTACGTTGAAAAAGAGATAATAGAAAATATTTTTTGTTCAAATTAATCTACGATGAAAAAATAACATTATCAAAATTGAATAAAATTTTACTTTGAAGTTTTAAGAAAGGAACACCGGAAAGATCAGAACCCGTAAACAAAAGTCGTTCATAGAGCTCATAATGGCATCGCTTCTATCAGAAATTATGGACAAAAAGTAAATTTACGCAATCCCATTGCTCGAAAAGGAATAATGCAACTAAGGCATACTGCATTATTTTTTGTTCCTCTTCTCGCGTGAAACAATTGTATCATCAACAAACGGATACGTCTCATCAATCAGTCTTCGTGTATTCACCCTTACCAAACCTCTTCATATCAAAGAATCCCGACTGTGTAATATCAATGAATCTATCATTTTTTTCAGAGCCAAATTACGACTAAGCGTTGAGAACGTTCCATATAGAATTGATTCCATATATTTATGATACATTTATTACTTCGATATAAATCTCGAGTGGGCACGGAGCAAAAACGGCTTCGCGACTCGCCTTGCGACATCAAAATCGCAAGTCGTCATATGAATAATACATAGATATGATGTATTATCATGTTGGCTGTGTAGTCAGTGTATTGGTAATGCATTGGGTTCGGTTACAGGTCGACTTAAGGCTTTAAATTCATTCATCTGTGCATTACATAGCAGTCATTGGTGTGATTTAGCTTATTTACGACGAATTGAGAATTTATCATAATTAAATACTATATGCTATTAATTCTTATTTTTTTATTATTTTTCAGCAATCACCTAATAGCAATAATAATAATACCATTTAAGTTTATAATCACGACATTGCTCTTGTAGAAACTTTGAAAGCTTAGAGATATGAATATGGCCTACAAAATCATGAATTTGGGACAAGGCACTTTTGGATTTTCGAAATCATACACACTTTCATTCTTGTATTTATCCCACAGGAGGTCGGCAGAGACCGCCACTTGCTAATTCTTGCATAGGTACTTCTTTTGCTTCTTCATACATCTTGTCCGGTTGAGATTGCTACGCACCTGATCTCTTTGGAGGACCTCTTCAATAAGATCAGTGTATGTGCTTTGAGGTAAAAATGTCTTAAGGCTTTTCGAAATTATAATATTAATAAAATTAATTACCTATTTGTTGCTAAAATGATGGTGAACCTTATGTACCGTATAGCCTAGGAACGGGTGGAGACCAGTGCTGCAGTGCCAGTAAGAAAGAAATCGTGCCCTTACAATTTTGATAAATTGAAATATTCACTATTTCATCGATCACAGCATTGCAATATTGAATTGTTACGCTTGTTCGAATATTTAGCTTCATTCCTGTCTACGTGTTAAGGTTGCCTGCTTGTATGCAAACGTTGCCTTCAATCGATACTATAAATAATTCGATCTGCTACTGATTGAAAACTTTACACTTATTTGGAGAAGAATATAATAATATTCAACGCTATCTTTATTAGACATATAATTTGTGGTAGAAATATAAATCAACTATCATTTCTTAGATCTTCTGATACAATTTGTATATAAGTGGACTATGTACATTATATTATATACTGATTTGAATTAAGTTTGGAACGGACGGCACGTTTTACACGAGGCCAATTCACGAGAATAATAAGAAATTTATTTGTTTTTGGTAATATTTTGATAATTTACTTAGATTTTTGTAATAAAATTCAACATGTATTTCAAAATGATAAATTACTTCTGCTGAGCGCATCTCGAAGCTGCGGTGGTGTTGATTCGAATAGGGATGTACCCAACTAGCAGAATCACTGAGCAATTTATGAAATTTATGTCGCAAGCTGTCAACTGTGTACAATGTACCTACTTACCACCAGGAGGACCGTAGGCTTGTTTGTCATACAAACCTGTTCTGTTTTAGTGAAAATGCAAATCATAAGATGTATTTAATTTCACACAATAATCGAAGGCTGACATCACAAACACGTTAATTGTATCGCTTACAAAATGTATCGATACATTCCAGTGTGTTTTGTAACTAGTTTATTTGTGGCAAATTACTTTCCCATCAGAGCTACGGTGCTCACAATAGCGGGGAATAGAAACCAATCGGTGTGGTTGTATAGATCGCTTCTTTTGTAACCGCAAGTCCGTATGAAATCACACTTAGATACTATGTACTCACCGTTCTGTTACAAACAAAACCACACAAATGTAAAATAATTATTGATTATATTTTTTATGGTTGGAATAGTGAAAATACTCGCGGTCTCGCGCCGAAAGTTAATTTGACAGATTGATTTTTTTAGTTCAACTTTAGGGATGTGGTCGTCCTGTTAGAGTTTAGAGTAGCGCAGAATATGTATCAAAACAATTTTTTTTATAGCTCACAAATATTCCGATAATAAATCTTTTGTATGAGATAAAGGACAAGCTTTTAAACGTCCCCACGTATGTAGTGAATATTATTAAAGAAAGCCTTGCATAACCCTTACAGGATAGCACTTTCTGATGTTTATTTGCCTTCGATTGAAGACATATTAATACTAATTTTGTAGATCCGTTAACTATTTTAGAATTACTCATACCGTTCGATAAAGCTTGACCAATTAATAATATATACCTACGTTTGACATCTAACATGACCAGTTTAATACATTATCCTCTCATAATTCTAATCCACGACACTTTGAGGGTGCTCCACTTAAAGGGTCATTGAATTTAATCAACATATTACAATGTTGCTCAAGTTAATGACTGCCTAGTATAATAAGATAATGTATTTGGTATAATTTCAAAAAGGATATAACCTAGAGTTGTGTGTGACGTCCGAATAGGTACCCTATAATGCAACCTTCTTTACCGAAAAAAATAACGGGCCCTTCATACTCATCATTAGGTACAAGCACAAAACAATTCCAGTTTGATTAACTCAATTAAAATTATGGAACAGCAGATTTTATGCCTACCCCGAGTTTTTTGCACTATGTAGGTACTAACTGTGTATAAGAAAGTCGTGGCCTCTAACGCAATGATAAGAGGAATTGCTAACATTTTGGCTGTTAACTACATCTGTTAAATTTAATGTCAATACTATGTAAAATGTATAAGATACATTTAAATTCCTGGTTATACCGCCTGACACAGTAGGTACTATGCATAGTGATGTACCACTAGGTAATACCGAAGTAGAATTGCCATTGGAATTCGATACTTGATTGTCATTTATTTTGTGCGAATTCTCACGCAGCGGGGAGTTTCGATAATCGAATATTGAAACATGCCTTGTAGTTGTTTATTTATAAGTTCGTATCGAGAATGCATCGATAATCTAGATCCAGATTTTGCACATACTAGAGTATGAGAAGATTTTTTTCAACTGCGCTGTTTTATGAGCTTCGAGGTATGATCGTAATGTGTAATATTTTAATTTTCTACGTTGAGTCTAACCGTAACATTATAGCAAATATGCAGCTGTTATATTGACGGTTTTTATTGGTATGTATAATTGATAAGTACCTTGAATTAAAATATAGATCTGAACATGGTTGCAACTGTAATTATAAAATATTTTCTTTTTATGTAGCCTTAAATGTATCGGAAGTAGCACCATTGTATCTTGATGTCACAGATGGTATCTTATTCTTATTCAGTAGTTCTGTTAGATTCTGATCAGTAGATATAAGATATACATTTTGACGGCGTCTAGAAATACTGTACTCTACTTAATACCTTCTTTTTGTGTCACGATAAAACGTGATTAGAACGTTTCATTAAACCGTTCAAATTTAGAAGCATGCCCCCAAATTTTAATTCAATTCTCAGAAAAAACGTTCTGTCAGGCCGCATTGGGTGCGTATACGCAGCGTGCTCTCGTTTTATTTGAGCCGCTAACAAGTTTTATGCGGTAAGAAAAACGTTGCTACGCACTCATCTCGGGTCGCGCGAGAAAGTCAAGTCACTCGTGCATGACATGAATCTACATTAATTTCAGTTTTTGGGTAATAACGTCAAAATGCATATTTTATTTGACGTGAGACGAGTGCATACCGCAAAAAATAAGTTTATGTGGCGCGGTATTGTATTGAAAATACATTTCCGTGCATGGCGTGAACAACTTGACACGTCGAAATATTTTGTTAAAGAAATTTGAATTTAGAACATAAGTCTAACGGTTTAATTTTGTTCAGACTTTACTGACGACTTATCAAGTTATTCACGCCATGCACGGATTTGTCCAAAGTACTGATATTGGTTTCTAGCGGTTTGAATGACCGGGGGGTCATTCAAACCGCTAGAAACCTACGACTTCCAGTTAATAACAACATATATTATAGTTCGTAGACCTAAAAGATGTACTGTTAGCCGAATATGCTCTAAACCTTTCGGAATATCTTTGAAAGGGCAAAATTGAAATTTATTTTTTTAATATCGCCCAGCAGTAGCTTGTTGACAATAATCAGTGAAACCAGTCGCGTAGCAGAGAGCCCGATGAAAAACTGTATCACCGTAGAAAATTGCCTAGCGGGATAGCATAGAGAGTGAAAACAGATCGACCGTGGACAACTGACCAATTTACGTAGACACCAATCATGTGATTACGTACCTCTGGTTTCTATATGTGTGTTAGCCGGGCGGGGGGTGCGGCAGGTCATGTTAACTGGCCGCTATTTATGTTTATCATCAGGTCGCCTTTCAATACGTCTATTATTGAGAGACGCGAGCCTGGCCTCGGGCGCTGCAAGGGTGTTATTCCATTGGTAGTTGATGTTGTCATAATTTTGTTTACACTGGAATGTTGTATGAATTATTCATTATATTTGTATAGACGTTTGTGAAATCTTTATACGTATTTATTTTAAAAATATAACTTTGCGACATGTGCAAGAGTTGATTGCATTGCTAGATTTTTTTTGGTTTTGGTGAGTGACCTATAAATACGAAATACTAAACTGACATTATGATTATATTTTTAGACTGTTCAAGGCGCTGGGCAACAACTGCATTACTCTAATGCAATTTATTGACTGCAAGTTATTTTTTCGTTCTTTCTTATTTTTAATTCACAAGTAACGGTTATTACAGTTAGTTTATAGAATAGCCAGATTTGTATATCATACTTATCATATTGATTTCATACCATTGCAAGGCAGCTCTGATGAAGAAATGAACGTTGACACACTAATTAAAATAGACATACATTGAGTGAAAAACCTGGTGGTGCAGACCTCCCAATTTGGTATAAATCACACGTGCAATTAACCGTACCTCGTGTCTGCGCCCGCGTATACGCCATTCCTACTTAGGGTTGCCATAGGTATACTTATATATCAGCAGAATTTTTATTTTTAATTACAAGTTATAATGATGGTCTTGGGTTCGATCCCCAGGTCGAGCAAAAGTGTTATTGGGTTTTTCTATGAAATTCTCAGTAGCAGCTCGGAGTCTGGATTTGTGCCTGGTGAATGGCAATAGGCTCGCCCCCTATTACATGGGACCTAAACATACCGGCGAACTGTGGGTGTACAATAAGTACACCTCTGCCTAACCCTTCGGGGAATACAGGCGTGATGGTATGTTATGTTTATGTTATGTTAAGTTATAATCCCAATTCCGTATTAATATACATCATTTTGTTTGCTCTACATCGCAGGGAGAAATCATTATTGCCTTTATTATTAGTTCAGCAGACAGTATCATTATTTTTCTGCCAATAACAGAAAAATCTACATATATTTATTCATATCATGTTGTCTTTCTTGTTTTGGGACTTATTCCCATTGATGGCCCGAAGTTTCCCGGAATTGGTAGCCCTACTCAAAGTACCCGCGTCTTCCGCGCACCTCATTATTTCGGCATCTGCTCTTGTTTTGCAAGTCACAACTGCTTTTTTTCTCGTTCAGGTCCAACGCATACTTTCGAGTTACTGTGAATGCTCTTAAATTTACTTTTTTATGTCACTGACTTATGGTCAGTTTACATCCTTGTGGAAATTGTATCAAAATTATTATAACTTAACGAGTTATTGAAAATGGGAAAATTAAATTACGAACACCCCAATTCAATTGTAGAAATACTTAAATTTGACTTTGATTCGGGACTAATTGTAAATGTTCATAGTAATGAGTACCTACAGGCTTATCGTTTCAGTTGTTTCTGATAAATCTTGCATAGCGCTGCTATTATCTCGTTGATCTAGTAATGGCATGCGTGGTAACTGAAAGAGGTCTCGTTTCGATTCACATGTGTTCCCACTCCACTCCCATATAAACCAAAGTTTTCTAGGGTTTCCTTCCAGAAGGAAATTGTCGGTAGCAGCGCGGAGTTTGGATTTCGGCACAGTTCGACGGTATGTTTTAAGTCCCATGCCATACCATCACGCCTGTATTTCCCGAACGGTTAGGCAGAGGTGTACTAAATGTACACCCATAGTTCGCCGGTATGCTTAGGTCCCATTTAGTAGGACGCGAGCCAATTGCCATTCTCCGGGCACATACCCACTACGGAACTCCGATCTGCTAGGTAGAATTTATAGAAAAACAGAATAGACAGAAAATAAGTGTATAAAATAATATGATTCAAAATAAATGTTCGTTATTTGTGAATGAGTCAAAGTTACGTTGAGATTTCTAAGCTTTGTATAACTTAATTTGAGGCGGCAATAATTTGCGTATAAATCGAGTTGGTTGCGAAAAACCGGTTCAGAGTTTGTACATAGACTTGCTATATATGCAAAGCAGTGTGGTTGTGCTGTTATATTATATTCTTTTTGCATAGCGATCAAAAAATGATTTAATTAACGACTGTTTGATTCTATAATTTATTAGGCAGGAAACATCTTTATCGAAAAATATTGACATATTTGAATATGAATTAATGCATAGGGCATTGTTGAATTATTGTGCCCTGGCTGAGCGAACGACTTATGTGATATGTATGGGCTTTGGGTCTTTGGGTCGCGGGTTGGAGTCCCTGCATTGCACAATATATACTTGTATGAACATGAAGTAAAAACTCCTTTAAAACAATCTTATATGAATTCGTATCGTTCTAGATTGTTTTAAAGAAATGAAAGTTGAAACAAAATATTTATTTTTTATCAATCTAATCTAAATCTATCAATCCTAGATTTATAACCAGCCTCTTTCGTTTGACATCCAGAAGATACATTTTAAATTCCTTCATCAGTTCGCTGCGGAAATTATGCTTCAGAGTGGAATTAAACGGAGCTAAACGGAAAATCTTGTTGTGCTCGGGCAGTAATAATATTATGACCGGTGACGACTCACCCTGTCGCGGCATCTAGATCATGCCCCTTGGGTTCCGTATGTAAAAAATATAAATCCATTTTTCCTTATATCACTCTGAAATTCTTGTGTACTTGGAATATAATAATAATGTAGTAGTATAGTAATGCCTAATATTTGACCGGACTGCTGATGTCCAATAACAATTGTCTATGATTCTAATTAGTTATTCGGAGTATAAACCGAAAATATATATAGCGCCTATTTCTTAAAACTTAATAATTTATTCAATTTAGAAGCAACTACTACGTACATTTTATGGGTAGTTTTATAAAATGTTATAATTTTTTACCGTTTTCTTATTTTTCAGAAGTACCCTGGGTACCCTACCTGACAGGACCGGTCGATGGCAGTAAGTACCACGCATGCACTGTATAATTTAGTAATACTGGACGACATTATGCACAATAGTGTCGACGCTTATCGTCACGGCTACCGTGCAATTATCGATCCTCGCTACACTTATTATCGATACACAGCCCCATTAAACGAGCTATAAGTTTCTCGATTTGTGGTTACTGCATTAAAATGATGGATAACGTCGTCCATCGCCGAAATGATCCCATAATGGAATTTGTTTAAATTTATTTCGGTAATTACAGACCTCGGCCCCTCCAGCTAAAGTGCTTAATTTGTTTATTACGATTTATGAATATAAAATCATTTAATAAGTCCGTGTTATCACGTTATTTGAAAGTGTTGCTACCAACGTATCAACATATAATTATTGGAATAGGTGCTTAGTGAGTAATGGCGTATACTCATCAAGCTTACGCCTACTCACTATGGAAATTAATCGTTAGCCATTAGAAATTAATCTGTTTTAAACTACATTTTACAAATGAAATATTATCTATTATCAAGAAGTGTGAGAAGACACATTTTAAGCTATTAGTAGTTATCGTACCTATATTATAAAAACATTGCTTTCTTACTAAATTCAAGCCCTATAAGCAACGTGTGCCAAATCGGCGACGTCATTAAGCCGCACCGACGTAACTCGACCGGTCATTACCGTGTCTATATCTAGACTGCGATATCGATAAGCAAGTTTGCAAGTTTATTAGTGTATAGCCATACGACTCTATAATTAATTTATCTCGTCCTCATCAAAATATCTCCGTGAGGCATGAAGTCCTGACCAAAGCGGGGCTCGTCGCGTCGCCTTAAGTGGTTGCAGGCAGCAACACTATGATACGGAGCCGGAGTGAAGGAAATGTTCAATTTCGTAAATGTAAGCTGTTAATTGGCTGAGAGGCCGAATTTTCATATCAGTCAGAGGGCTGCATTACACAACATCTTACGATCGCATGTCTTCAAGGTGTAAATGGTAAGTACAGGGTATTTTCTCGTCGACATTTTAATGGATTACTTACTGTACGATCTTTTGGAGCAGAATTTAAGTGGAGCACTCAGATATCGTTTGCGGATTACATAAACAAGTGCTTGGCAACTGATTTTGCGATACTGGATTTAGAGCTTGATTTGAAAATATATGTTGGCATTATCAGTTTATATGAAAGTTGTATAATCTGACCCTATTTAATTAACACATAAGCGTGATATCACGTATATAAATATGATAAGATGTTTGCTACGGAAGCTTTCGATAACTCATATACATATCCATACTATTTAGCGACGCAAAGCGTATCGCAAATTTGCATAGTAACGTTGCAACACACTGATTTCTGAGCTTCGGGAAAAATATGGTTTGAGTGAAAATACCCGTAGTGCGCGGGATAACCAATTAGATTAATATACAAGAGGATTTTGCATCCTCTTGTATACTAATCGGCCTAGGGAGGCCGCAGGTTATGTCGGTCTCGCACCGACTAAAAACCGCATATGATATTTAAGCTATGTATTTTATAGTAGCCCCTTCGGCTTCTTCTGTTCCTAGCTTAACTTCCTTGCAGTAGGAGTCGAGTGCTTACTCTCTCTCTAGACGATGACATCGTTTGCACCCAGTCAGGTGCAACTTAGTTAGTCAACTTCGTTATCAACCTTCTGTTTGGCCGATTTTTATACCATTTCATGAATAGTTATTTAGTAGCTCATGCTGCCATAATAGAGAAGGAAATAGGAATGAATGGGGCGTATTATGCATGATGGGATGGTTAATACACACCATATAAGGTTATAACCTTAATGGTAGGCGTGACTTCGTCTGACCTTATGCTTGTCGTATTACCCAATTATCGAGTCGCGGAGGTCACAAAGTTAGACGTATGTGCACAATTATTATGATATTGAGTTGACTCACACTGGAAACTGACCCCAATTCACTTAGTAGGTATTCTTAAACAAGTTATATGTATATTATAATAATTTGAAATTGTATAATAAAGATGTATATTATTATGTTAATTTTAAAATAAAATTGCTAATAAATGTCGTTAAATTATTTCTTCACACCTTCGTCCGGCGCTAAATTATTGTCACATGATTAGGCACCGTCGATTTAGCATACTAATAAACTTTGCGTAATTTTTTTATTACGCGTGAAATGTGGCCCAAAGATGTTGAGTTATTACTAGTACCGTAGATAACAGCGTTCCTTATTCGACTAGTATTTGCAAGCGGAGGTCCAGAGTGTGAGCTGCCGGGTACAATTCCTAGGTTGAGTGCGTTGTTCTATCAAAATTGGAGTTTGTATTTATGTCCAATAGCAATTGGCTCAGTTTACTACATAGAGCTTTAAATTGCATCAGTGAACGTATATGTCTGCCTTACCCTCCGATGACATAAGCGAGATGGTATGAATTGTGTCGCATCCAAAAATGCGTACCTTGTAGCTTAATGAGGTGTTTATCATATTAAATAATCATTACACGCTCTAAAATTCATAATTGCTTAACATTTTTATTTTTATCTGAATAATTTATCTCTTGATCCATCTCTGTGCACCTCACTGCTGGCAAGCCTTATGAATCTTGTTAACGAAAGGACAATCCGCCGCAAGAGAAACGTCTCTTGCGCAATGTATTTTTTTGTGACAAGCTAGAGTGGGTGCTTAGGCCTGTTTCATCAGCTGACCTTGCTTTCCGTTAATTAGACACGTCCGCGTCAGTGACTCGGTGATGGATCGGTCACCTGCACTTACAACGACTCGGAACAACTAGATACGACAGTTGTGCAACTGTTCTTGAACTCGCATTTGACATTCAACTGTTTTTATTAAGTATTTTAGTGGAATTCGGATTTGAATGAAGAATTATGAAACGTGAGACGTAATAAAATGAAAACATTCGTTTTGGTTGACTAAAATACTACTAGTACCTACATACTTATTTAGAGTACCTCATAGTTTTATTTACAACTATAAGTTCAAACATAAGGCGTAACGAGCTTATTTAAACCAATTTTTTGTCGAAAGGTGTTCGAAGTTTACCAATCCACATTAGACAATGGAAAATAATGGAAAAGAAAACTGATTTACCTAGGTTACCAAATCATAATTATAGACAGATAATTAATTATCAAAAAACTTTCACTATGTTTTTTTTTACATCAAAACGATGCCAGTTCCAGTAAATCCTGTGTCGTTGTCGCCATGTTACCGCAGTGTACACTTAAAAAAAACACGCAAGTGACCACAGACATGTTGATGTCAATGGTTACATCTTATCTACTCCGACTCTACATGTAAGGCTGAGTTCAGACAGAGTTTTTAAGCACTCGTATCGTCCTTATAATAATTACACAAACATTTAACATCAATTACATTTTGTATAATATTAATTTCATTATTTACTAGTTATAGGATATAATGATCCGTTTGGAGGGGGAAGAGGAGGGAGGAGTTGTAGTTCGATTCTAAACAGTTTTCCTGTTTTTATTACGAGTAATCGTTTTAATAACGTGAAATAATTTAATTGCAAAAAAAATGTTTTATTGTTCCTTACTCGGTTTTGGAAATGGGACATCCGCAGTGTCCAAAAGTGTATATTAACTTGAATTTCTAGTTCCATCTTAGACCCTGTTTAAAACTGGGGTCAAAGGCAATCCAGGCAGCAGTAAAAATAAATATCATTACATTATTTTTAGCTCCATTAAGAAGATTACTCACACAGTCTACACACACCCTTATTTGACGTCGAGTTACATCTAGACGACCTCTAATAATTAGAGTAACTGTCTACGAGTGCAGTTTTAGTTTGTGTTATATTTATTTTATTTTAGATGCAATTTTATTTTCCGTTTGAGCGCATTTTATTTAGTTAATACCTGTAATTCTTTAAATATATTTGTTTATGTCTGTATCGTCGTAGTGTGCCTCGGAGAGCACGAAAAGCCGTTGGTCCTGGATGTCAACACCAATGACAATGGATTGTGGTATTCAGAGGCTCAAAAGGCCTGATCAGTCTATCTTCAGGATATCGTTACCTGTTGCCCAGAAAGTGGGTTGCTCCGTGAAAATTGTATGCCCAAAGGGCGGGACATAGCCGATGTCAAAACATTAAAAAACATATGTATTATGTACCTACCTATGTCCCACAATAAAGAATTTTGATTTTAATTTTAATTTGAAACTAAATCGGCCAAACTGTTTCCGAGATAAACGATAACATCAGTTTTGCACAAACTAACAAACAACCTCTCACTCTAAGCACATAGGTACACCTTCTCTGTTGCGTCGTGGTTGGTAAATACTGATATTTAAGGAAACACAGCAACCTTCCCTGAGAAGGGCTCAAGTGCGTGGCATAGGAAGGATTCCCGAAATATAAGATACTTCCCAGACCCTTTTAATTTTGTGCTGCTGTTATCGTTGGATTTATTGCACTCCACAAGTTAAAACAGCTGTTACAATAATATAATTTAAGAAACATGTGTGGGCCATGTCAGGCACGGCAAGATGTAGGAGAGGAGGAAGTTTTATACCACTCTGGCCTGCACCCCCTGCCTTTTAAAGGGTATCCTTCTCAAAAATGATGCTGATGTGTGGCCGCAACCGGTAAGACTGTGACAGTATAAATTGGGAAAAAGGCTTGAAAGATGATGAGGATGCTTTTAAAATCAGCTCTCTCACTAGGGAACAGCTCTATATAACGGGGAACTTTAGTACCTAAAGTTGAACAGTGATGATGGACACAGGAGTGATTGTGAACAATGAGTCGGTATTTAGGGTACCGATAACTTTATTTTTATTTTTTATTGTTATCAAACAGGGAAACAATAATATTAAGTTGTTGACTTGTCATATGTCTCCGACACCAATGAATAAACGTTCATATTTGTGAGTATTCTAGATTTGGGAAATCTTAAGCATTTGAATAAAATATGTAATGAACACAAATGACACATTTTAGTTGATAATTATGAATCGTAAATATTAGTTTATTGTTTACGTATAAAGTGTTGGGCGTGGTGTTTTCTTAACGTTTCACAATTACTGACTCCTTGTTTAACTTTGAAAAACATTTGAATATTTTGAAAATACTATCAACTCCAATACTTTGAATTTTTTCTTTCTTTCTAGTAATTAAAAGAAAAATTCTTTCGCACTAGGGAGCAATCTTTGTGTCGCGGAGAACTTCACAAACATGCACCCCACTATTATTGCAGCGCGTGATGTAAGCGGGTAACGCTTACATCACGCGCAACAATATGTGAATCATACAAACATTTTGTTTGTTATGTTTGTCATACAAACATTTGTGTCGGGCACGAATCGAATCAACGAAACTCGGTGTCACGGTAGTGGCGGGAATACCACCTTAACCGCTACACCAATCACGCAGTCTTTCACGGCTGAAACGTATCCAGCATATCTAGTAGAGAGGTCGATGGCATAAGTAATAAGGTATTACGAAGCTATAAAAATATAAAGGCATGGTCCATATATTTGCATCGTTAGGAAATACAGGCCAGTTATTAGCAACGTTTCTCAACGCGAGCAGTAATTGCTTTCTCAAATTTGCATCAGACTAGCAATCAGACAAAAATATTTAACAAAAACAGCAACGAAAGCGACCACAAAAGTGGCTAGGTAAAGCTATCGGTAGTTTTTCAATAAGCAATAAATAATGCAACGCAACGGTGGCAGGCGCACGCGCCGCTAACAAGGCGCCCGCGCCGTGCGCCCGCGCGCCGTGCCATCGTTGTGCAACCTGCCCCACCCTGCGCAGGCGCGCGGACACTCGCCGTAAGTCATGAGTGGACACTCATCTAGCGATAGTAACAGGATGTGAAGATATTTGAGATGGAGTTAGTGAAATTTAGGTAGCGAGAGAGGTGTACCAAAAGATTTAATTTTTTGGTTGGAAAATAATTAAGAAGAAAAGCAACAAGAGAACTATACCTATTATACTAGTATCTACTATAAAATGTTTAGTACCTATCTATTATAAAATGTTTCCAGGTCAACATTTTGATCTCATACGAGAAAAAGGATTCTACAATACGTGATTTTTTGTAAATCGGGTTTCTTTCTGGTACCAATCTAAAAACCACACTTTCCTTACATTCTGATCAGGACATCGGCTAGTGACGTAACCTTGTTCACATTCGTCACAACCCTGACGGGTCAAATTTCCTTTTAAAAATATGTAAAAGTAATGTTTGGGTGACAGCTTCCACAAATGTGAGATATCACGGACTGCAAGCTTCTCTCACTTGGACCAGGCCCTTAGTGATACCGTTCTTGTCCGACTCCCGTGTCCACAGTATACTATAGCAGCTATCTACTTCGGCCACTTTCTGTATCTATTAGATCACAACGTGTACTATAAAAACTAAGCTAAACTTTTGCTATCTATCGACTTACTAAAAAAACCATGGATTACAGACTTATGTCCTCCAAATACGTGATACCTTTCTAATGCCGCCGTATTTCGATATCGACAGACGAAACGAGATTCTACATATAGATAACGTCTTATTCATTAAGGTGGTAATTATTTGGTGCAGTTAGTAATAGTGCCCGGCCTGTCTAACTCCTGAGTCTAGATATAGCTCCAATGCTATACGTTCCAAGATATTGAAATTAGTTTGATTGTGACTGAGCTTCCATGACATTTTGTTTCGGTAATTGCTTAACATCGTTTTCTAAGCTCAAAACCAATTCTGTCAGTATTAAACTTTCTGGACACTATCAGGGTAGGTACGTGATATTCAGTTGTCCTGATTAGATCAATAAATTTAATAGTTTGCCAACATGGCGGTCTAGATGGTGTTGGGCGGTTTCGTTTGTCGCAAATTAATGGCAATAAAGCATAATCATATCGTAAACGGCGTTCGTGAGGCTGCGCCGGCGCAGCTAGCCCCCGGGCGCCCTTCGACTCCAAGATGGCGCTCCAGTTTAATAGTATTTGGTGCTTTTTGTACAGTTTTTTTATTGGATCATGCCTAATAGTTTTTTTGTTGACTGTTTTTGCAGCGTACCCAGAAGCGTAGTGATCACATTTGCGATAGGCAGTTTTAATTCAGTTCTAGAGTTCCTACTTTGTGTCAATCTAAAAGAACAGTTTTTTTCGATCGGCCTTCATTGTGATGTCGTGAGAACATGAAACGAGCAAACCAGGAATTTGTATTGTTAATTTTGTTTTGATTATATCGATGATTTTTTAATTATATTTATCATCAAAACATTTATTGTCCCACTTCTGGGAACAGGACTTCTCCCAGAATGAGAGGCGTAAAGAGTCCAACACGCAGGCCTAGTATGGACTACACACGCCATCGAGTAAATGACAGACACGCAGGTCAAGATGTTTTCCTTCACCGTTTAAACGAGTAAAAAGTATATTAATGCATACAACATTTCGGACAGAGGTGGTAGTAGTCACTGGACTATCATAGGTTTTATACACAGAACGTTTAAGTTACTTATTATCTTGACAAAAGAAACTTTAATGAATAAAATCATGGAGCGATGTAGAGCTTCAAAGTTAAAGGATCGTTATGTAAAACTCCGTTACATTTGTTCTAATGGCAGACGCAACAATAACGGGTTGGGTTTAAAGACCGCGTTAGTAATGACAGGTTACCAGACTATTGCCTACCACGATTGTAATCCATTTACATCGGTATCTCTTACAAACCTGTTCCTTTTTACAATGATAAGCTTGGAATGCGGCTTAAGCTTAGTTTAGAATAGGCTATCTCATCTTTGTTTGTAACGTGTCGTTATTTGTTGGGGTATTTAATCGATAGTTACTACTGCGTCTATCTATCATAATATTGATCAAAACGTGGATCAATTCTTGATCATATCGACTAGCATGATTGCAATAGGCTTGCATAGGTATATCGGTCCACTGGCGGATGAAGGCCTCCCCAAGTGTGCGCCATTTCACGCTGTTCTCTGCATTTCGCATCCAGCTTCTGCCAGCAACCTTTCGCAAATCATCACTCCATCTTGCCGATGATGCTGACATACATACATACCAATTTTATTGTGGGTAGGGTACAAAAGAGCAGCTCTGCCAAACCCTTTGGGGAATTCAGGCATGGTGACAGGTTATGTTTTTTTTACAGCTTACTAGCAATGCGGGTGTGGCCCGCATTACTAGTAATCTTGTTAACCCCTCGTGCTAAGCTAAATGCTTGTATTACGAGTGGGTTCACGTCGGTAGTGCAATGGGTGGGGTTCGAACCGGCAACCACATGATCGCAAGTCCGATGCCCTAGCCATTAGGCTACCACCGCTTAATGATTGATTTGAGGCATAAGATCCTCCCGATGTTTTCAATATGTAGTCTTAGCTTAGTTTTGGAGGACGTCAGGTCAGAACAGTCAGGTTTTAAATTTGAGTTGTAGAACAGTCGATGGGTAATTTGTTCATCTCGCCACCTTCTTCTGCACCCTCAACGATTTTGATTATTATTCAATAATTATGATGATGATGATATATTAATATCATCATCATCATAATTATTGAATAATAATCAAATGATAATAATCAAATGATATAATATTGAATAATAATGAGTAAACACCTTCATTATGATGATGATATATTAATATCATCATCATAATGAAGGTGTTTACTCATTAGTTGTCATGCAGAAGATGTGACTCCAAATCCATTACTTAACACTTTACCTGGACCTGGAAATCAAACCCAGGATGTAATACTTAGCAGCTGCGGTTGCGACCGCTACACCATTGAAGAAATATGACAAAAAATAAATAAAAATGCGAGACTAAAAGATTTATTGTTATTTATTCATTTTGACAAGGTATTGGGTGACCTTTGAACGACTAATAGGTATCAAAAGTACAAAACGATAATGTTATAATCTCTATTCATTATACATCCTAAAGATAAGTTAAATAGCATCTCTTATGCGATTCAAACATGAATTTGGTACGAGTATACTACAAGACATTCATACAATAGGTAACGTTGACTCGGAGAGGATAATGTAGGAAATTCATACATTGTCCTAGGTTAGCAATAAAGCGATGCGATACAATCCTTTGTTTCTTTTAAAAATGTTGCAATACACTAGGATTTTCTCCTGTATTGTGCATTCAAGACACATTTTAATAAATAAACAATAAACCAGGCCCAGGCTATCTGCAGGTTATACATATATTTCGTTTTGGGAAAGAATCCAACAACCCCTGATGCCGAAGCCGATTACTTAATGGTCTAAGCCCAACGTGCCTTCAAATATACAAGGTTATTATTAAAATCCTAACTACCCTACAGAACTATAATACTAACATCATAAACACTCACTTTTGTTCTTACAATTAGCTTACAATACATAATTTATCAAAAACAAACTTTTAAGATTTCGTTGTTCTAGCACATGTCAATTTCCCCGCCGCCCGAACCCCACTCCGCCCCGGCGTTTTACATTAGTTAAGTAGTGCCTTGTTTTGATACGCGTAGAGTTTGTAATATTGGAGAGTTTATTTAAGAGTTTTTTTGTTATGTTAGTAATACAGTCCTAAAAGGTTATTAGTGTTTTACCAACAACCCTGTATAAAGATATGATGTTAATTACTCGAAAAACAAGTCGTAGAATCAATTCACTCGACACATCTTTGCACGTAACTTAACTTCTGAGAAGGCTATATTTCAAACATAGCCTTCTCAGAAGCCACGTTTTCAGGTATTTTATCTATAGCATCGCGCTGTATCGCTCAAGCAGGACAATGGATTTAAACTTTTTAAGCCTTGATAAAGCCGATGGTCAGTGAAGTGAGATAGTGCGTCATGGAATGTTTGATATTGGCTGACCTAAAACCTTTTTTATTGATTAAACCGAGATCAATTTTCACTGTCATTCCCTAGAGACTTTATGGGTGAAATTCTGAATTGAAACAGGCTTTGGATTCTATCAAACTGAGTTCGATTTTTTTATTACGTTATTGTAATAATTATATGACAGTGTTAATTGTTAGAGGTTTATATGTGTGCATGGCGTTTGTAATCGCAGGAGTCATCATTTATATCTATTCATAAAATATATATTTATCATTTTTACACTCGCAACAATCGTAGAGATCTATTTATACTTACAGGAACGTTTAAATTAGTTCTTTGAGAGATTCTTTAACTGATAAAAATATTTTTTTCATTTATTGCTGTCCAGTAATAAATTAAATCACAGATTTGTATTATATTAATTTAGTAATTAATTTTGAAAGACGAAATATGTTAAGACATATTTCCGTAGTAATCTCTTATATCTGTTTAAGTTCTAATTAAAAATCTCAATATAATGATAGTAAAAATATCTAATTTGCGTAATATTTTGAAACTTAACAATAAGGGCATTGTGTGCACAGAAACAAATTCTTCCATGGTTAGTGCCCAAAACGACAATAATTTACGCAACATTCAGTATACATTATTTACATATATAATTTCGACAGATAAGATATTTTTTTAAAACAACTTTTCTAACATTTCATAAAAAATATTTAATAATATCTTCAATAAGCAACAAGTTATATTTTTATTGGTAACCGGCGTTTCCTCTCAGACTAATAATACTAATTAATTTACATCGAATAAAGCGAAATTTACATAAAAAAGTACAAAGAAACTACTTACATTCATACAATATATCAATATAGCGTAATCTATGATAGCGAACACTCGGAACTCTTAACATTAATTGTATATTTATTTATGTCTTTTCGACGAGGAATACATGCGTACAATATATTTTTCGTATATCTATCGGTAGAGAAAATTCGGTACGCGTCCTAGCTACATACACTACAATAGCTTAATATTTACATTAAGTACACGAGATTCAATATCACTTTATTTATAATACATATTCTAATAGCCGACTTGGTGGCAAGTACATTTACTTTCACTCGTTTGCGCCAATTCAACGTTCTAACGCGGTAACAATAATGGTTATTAACAAAATTGATGATGCGTGATCATTATGATTATATTGTATGTAGTGTTTCCTTAGGTTCACAATTACCTGGTGCTGTTGTTGCGTTTGAAACATTTTAAATGTCTTACTGCTTGGCAATTTCACATTACATTGTGGCTACAAAATTGACAAAGATTAATTATACATATAAGTTGGCGCTACTAATTGTTTCATCAAGTTATTAACACTCAAAACAAGTTCTATAAAGTACACAAGAGTCATTTGGATGTATCGACCAGATTATTGTAACTGTGAAAGTGGTCACCATGTGTCACTATCAGGTGTGGTCCGCGGGGCTGGCGGCGGCGGCGGCGGCGCGCCTGCCTGGCGCCACGCGACCCATGAATGATCTGATCTCCTCGAAGTACGTTTCGTCCGGAGACCTCCGACGACTGTCATCTCCGTTTTCCGCCTCATGCTTCTTGAGATGCCTATCGAGATTTGTTTGTTGACCGAAACAGCGGTCACAATGACGACACCGGAATGGTCTCTCTTTATTATGAATGTTCCTCACATGCCGCTGTAAGTTCGACGATATCGAGAAGGAGCGTTCGCAATACTTACAGCGGTAAGGTTGTTCCCCCGTGTGAGTTCTTAAATGTCGGGTTAGATTGGCACTGCGAGGAAATGCTTTGCCACAGTAGGAGCATGTGTATCGGTCTCGTGCTCTAGGGGCTCCAGGGTTTTGAGGCACTGGTGGTGCACGTGGGGCGCCAGGAGCGAGCAAGGTGGCTGCCGCCGCTGGGAGGAACGGGTAGCGGCCAAACGACGCGGGCAGCGCGAGTGGTAGTCGTCGACAGAATTGCAGGAGTGCTGGATGCGCAGGGTGAGCTGGATGCGAAGGATGCGTGGGGTGCGGCGGCGGTGACGGTGTGATCAGATTGCAGTTCTCATCTTCAAGGCGGGGAGGGCGCTTGTGTGTGACGCGCAGGTCCAGCGGCTCGTCGGCGCGCGGGCTGCTGAGCGGGCTGGGGTGCAGGTCGCGCGGGGACGCCGGCGGGGACGCGAGGCGGCGCGGCGCCGCGTGCTTTTCGCGCATGGCGGCCGCCGCGCACGCGCTCATCGGGCTCGTGCGCCACCGACCTGGAACAACATGACAAAACACATGTTAGCCTTCACGTTACTACTTGTATCAATGTTTTAACTTATAATTTTGTCTAAAACCTGACCATAACTAAATGCCTCTTATAAGTGTGTTGTTTTGCCCTCGATTCTCTCTGAGAAATCACGTGCCACAATAATCTCATTGGTTAGGCAATGTACAACAACTGATCACATTTTATTGATCAACTTTGCCCCTATCAGTAATATCCTCGGAACACCGGTATGCTAAAACTTGTATAAACATTGCGAAATGACGCGCCGCGGAGCGGCGGGGGTGGCCGGCTGATCGATGTCGGCTCCTACGCTCGCCTTCGACTCACGCCCACTTACTTGCGACATCGGTAACTAGAGCACTTGCTACCGAAACCACCAAGTTTTTTGTTAATTATTAATACGCCTTTATAAAGCCAATATGTTGCGTTCGAACCAGTTGCTTATGGAAGAGTTGCGAATGCGATCGACCGGCTAGAAACAGAATTGACATCCACGTAACAAGCTGCTTGACATGTCCAAGAAATTTTGAGCATGCGCGCAATCAGTGATGAGTGAAATATTTTATGATTATTACCGAACCTTGCTCCAGTTGTGTCTGTCTAGATTTTGCCCAATCTTATGCATTCTCAACAATAGCTCTCGCTAGGTGTATAAGTGAAATCGGAGGCTCCAATTGACAAGAATGATAAGAGTAAATGATATTAAAGTGCTTTCCTTTCGCTATTTCATGGTCTGCCCACGTAGTATCACAGACAGTGTAATAACAAAAATATTATCCGCTGATAATCGTGCAACAATAAATTGGACAACTTCATTGAAGATTGATCGGCGCGCGCCATCACCCACGTACGTCACGCGCATTGTTGGCATGCGCCGGCGTCGATACATTTACATGTTAAACCACACTATGTTGTCATTACTCGGTACTGTGATCTATTATCGCTTTTGTTCAATGCCGCTTTATTTTTTTGGAATGTACCTTTATAATATTGGTAAGTAAGTTGGCGTTTTAATATTTGGTCGAATAGGTACCAATATGTAGATTGGTATGACACTGATAAAGTTGATTGATAGATACAATATAAATTTACTTATGGGTAATCACCCACTGTAATTGATCATTTCTAACCAATTCAATGATAACTTAGAACTTAGTGATTAACATTCCGTTGCAGTTTTATGGAACTATTAACATAAAAAGTAAAAGCAAAACATCCTAATAGTGCTGCTACAAATTTGTTCGCTCACGCCTACAGCCGACACGAGCTAATTTGCGCCAAAAGGAGCCGACATAAATCCTTTGAACGAGGGTCGGGCGCAGACGTCTCTGGACGGCCATATACGGCATGGTCGTGAGCCCTCAGTACCATACTTATGATTTGTGGCGCAGGCCGCAGACGTGCCCCTTTAAATGCAAGGATTAGGTGAATAATTGTGTTGTGTTGACGGTCAATATTAATCGATTTGAATTCTGTTGTGAGAATTACGAGTGTGCGATTGTAGGAGCTCATGAAAAAAGATATTAGATATAGGTAGAGGTGGTTCAGGGAAAGGGCGCGTAAGTTTTTAATTTGATCGGTTTACATGTTTGGCAGCTACAAGGTAGGTATGCGTGTGTTATGCTTTTTGTCAAGGAACCGTTATTAAAGAGTCTGTGCAATATACAAAGATGGGAATTGCTCTAAGTACAGTAAGCTGAAAGGCTGAAACGACCTGCACACATTCACATTTTGTTGTGTTATGTTGTCAAAATATTATGAGAAATTTTTGTACTTTTCCAATTAACTCAAGGGCAAGAAATTTTTATTTTAGGGCAGATGTAAGATATTTTCCTGTTCATTAGTTCACAAATTACTTCCCACAGTGCTCGTGAACTGCAAATTGTGGTAATAAACTTGTAATTGCAAATTCTAAGTTAATACAGCAAGCGAGCTTTTGGTTTCTTAAACATATTGTACCAGAAGCCGTAACTTGTGTTGTCAGTGTTAGTGGTCCGTTAAGCTCAGTTGCACGTTTCGTAAGTAGCGTTTATAGCACTTTAGCGCGCGCATCTCCGCTCAGTCACGACCCACTAATTACTGGTAATTAACGATGTTCGGCCGCGGCGTGACGCGCGCGCCGGTGGGCGGGGCCACCGTCGTTATGTATGTTAATGTAAATAGCGTGGCCAATGAGAAACATCATGCCGCGCCGACGCTGTGATATATTAGCATTTGAATCGCTTATTCGTTCCGTCGACGCGCGCGCACACCAACTGACCACTTTTGTGTTATTCCATGCGTTTCGACGTTCGTCCCACCTCGTTTCTTATGCAAAACTATAATAAATTATCACGATTCGTTTTACCATGCTCGATGTATTTGGAATTCCGGACATCTGCGATAAACTATAGAAGCGATAAATTGCTTTATACGCTCAATATAATCTAAGAGTCGAGGTGTGAATGGAAAATGAGATGCTGTATAAACCTATTTACTAAATTTAAATTCACAAATTTAGGTACCGAATTCTAATATTTCTAAGTACTATGAATATTTTATAGCTACTTAGCATCTAAACATATTAAATGTTTATCGATAAATTATTATAATTTATTGCGCATAATGAGGCGTGATACGAGAGTACGCAGCTCGATCAATCACGACGATTAATTTAGTATGTATGAGCGTACATATTTACCGTGCCTGATAGGTAGGTAGGTAAATACAATAGTGTTTACAGAGTGGCCAGCCAATGGCACGAGTCCCGCATGGCCACCTGCCTGTAACATACGATTCCGCGCTCATTCGCGACGCCTCGTTGATTTCACTCACGTTTACCTACAAGTTACGATTGATTTATTCGAAAAAAATGTTGGTAATTTATATCAGAATTTCAATAATATTTTATCTGATTTCTAAGCACCTGGCACGTAACTCTTTCATTTAGGACGTAACAACGAATTCACTTAATATCTTTAACTACAATCCAAAGAATATTTCAAGAGAATATTACCTACTATCGAAAAAAACGTGAGTCGTACAACAATAGGTCTAGAGCGGAGATTGCAGCACCGCTATTGCTACCGCGTATCGATAGAATGATTAATAAAAAACTTGAAGGCTTCCATAGGTCGCAACACTGCGTAGTCACGAAGCCAGTCCTTCGCAATGCTGCGATGAAATAAGTAATAAATCTCAGTCTATCGTCTTGTAAAAAGGGGAAAATATTTGTGTGTTGCAACAGATGAAATAGGTAAGCATTTTTTAAAATAGTAGATAAATACTTGTATGTCAGGCTGCACAAACATGAGCATAAAATCAAGATTTAACTCAACATGAGCTAACTAAATAAAGATAAGAACTTGTTCATTACTGATACTGCAGATAAAAATATTGTTAATAGGCACACTGGCAACATATTTACTAAAATTAGAAGTGGAAATCACATAAGTCATGAAGTCAATGGTCGACATTCCATATTATATTCTCATACGATCGCAGTCGCAGCAGATTCACACGCACCGCCAGCTTTTTTAGACGGCATCGTATCGACAACCACGATCTTTGATTTATTTCACATCACTATTTTAGGAAACGCGTCGCGCCGATCGCCTTATGGCGCGATATGAAATTGCTCAGCGATGTATGAGCTTAGAATTAGTACTAAATGCTGTTGAGATGGATCGATTATGTCCGGGGACGTATCATGTCTCGTATTATACGGTTGATCGTTGCAAAACCAAAGCTGCAACTACTAAATCCTCCTGTTAAGCGCACATTACTTACACTATATTAGGTCATGCTATTTAAAGCTTCTTCATTGAATATTATCTTTTAGATGACAACTAGTTTGTTGCCTGTGCGAATTTATTTAACATTAATGCCTTTTAACTAGACGCAGACGTCGATACGCCATTTATTAAGATCGTGATGGAACGCAGTCGTAAATATAGGTGTCTTTCTTTAGCATATTCAATGATAGCGAGTAGTTTATTGACAAAGGCCATATCTTGACCTGTGCGTGACATGGTAATGTGTTCGTGGGCACACTGACGCAAATCTCGTGTTATACTGTATCGCATTGTTGTAATCGAACGCCAATAAACTGCGCAAATGGACTCTCAATTCGTCAATTTAGTATTCAAGGCACCCGCCGATGTTCGAGTTGCCACGCGAAATAATTATCTAATCTATTATCGAGTTGCGTTTATGGACCAATCACAACGGAATGCAACGTATTTTAGAGTGGGCATTTAATACACCTTGCGGACCGATTCTGGCCAATAGCGGATTGATTTGCCACGCATGCGCACTTATGACGATAATGTTGTTTATAAAAGTTGCGATTGCATGTGGGAACCGGGGCGGCAGGCGACGCGCGCCGTGGGAACCGCCGGAAATCAGGACTTTTTTTTTCTGACAGCCAGCACCTTACCTACATACAACTTATTTAGCGGTGATTAGTTATGTAAGCGGCGTCCGCTATTAAATATATTGACGCCGATTCTGCGAAGTATCAGTTGATAACGATGAAGGACCTTTTTCGTGACATCCTGATGACTGGTCGTTAAGGTGCGTTCCAAATTTCAATAATATTTCTAGTTAATTTATTGAGTATTTTATCCGAGTAATTATTAAAGAATTGAGACGTATATTTTTATTTCATCATGACCTCGTTGGCATGCGGATTTTTTACTGTTAATTATTGGAATGTTTTAAAGAGCAAATTTATGAAATGGTAACTTTCAAGTTGAGTAGAACAAATATAAAGTAGCTGTCTAGACTTGTCTGAATTATTTGCATGTGTCACTCAGACAGTTTACACACAACTATTAACTAAAACTTGCGAAATATTTTCGTCGCCGAAACAACTTGGCTTACATCCGCAGCGCAATAAAAAAGATTTACAACTATGAAACAGTGAATCATGCTCGTTCATGTATGATAATTAAATTGTCTAAGTATACCTTGTGTACCTAGTTCTTTTCCTGCAGTATAAAATGCATCATGACTAAAACCTGCTGGGATATGTACCTCTATGCTTAGTAATAGCACATTACTGTGGACTGTCAAACTGTGGTAATGGACTGCGATGCGATACGAGTTCTCGAAGGAGACCGTGTCTAGGCAAGCGTTGAGTAGGACGACCACCAGTCAGGTGGAGGGACGTCTCGCGGAAGGCACCTGGCAGTTGCCAGGATGCCATTGGATGAGGAAAGCGGCTTTGTGACGTTCACAAGGAGAGCATAGAACAGATCCAGCAGTCCAGACTTCGATGGAATGAGTCGATGTATGAAAGGCTGTATAATTTAGTTTAAATTGATCATAATTATATATTTTATCTCATGTAGAACTTAAAGTGGGTAGTATTCGAGTATTCATGTGTGAAAATAATCATGATCCAAAAGAGAAGAAAGTCCTTTAGAGCCAAATTGTAAGGTATTGCATACTCGCGATGACATCTGCTCTTCTCTCGTGACGTCATCAGATCTCTTGAAAAGTATGTAAGTGAAGAGGATATTAGGACTTCTACCTTGACTCTTTTTTGGTCAGTATCGTCATCAGTAACCCATTTTCTGCACCACAGTGGATGCTTAGAATACTACGCACTATTGTTGAAATCTTGCAGGCATGGAGGTTTCTTCACGATGTATTCCTCCACCGTTTAAGTGACAAATAATTAATTATTTACTCCTTTCAAACACTTTGGTGTAATCGTAGGCGTAAAGTGTTAAGAATTCACATTAACGCATGAAATTTAGTGCCTAGTGTCTAATTCGCTTAAGCCGCAGGGAAATATAACTGCGATGGTTCTAAATGCTTCTATTTTATGTTTCTAATTATTTAAGTGCGTGGTGTAATTGGTATTCATCGGTAGCCAACGAGCCCGCTCTAATTAAACGCGTCTCGTTAAATGCATGCGCACGCGCCGAATTGCAACATTTAGTTTCACGCCGAGAAAACTAGTTGGCATTTCACAATGATGCTCGGTTTATCGATGTTCTGATTCTGATTGAACAAGAAGTGTATTGGTTATAATCAGATGACAAAACCATAGCCCAAATAAATTGTAAATTTTTTTTTTAAAGAATTTACTTTTCCGGATTTCACCAGTATCTTGAACTATAACCAGCCTAAGTTTCAGCGCGAAATTTTGCAAACCAGCTAGAATAATGTATTTACATTACGTATTCAGCGTATAATCTCGACGAAATTCTATAGAGAGACGCGCGCCGATAACAAAACTGGCCTGTCTTATAATTTATAGTTCGCCATTAGATCGTACTTTGTATCCAGCCTGCATTTCATTTGCATTCGAAATTCGAATTTGCGGTGACATGTCCAGTATTAAAATGATGTATCGAGGTTTGATTGCATTGAGTAGGACCATAGAGAAGCGCGCACCTCTAAGATAAACTATTACACCGCGCCCAAACACCTCTAACTCTTCTTTGACTTTAACGACAGATATTTACGTTTATGACAAGAATAAAATGATTATTCCGTGTCAACTAAACTATGTTAATGTAGAATGCAAGTTATATTAAAAGCTACTTAGATAAAATATATGAGGTAGACGCATTTCATTCTACTTGGCACTGTCAATTCGTTTGCAATTAAAACGTGAATAATCAATATAAAATTAGGATTCTTGATATTTTAATGTTTGATTGAATGTAATTGAATTCGGTAGCAAATAAATCTAACTCGTTATTGCACTAATCAACTTTTTATGGCTATTAAATTCAATTTAAGTAAATAAAATACGATTTATATTACTCAATTTATTGCTTTATTATTAAAAACTGGACTAACGAAGTCGAACTTCTCCATTATATTTAATTTGCTAGTCAACTGACAAATAAATAATAATACCATCATAAATACCTTTGTGTTCTGTTGGCCAAGGTAAAGAAAACAATTAGGGCTAACTATTAAAATAATTAATATAAATTAAAATAACTAAACCCTACTTGAATAATAATTCAGAAGTCACCGCATCCCTGTCCCTAACATTAGTAAACCTATAAATTAAATCCAAAATATCTTTAAAATGTGTGTGTGTTTTTTTATGAAACCTAGCTGTTGCTCGCGGTGCCATTCCAAAGGATGTTGACAACAACACCACCACCTACTGGGTTCAAATACAGCTAAGAACTATCCAGGTGACCGCATAAGTACAAAAAAGCAATCAAGTCGATCAAGTTTTGTAGTAGTAGTGCGTCGCTGGCATACCTACATGCCAGCATGAATGGGTCGGCACGACCGGGGAAGTACTACCCTCCCACAGAATAACGACGTCAAGTAGCAGTATGCATACTGTTTTATTTCGGAGCGTCGGAGGCCCAATTCCTCCCGAAGTCCCCTTCCTTCCCCTCTCTTTTGCTTAAATAGGCTCGGCAACGCATCTGAAACTCCTTTGGTATTGCAGATGTGTATGGGCGGCGATGACTACTTACCATCAGGTAGCACGCCTGCAGCTCGTTATCCGAGTTATCCCATAAAATATTCATATCCAAAAAAACAGAAGAAGAATTACGACTTTTTAATTATATATTAACTTTGCTTCTTGTATAAAAATCTTTGGGAGTACAGTTGGATCGAAAACAACAATAAACAGTTCACTCTGTTAATTCAATATAGGTACATTCGCTTACAGCAAATCTCTTGTATCAAAGTTACCTGGTATGGAAATATCAGCCGGTCTCGGCACCGATATTTACTAAGGGAACGTCTAATAAAGTGCAGCGGGCCCCTCTAGTGGTATTGTAACTGTGATAAAGGCGTGACCACCTACGAACTAGGAATGCGTTGGCGAAGCGGAGTTTACACTCGCGGACTCAACCTAAAATGTGCGACTTATCCCGTACATTTTAATTTCAATTTCAATCTTGGTATATTATAGAACTATATACTAAGATTGAAATTGAAATGTGTTAATTACCTACATTTCTATTTCGCGGTATTTAAATAACAATAAAGAATATTACAACGTAATGAAAGTGTTCGTCTGATTTCCGATACTAAATTGTACTATACTTTCTCAAATTATTATCAACTTCCGAAATGGAATGTAGAATATTCATAAAACTTGTTACTTTTCTTAAACAAATTTGGTATTTATTTATTTTAGATAATTGAAATAGATCTTATTTCAAATGATAGAACAGAAGTCTAGAACATTTTGCAAAAAAATCGTCCTCGTTCGTCTATCTATCGTAGGTCGTATTTATAAGCGTGGTTTCTGGGATATAGGTCCTGAGTTCGGTTCCTAGATCGGGCAGTGTTATTTAATTTTCTATGAAATTTACAGAAGCAACGCGGAATTTGGATTTATGCTAAGTTAATGACAATAGGCTCGGTCCATATTACGTGGGACCTAATCATTGTAGGCATACCGGCGAACAATGGCTGTATATCAGTTCCCCTCTGGCTTACCCTTCGAGGGATACAGGCGTGATATATATATATAGGCGTTATAATACATAAAAATTTAATGAAAAAACTTCTACGACGATTTGATGCGACACGACCACGAAATGTGATATTGCTTATTCAATAGTTGGGTCGTATACATTGAAATCGTTTCGTGTAAATCCCACGAAGGATTTCACTATTTAACATTATTATAGGCATGCCTTGTAGCTAGGATATCGGCTTTCTTACCACTTGGCGACAGTAAATTAAGCTAGGTCAGCTATCGATTAAATCGAACACCCACTATGTAAAAATAAGTTAAAAATGGAGGACTGAGAAGAAATAAATAAACATATACCATCACGCCTGTATTCCCCGAAACGGTAAGCAGAGGTGTACCTACTTAATGTACACCCACAGTTTGTTATTACAGTCGCCAGCACATTAGGTTATACAAAGCTGTAAAAGTTCTCCAAATGATTTTAAACCTTAAACTGTTTACAATTAAGTTCAAAATCAATTGTGGTAATCTGATGTGCTAGCGACCATACGTTTAGATTCTAGGGGGCGAGCCTATTGCTATACATCAGGCGCATATTCCGAGCTGCTTCTGACAATTAAAAAAAAAACTAATAATGTAGCAGTCATGCTTAGGACCACTAGACTAATGAAGCAGATAAATAAATGTATAGGTATAAATAAATATGCACTTTTTTAAATGTTCCAGTTTCAATTTATAATAATTGCACATCGCGACGTAGGTATGATTAATTAGATATTGCAACAATGACGCAAATTGGGTTTTATTTGCATCGACTTCATGCCATAATTATAGTCGCATAATAAAAAATGTAGCAACTTGTTTGTGTAAATAAATTAAATAAGGTTCTTGCATCTGTTTATGAATCAATTAAAGCATCATAACTGGAAAACTTAACTTATTTTTGTCATTGCGGTATTAATAAAGTCATCCTTAAAACAAACTTTTTGTTAGTAGCTACGAAACAATTATCACACATCTGTCTTTTGTTTTCCTATAAGTCACTGTTTTTTAGTTGTGAGTTATGGCAATAGTGAAAATTTTTCACATAACATAAAAAACATACCATCACGCCTGTATTCTCCGAAGGGTTAGGCAGAGGTGTACGTACTAAGGAACACACACATTTCACCGGTATATTTACGTCCCAATTTTTACATAGTTTTTGTATTCCTCGATTTTGGTCAAATAAGATGAACACATTATCGTTATCAGCGTTAGTGACTTATTAGTTAGACTGGCGATTACTCCACAAGTCGTGTAGCAATAATTCGCTTCGCGATATTGTCTTTATGACTCAAAGATTTTTGATGTGTTCATATCGTTCAGGATATTGAGTAACGCGGTTATTATTTTAATTTGAATACATAAGAAATTGGTGTTTACCGTCCGGTGTTTGATGTTCAATAATTATATCAACCATGTTGGTTTAAATTGTATTGGTATAGATTTGCTCATTTATAATTTATTGTATAGATTTTTATTAGCATACCTACAAATTATAGTATCATTATTTGGTAAGTAATGATGAAATTGATTAATTTCAAAACTTTAATGAAAACTAGATAAAAATAATGAAAGAAAGCCGACTAACTGAATAGGTAGATAAAAGTGAAGGCATACGCCCAATTGATTGATGAGCTCCTTCCAAAGGATCAGATGTGCGCTTAGTGTAAGATTGACACGATTTATTTGAAAGTGGAAGAAGTAAAAGAAGTATGCAAGAATCGTAGCAAATAGCGTATTGTACATTCTGCCCACCCGTGTGAGTTCAAGGCGTGAGCTTATAAAGGTTTGTAAACAGTTACGAAAACTTTGATACTTGTAACAATTTCAATTAGGTAACATAATTACTACACATTTATAATACGTCATTTATTATTCCAGATAAGAGACATTCAAATTCGTCATCGAATTTATTGTAACTTTATCGAACACCTTGTTACGACCATTCGGAGAGTGCCACAGATTATCACATCCATACGTAATAAACACGTATTATTAGTGAAGCAAGAAAATTAACGCCTACAATAATTACACATCTGATCGGTGAAAGTGATGTCGTCTAAAATCAGGGCTGTCATGCGTAAAACATTGACATTCATCACACTTGACCATCCAAGTCAGTATAATAAATACTACGTAATCAAATAATGTAATTCTATCGTCCAGATTTCGAGGCTTCAGATCCGAGAAGTCTAGATGGACGTTTACTTGACGTGACAGCCCTACTTACGATAGGTACAGTTTTGTCGTTTTATTTTATGAAGCTTGGGTTTAGATTGATATTTCAAAAAGAATGTCAGCTTGTTTGACGGCTACCACTTTTTAAAGATAAAGCGTAGTCTAAATATGAGTACAGTCGTTGATAAACTGTTTTTATTAGTTTTTTTTATTCCTATAAATTAATTCTTTTCGGTTGGTTTGGTAAAGGAGATACATTCTTTAAATTGCAGACTGTAATTTATTAAGGTTTTGAATTTGTTGAAACATTAAAAGGAACAACAACACTATAAAAGCTTAGTCTATAGGTACGAAAATCTAAATTCACACATAATTATTCTATCTTTTTCACACTTAATTAAAACTAAAGGAAGCCATAAATCATGAGATCAATGAACAGAGAAATGTATTGAGTTGCCCTATTAAAATATTATTTTTATTTGCCTGTAAATATGTAATAAAATAATTTTTAAATTTAATTAAACCGTTATCCTATGCAAGAAGATACGCAATTATATACGCAATTAAGTGCTGACACTGTAATAGTGGCGTTATCTGTATCATATTAGCTTATTAGATTTCACTTTGACAGATCGTAAACTCACGGTTTTATAACTTAATTAATATTACTTAGTACGTAAGCGTAGAATGTTGCTGTTAAGATGATAATATCACTCGTAAAGGTAAGACGGGCCATTAGATTTTAATTATATTTCTCTCGCTGCGAACCCATTTGTTAGCGACGAGAAAGTTAAGTATTTTGACGGGTGTAAGGGTAAGAACGCTTTCAAATGTTGGAAGCTGTTTGGTCAGCTTTTTACTCTCTATAAGTAATATTTCAGTATTCTTTTCATATAGGTAATAGGTTGCCAAGGTTTTTATTTAATTCAATAAAAATATAAATAACGAAAGAAAAATTCGGCCTAGGGCAGGATTCGGACCTGTATCCTCTGGTTTGGTAAAAAATTATATGAAGATTAAAAAGCAAGGTAAAATATATGTTAAGAATTAAAACTAATTAATAATGTATTTAAACTGAATAGTTTACAAAATACAGAAATAAAATGTGTTATTAATTTTATACATAAAATTCTGTAATTTCCAAATAAATATACATACCACGTTTTGGGTATCAATATTAAGAGTATGAAATAAAGAGTTCCGTTCACGACTGTACATTCATTTCTCTGCACGGATCTACTTTTTATCGAATCAACGCAACCACTACCATTTAGGGTGTTCACTGATGTCCACTTAAAAATTATATCATATTAAATCAACTAACGATTGGAGGGCACTACATTCTTTCCCATATTACCTCAACTATTAATAGAAGTATGTGTATTTATATATATAGTTAATGTATGTACCGTGGCCTTCCATATGTTCCACTTATAACATCTATGTTATGTTAATAAAGTAGTTAGCATTGTTGTTGAGGATTCAGTATATACTATATTGACCCTGCTTTATATTACTGGCACACTATATACATGTGGGTATAGGTAACGTAATTGTTCATATAGGTTTAACAATATCTCAATTCAAATTAAAAATAACATTTAGAACTAACATTTTATCATTTAAAATTTCTATAAATTTTTCTTAGAATTATTGTTGTTGACCTGTATGTTTAGACCCCCAACCCAAGTAATCGGGGCGAGCCTATCATCCACAGTTTCATTTTACCCACTGCTGGGCTAGGCTTCCCTCATTTTGTGCCATTCACAATGGTTCATCCTAATGGTACAAATTCAAACTCCGAGCTGCTACAGAGGATTCATTGAACCCCAATAAAACTCTGCTCGCCTTGGAAATCGAACCCAGGACCTCTAACGCAGCAGTCGCACTTACGATCACTAGAGTAATGAGGTCTTAAATTATTAATAATTATATTACAATTATACCTATGTTTACTTAGTAGGTCTTATAAGTAACGTAATTATATATTTAACTTTATAGAGAAAAAGTTCTAACTTCAACTGAATCTGTGACTAGATACTACATCCCGTTAGCAAATTGGTGGAATTATTTTAATTAGACATCCTGCAGACCAGATTAAGCGCCTAAATAAGCGGTTTGTGATGCTATTTCGATAGCATTAGATATCAGTATCGCGTGCATAATAATTAAAACAGTGTAACGAAGTTGTTACGGTATAATTTGATATCAGGTAAGGTAAGTAGATGTCACTAGGCTCATGCAAATTATCTAGATTGCTCAAACACCTATTAAATTACAGATTTAGATTTTATCACACATATAATTTTGCTACAATTTCATAATTTAGGATTTTGCGGAGCAATTACTTAAAATGTTGATAAGCTGCAATGGAATCAGGTTGACAGATGGCATTTCAAAACCACTCCGACGCCTCTGTTTTTGGAGGTCGTCACATTTAATGTTAGTTATGAAACTATAATGGATTTAATGAGTTCATACATACCTAATGGCTTTGCCTAACTAGCAAGAAGATGCCTGACTGATTTAATTTGAGCCAATAAAGTAAAATTTAGCTTACAAAAACATTGCTGTGTAAAATATAGGTACAGACGGCTATACATCAAGCTATACATTTTCATTATAAACTGAACTCTCATTGTACAAAAAGCACAGGGGTCAGCTTTAACTAGAAACGTAAAGTTATTTATGTTGTCGTGCGTACATCATTATTAATAACTTTGCCACTTACTTTTTTGGATCATTTCAATATGTATCTATGTATAGAAAAGGTCATAAATTTAGTAGCAATACAATATTAATTCCAAAACTTGATAACTACCTGAGTGTATTAATTCGAGTGTAGATCTATCTACCTTTAAGGTCCAATCTAATTAATCAAGCTTGAAAGTAGTGAAGTTAGTTAACATAATTATCAGTTTCAGTAAACAATCATTTAAGCTATAGTTCGCTTATGCAAAAACTTTACAATGGCGACAAGTACAGTCGCCAACATCAATGTTGTCACATCACCTCGAGTGATATCATCATAATCTATAACTAGTGATGTATATCGCCTGGAAGTCGGGCAAGGTTGTCTCCTCCCTATCAAGTTCACTCACTATGTGCGTGTGTGTATCTATTGATAGTAAACCGGTAACGGCCCACGGATTCACACGCCAACCCATAATTGGTATGGACTAGTGTACAAAAAAATAGGGCAAAATTTCAAACTAAAGCGTACTATTGTATTTTTTTAAAGAGGTGAATATGAAATCTTCATTTTTTTTCTATTCTTCATTTTTTTGCTTCTTTTTTTTCCATAAAATTCGATTATTGGACCGGTACAGGTTCATTCATGACTGACGAAATAAATTGTGAATTTGACACAAAGAATTAAACTTATTAGTACCGTTTGAAATTGAATGATGTTAAATGACTATATAATGTAATATTCATGTATATTTAAGTAATTATTTGATCTGTAAACAATGTTATATGATTATTATGTGAATTCTACCAACCCTAAATCTAAAATTTCTCTAAAGATTTAACACTTAAGATAATGATAATGATGATGACATTTTACATACATCCCTATAATTATTTTATTGCTTAATTTTATGTAATCAATTCGATTTGAAATACGTAATAACCGGTTCTCCAAATTTGTCAACCTACTCATTGATTAAAATTGAAAAAAAAAAACATATTACGTAGTGGACTCTACTTAAGATAATAAACAACTTTGTTCCTTATTCGGAAATCGATTACGTTATTACATTGAGTAGTAAAAAAATGGATTCCTAAAAGTAAAAAAAATACACGTAGGAGCAAAAAAGATACCTAGGTATTCAAAATAGTATCTACTCTTTAATATATTTTAAGTCAGGTAGTTCCTTGTACTATTGTTATCCAATTCTTTACAGATCGGCTGACTAGTTTTTATTTCACTTGTTGAAATGCATTTGTTATGCTTAATATTAGCGTAAAAACGTCATTGTTGTGTGAACCAAAAATATTTCTAGACTGAAACGAATGTAGTCAATTACAGTTTGTTTACCTGTCTAAGATAATTCGTACCCTCACGCCCTTCTCAGGCCCCTTAACAGGGGTCGACAGGACATTATAACAGCAACATTATAATTTTATATTAAACCATATTGTGTCGCTGTTTTTTAATAATAATAATGTGGATGGTAGAAATATCAACTTTTTTTACTGTTATGACGTAGTCGTTAAAAATCTCACAAACACTGACAAACATGAATACGTCAGTCATAGAAATTGAGTATACATGTGTGCGATGTAATGACACTGGTATAGTTATGAAATGGTTAAAATTGTGCGCATGCGACTATGATTACAGTAATTTGTTGCGTTTGAGCCGATATCGCGGCGTTCAAGATCTTGCCAAGGTAAGATTTATGCATTGCACAGATGATCATAGTACTTATACGTGATAAATTGCTGCTTTCAAGTCAAAATTGAGATATTACCCGTTTTTACCGAACATCTGGTCAAAAATTAATGACTAGTTTTTACAAGTTGTCTCTTTAACATCATGTTTAACGATAAAATATGGCGAACTTTAATTTATTATAAATATCGGTGTTGCACCTACTTATTTTTTTATAGAATTATTTTTGGAAATATATTGCAGGCCCATTAATTTGTTGTTCATAATCAGTAGATGATGTTCATGGTAATTATGCGACATATAAAAACAAACCATGAAAACTCTTTCATAATTATCATCCCGGCATTACCCCAACTATTTTGGGATTGGTTCCCTGTCTTATGCGGTCATGACAGATGCGGCTCACAATAAGTAAATTTAATTTCACATTTCGTTCCGAATGGTAGACTGGAATATTTCAATATTCCAGTCTACCATTCGGAACGAACTATTTATTTTGATGCAGCTCTCGATATCGACAGTGAAAACTCGTCAATAGATTCACAGATACCGTCTAACAGGGAAACCAGTATTCATAGAGTCATGTTACTAGTACGTATAAGTACCGGTACTTAACATACGGATTAGATAGCTGAAGAATATGAAGCGTGTGTAGATGGCCCAATAATCGCGAAGCCATCGGTTTTAACACAACAACGTTAAGGTCGATTTTTGATGATGTTTGCGAAATTTCATCACTGTTTTACTGGCCGGAAAAACAGAAAGTGATAACCTCGTGATATGATCCATAGACAGACAAGTCATACGTCTCGAATTCGAATCCAAGGCTAGATAACAAATATTTATTATTTGCTGAAACGTAGAAGAAAAACTAAAATATCGTGACCTAATCTACAGACCGGCCTTAACTACCGGCTCGGCCGACCTTAGGGGGTTCCCTAAAACATTTACTAGCACTAAGGCCCAACCTGGAATACGATGGTCTCTAGCCTAGTGCAGGTTTTACAGATTAAGTACATTAGGTACCCAGTACCCAAAATTTCTAAAAAAATCTGCCATCTGACATCTGACATCTTGCGAGTCATCGTCACCGTTGAGTGATCACTAACTTCATAAAAAGATGGAAGCGCTTAGAATTTGTAGATACCCAGTATTATTATTGATGCCTAAAGCAACAATAAAAATGTTATGCAATATTTGATCATTTTTCCATCGTAGCCATTGAAGTATTAAATCAAATTAGACGAGATGAATACGATTAAAGAGGTGATCAATAAAAAGATTCGAGCATTTAACTTTTTTAAAGTGGTTAAAATATCAATTGTATTGTAAGGTATAGAATAAATATTTGAGTACCTATTTATAAAAACCCGATCCTTTGGATTAGCAGTGGACGTCTTTTGACTGATTCATCGCCAGCACAGCGTGTCTTTTTCTTCTATTTATCCCTGTTAGGTGTCATATCATCATTCAATCCCTTCTCCATCATACCTGATTTAACACAATTCATCCATTATTTCTTTGGTCTCTCATTACCCCTCCTAACTCTTTTAAATGTAAAACAGCACCGCAATGGATTTAATTCAAAAATTGCTGGCGATCGAATCTTGCTTAAAATTAAACTAAAATTACTTTACATACCGGATACATTAATACCCCACTGCCTTATTCTTCGGGGCATAAGAGTATGTTATAAATTCTAATAAAGAAACTATTGTACCATTCGATTTTCCACTCGTAAAGTCGTAACTCGATTTATGTTTCAACGATCATTAAGCTTATTCAGATCACGTCACTATCCAATGCGGAGCTTATCAGTTCTGACCCTCATAATGGCATCCCATTAGAGAATCGGAGGTCTTACGACGCCAGTATATGCGCTTTATGTCATACTTATATGTGTTATGTGCTTTGATTTATGCAAAGCACATTTATATGCGCACACCGTTAAGCATTACAGGGTTTTTATGTAACAAAATTGCCACATTTCAGATAATTAAGTTTTAGATGATAACTTAAGTGTTTGGCAAGATATGGACGTTATTCTCAGTTAATTTCGATTAAAGAAAATTTTTAGCTTAGAAATAAGATTAAAAAAATAGTGGATTTAAAAATCGATAAAGATAAAAAAAAATAGTGAGTTTGAATTTTTAGATTTTTGTAGAGAAAAAGTTTTGCATATTATTAAGATTAGATAAACGTAGTCGTATAAATTTATAAATTTGCCTAAACATATATATGCACTATGCAGCCTGTATGGCCACGATAAATACTTCACATTACGAACCCAACCATGTGAGATCTCACCGTCACAACGGTCAAGCTATCAGGCTCGCATTACATAACAGCGGCACCTGTTAATCAGCCGCATTACAGGCAATCGACCTTCTGCGTGATAACACACAGATCTAGTGCAGCCTCGGGCTGTCATTACGGCTATAGGAGCCGCTACAATGAAGGCGGGTCGTACACGGGATAATCGCCACTTTGCGGGACATAATGCTGCGGGTCAAGATCTTCATGCCTCATGTTGCCTTAGTACCTACGCTTCTAATACAGCCGCTTATTTTACTGTTAGTAGTAAAGTGTTAAGAAAAAGGGCAGATTAGGTACCATCGAGTGAGATGTTGGTTGCTGTAGATTTGATGAATGTAAAGTTATATTTTAGCTTCAGGTTACAGTCCCTCTAACTGTTGTATACGCACCGAACTACCTGCTGTCTTCCAACCAAAGAAGTCATCAATTAAGACTTATAATAATTAGTGCTTATGTTGTTTTCTGTTCCCACAGACAAACCGTGAAAACGGTTTTGTGGGGACTTGTTTAAAAATGTAATTTTTAAAAGTTTAATAAAGATATACATACATACAAGAACAACTATGCAAAATATAGCTTGTTAACTAAAAGGCTTCCCGTTTATGCTAGCTTTAATAATTTGAGAAAAATACAAGATATATTATTTAGCCAAAGCAGGTTCCGTAGGCAGTACGAGAGATATGGAGTTATTTTTGTTCAATAAAAATGAACTTTAAATATAATAAATTGATAATACTTTTTGATGGAAGGTCAACTTGTATTGGAATAATCAATTTTCTAGACATTTCAAAATAAATATTGTGACGGTCAACTTTTTCATCGATTGCCTCAAGATGACAACAAAGGATTCGAGCGAAACATTGAAAGGCGGAAGGTTGGTCACACATGACTAATCTGGCCCCACAAAAACCTAAAGGTCCTGAAACTAGTTTACCTACGATGCCAAATGCCTTTTCATATTCATGTCGTAACATTTATAATAATGACAATGATAGAAGTGGCCCAATATTTCCAATACAAATTAACAATGACATACAGTTACAATAGACTGCCCACATGCGGCGAGCCTTGGCATTAACTTCAAATGTCTGGCAGATTCCTCGGGATGATATGTCAGACGATTGTTAAGTGTTAATGCTTATAAAGGCGACATTATTTATTGATGAGCATGTGTTACACAACCACTGCTTGTTTGGCAAATAAGAATACCAAAATCAATGGTAGCGGCGAAGTTTTGTTTACTTATACTTCTTCATTATTAAGACGACACTCGTTGCCTGTTGTTATAAATCCTTTATTATTAATTTACATAGCAAATCATTGTATTTATGAGGATGATTTCAAATTATAATAATTTTATTACCATAAGAAGGCAACACGTGTAAGATTTTCCTGTTGCAGCTATATCATCCAATCGGTGTGTATCTTCATTCGCACTTAATTTAATGATATGATGTCTTCTACACTTAGTTAACAATATTACTTGGATACGGTGTTTTTTTTTCTCAATGTGTATCGTATTGAGCAAGGATATTCGGCATTACAGTCTCAGTATCCTGCCCACGTGTGTATCAAGTTATTGGTGTTGACGCGACGATTTATTTCATTGCCCTAAGCCCATTATAATCCAATGCCGAAGAGAATTACGCGCTTTAGAATATTGAGAATTAATTCGGTCGAAGTCCTACTGTATTTCACAAGAATAATCGTGAAATATTGATATTGATTTCAATACAGGAACTCATTTTGCGAGAGTTATATATCTTTTGGCCAACTCTGGCTTAGATTGATCAAGTAATGCTGATTACACTTTAAATAATAAATTTACTTAAATTACTTAGCTCTCCTAAGCAATTACATAAAGAAAGTTCCGATAAATAAAGTCTAAACAAATGTGACGTGTTACATGGACGGTATCAAACACTGAATGGACCATCAACCAATCAAGTAGACAAGTTGGAACCAAATTGGTGCACTGACGAAGAAATTTCCTATATGCAATTACATTAAGATCAATGCAAATTCTGGAGCGTACGAGAGTTCCGTTTATGGACTTCATTAAGGAATATAAAAAACGGTATTGAGTTCGCCTTGGCGTTTAAATAGCAACGTTTTTAATTAATAAACTTGAGGACTTTTGTTACCGGCCTCTTTGCTCGGATCTGTGACGGATGCTTTCGAAATTCTCTGTAATCCTGTTAAGATTGCCTTCGATTTATTGTGCAATGTTCAGCTGAGACTTAATTGAATGAGCATTGCTTAATTTTTCTGAGGTACCTCAAATCGGAGTAAAATAAAAACAATTCGTTATTTTAATGCGTGCTTTTATGTTATTGTTTTAGTTATTGAGTTTTATGAATTGCGAATTGGAACGATTGATCAAATTCGTCCAATATGATACAGTCAAGTAAGAAAGTCGCAAATAAAGAATGGTGTAAAATCTATAGTTTACAGGAACGGCCTTCCGAACTGGATATTAAATTAAACTAAGAACAACTTTTCCCAGTGAGTAATTCTATATTCGTATTCTTAACTGAATTGGTATCTATTAGAAATCATCAGCACAGTAATAAAGGGTTTCTAACTGAACATTACGCCGCTGACGGCCGTAAAGCACCTCGCAAGCCGATAGATGGCGGCAGGCGCGCACAATAGCGCGGGGGCGGGTTGCGCCGCTTCCGATGCGCGAACGCAACGCGCCGCTATTGATTTTCTGCTCACAGTAGAAGCTCAAATAAATTCATGGTAGGATGCTGGACGTCATGAACTTTATCTACAATTTCTCAGTAGGCACTGAATTGGTACTTATATTTTCTTTATAGAGTTTCACCATTACGATGCATATTGTGATTATAGGATATTTATTGTCACATTCAATATTCGACAATCATAGTTAATGATATAATTATTAAAATTAGATTTAAAAAACAGTGTCGACGGCATTTGATGTAATACTTAAAATGAAAGTACTTTGAAAGTTATAAGTAGTCTAAAATCAAATTAATTAAGCCGACGAGAATGCTTTAGGAAGCCATCCATCACACATTACCCAAATTGACAACGAAACCCCGTGTGGTCACAGTATCAGAGTAATTGCCATTTCCTTTAATTCCAGCTTTAATTTCTGAAACATACTTAATACTTATGATGCGTGTCAAAGCGGCCGCATGTGAGCTCCGATTTCGATAATGTATTTAATTAATAACGAAAACAGAACCGGCCACTTTCCTGTTCTACTGAGAAAGAACTAGTAGCAATGAGATCTGTTACGAAATAATCATCTGTATTTAATGTTCTGCGTAACGGAAACAAAGTGGCATCGGTAGGCAATTAAATTTATTATAACACATTATTTAATGTGGCTTGGGACTTTTTTTTATCTTTAAGTGTTGGTCAAGTAGTTAAAACTTGTTTTGATGTTACGACTATCGATGATGACAGGTTTCTTTAAACGTTTCTGAATATTAGGATCGTCTCCTGCATCGAGGGTGTATCACAAACATCCAGACCCCCAGAATGGCTACTTAGGCCTTACAGTATTTGTTGGGAGCGGGAATCGAACTGAGGTGCGGACGGCGATCGCTCAAACACTTTGGTATCCGTGTCATGATGATGCTGTGATTTTTAAAGATGTTGGATTATCAATTTAACGTTTTGCATTTGCTAACTTTAAATCACTGAGTAATTAATTTAAAGTGAAACTATAAACTCTTGCCGTAAATGAAGCATTCAATTTAACGCTTCTATGATTTTCTTAAGCGATTGCATGAACTTATATCCTGTAATATTAATTCACTGACGCACGTAGTGGACTGATGAGGACTAAACAATAGATTTTGCATTGTTTCTACAATATGGCGCATGATGGGTTAAAAAATCATTATGGTACAGCTATATACAAAATCTAATTGTATATGAACAATTATATCACCATCACTTAAGCACCACTATACAGAGATGTCAGAAGACTTTCTCTTAAGCAGAGGAAGTCTCCTGGAAAGCCTTCGGTCCGCTATTACGCCTTAGACGGCACAACCTCGCACCTGCTTTACATACTGATCTGGTCCGTCCGGCAAACGTGCACTAATTCCGAGTGATGTGACACCATGGACACAACCGATAAATTATTATCGATACAACTCTTAAGCGTTTAAGAAATATTTCGTAATTGCTTATTAGATGTGGTGTTGAATAAATATTGAGTTTTATAAAGTAGTTCACTTATAATACGATTTAAATGTCTCTTATTTAATCCATCCTTGCTTTTAATATTGTAGGTACGATATTGCGTTTTATGCAAATTCTAAATAGAAACTTGTGGACGTAAGTGAAATCTACAGTGTTGAAGCATATCAAGGGAAATGAATGTAAGGACCGTAATTGATATTATCGACTATCGGTAAATCATGTCCCTACTATTAACTACGAACTGGTATTGACATTAGGCATAGACGATGTACCGAAGATGTCAGCAGCCATTAACGGTAAAACCGCTCTTTATTTAGTCACAATCTCGTGCACTTGTAGTGTTTTACGATACACCTAGACAACTCCGATAAATACATGTAGACGACGCATTCCATCGTAGTGCGACGTAAGAGTTTTTTGTAGAAAATAACAACCTTTTCATCGACATCGATATCTTGACGCAATTATATTATCAACATACCTAATTTGAATTCCGCTTTAATTGGCACATCATTTGCTATGTTTTTTGCGCAGTTAATTGAGATTGCTGATTGAAATTAGATCATTAGCATGGAAATTTGCTGTTATTGACCGTACTGTAATTGTATTCATAAAATCGAATTCGAAATTCTTACGCGGAAGACCACACGCGAGGAAATCATTACTTGGCGGCCAGGTAAAAAAGACCCGTAGCGATGCATCATCTTTGTACATTTTCAGTAATAACTTGCAGGAAGGCGTGTCAGGTCAAGCAAAATTGGTCGCGATCGTGTTTCAGAGGGTGGGCGCAGTACTCCAATTTGTGTAAAAAACTGTGTACTCTCAATAATAAGGAGTGAAACTTTCCCTTCTTTTATTATGATGAACTCGAGACCTACCACACGTACGTTCGGACGTGATTTGGTTTTTTCGTACGCATCGCCATCGGCCGAGAGGAAATTATATAAAGTGATTGAAACACGTTGTGATTATTGTCCGATCACAATCGATATTTTTTTACCTTTATCGGTCTCATTAACTTTTCACATCACTATGTTGTCCTGTTCTTAATTTTGTATTAGCAATAGGCAATTACTCTAAGACCACATTATATTCTTTGTCCTTTTAGAAATGCAAATAACTCATGACATTTGTCATTACTACCACAGTTACTACAAATAAAGTTATGTAAACATCATAAATAGTGGCGGATCAAGTAAGGCACACGTTTGACCGATGATCGAGAATCGATTTGTCGACATAATTCGATTTCACGGGATAGTATCGTTAATTACTATTAGTGAGGATCGATGCATCAGCAACGAGAACTCGCGGACTGGTTCTTGTGGTGAAACTGGACAGAGGTTAACAACCATTTGGAGCATTTATAAAGTTATTACCATTCCGTTTTTCTCCATTACTCTTGAACGTTGATTTATCACATTCATGATTATAAATCTGGTTGTTGATCTGATAATTACCTGAAACAAAAAAGGAAAACAAATTAGCAACGTATCTTTTTACTGTATTCTGATGTAAGTTAAACATGCTTAATATTACTCTACAAGTAAATAAAACATTCTCAGCTCAAAATAAATCTCTATAATATAAAAAAAACTAATGTGCCTATAATAAACATTCTTGTCTCACATAAGATAAATCTACAAGAGTATTTATTTCAAAAATTATCATATAATTAATTTATTTTTTAGTGTTACATCGTAAAACAGTTGACAACTCCCCAGTGATTTCACCGCTGCGCGGGCGCACGTTCGTCGTGCGGAATTTAGATACCGCTCGGACACTCGCTCTTGTTAGAGGGACATCTGCGTCGCATGCCGTTTTCACTCCACTTATATAACAGACATTATATTAACACTTCATTTATTCTAGTACTAGACACGATTTGATCTTGATGTTGGTGTCAATTACGAATTATTATGTAATATAGTACCATAATTGTTTGTGATAGTTTCGCTGGTATTCAGACGATCTCGACAAAAAAGCTGATCCTGGGTTGACGGAGCTAACTATCCACCGAAGAGAAAACGTTTAAAAGTTTGTAATAATAATTATAAGAATAATAACTTTAAGGTAAATATTAAGTTTGATACAATTGTAAATACTACTTACAAACAATAGTTTGAATTAAATACTGCTGTTTATGGTGATTTGAATTCGAGGCAAGGGATTTTACCTAGCTAAGTAACCTTCATTCAAATTGCCCTATGACACCATCAACATTTATATAAACGGAAATTGAAATTTTCTTTATAACTAGAATCCAGATTCCAGTTTTTACTATAGATGGATCCATAATTTTTGTTACAATTATCCTGTTCGCAATTTGTCTCGGTGTGTTACGAGGAAAATCATCAAGTAATCGTTACGTTGTAGGCTTGTAGAGCCAGATGACAAAACGTGGACTCTAGATAACAACGTAATTGGCGCGTCGCTGCGCAGGCGCACTCTCATACTTACCGCCCGTTAATGCACCGTGGATTACCGTGTTTAACATATCGGTTTATGATGACCATCACGACCATGAAATCATCATTAGATATTATTCCATTTTATGGTTATTGATTTTATATTAAATTTTATGAACTCCCAATATTAGATAGTTACGCTAAATTATACGTATCGCGTTATGCAAACATTGATTCGGTCTCAGATAATAATAACGTTACATAAAACAATGCTTATGTTTAATTTTAAGTGATTGATACGCATTGCGAAAAATGAGAGTTGCATTTTGTGTAAGAACACCTTTCCTTAAGGCCTTAAAAATGACAGAACACGTATAAAATTACAAAAATATACCGAAGGTTACAGCGAGAGTAATCAGACACAATAAAATTTTATTCACCGGTTTATTTTTTAATACTTATTGGTTTACGTAACAGTAATAACTTTGTTCCACGTGCTCAAACCTCACGGTGCAACATCGATGGAACAAATCAATTAAGCGGCAGTTGCCACCCATTGTCTTTGATTCAGATGTCTCGTTAAGGCGACTCGCTCATAGTAAACGGGCTTCTGTCAAATTTATGTTTATCATTAAATACTTGTCGCCGATGCGAATTTTCAAAGTTCGGTATTTTAACGAAACTTTAATTTGAGCTAAATACGATTGTTAACGAAAAAAACCTTCAAAGGAACACGCCACTGTAGAACATACTTTATTGATTGCCTCATTATCGAAGTTGTTTTTGACTCTAATTTAATTGGGTATATAAATTTTATTGGACTTTCTTTGCTCTTTTTCGCGGGTACTGATTGAAGGAAGGGAATGTTCGTGGCTTAAAGGGTGTTTATTTATTTGGTGCAATTAAATCGGGTCGAACGCGCGAAGTGAAATTGGCATAGCGCAATTATCGTGAGCGGACTGGTCCCATCAATATAGTTAGACACGCATCCGGCGACAACCGAACGGACAGCCGGACAAGCGGACGCGATTGAAAACTAATAATATTTCATGTGGCCAATAAACCGTGGTACACATTTGCGCAAGCCACGTCTGCCCGGGCTAAGCTTACGCCCGGTCGGGCTAATGAATGCGACGTGTTGCCCACTTGACGCTTATGTGTTCTCTGAGTTATGGGTTGCGCGAAGGGAATTATTTTTATTGGTGTCGTCGTATTCAGGAATGAAGATTTCTATGTCTATTTAAGGCTGGGAGCATAAAACACCGTTGTAAGCAATTCAGGATGCACATATTTGACTGGACAACGTAAGTGTACATACTACGTATAATTTATGGTCAACCTATAAATTATTGAGTCATTCCTCGATCTAGCTGCTATAGTTGAATGAGAATTTGAAGCGTTTACAATTATTGTGTATCGCAATGCCTTCATTATAAACATGTTTATGATTTAGGGAAGCAAATAAGGGTTTACCCACAACAATATGCCATCAACCTAGTTTAATGTGTGTTGGCTAGATAAATAAAATATTTCATTTCAAACGTCACATTTGAAGCGTCGGTAGCCTAATGGCTTGGGCGTCGGACTTGCGATCATATGGTTGCCGGTTCGAACCCCACCCATTGCACTACCGACCTGAACCCACTCGTAACACAAGCATTTAGCTTAGCACGAGGGGTTAACAAAAATACTAGTAATGTGTGACCCACATTGCTAGTAAGCTTTTATTACAAAAAAAAACAGTAATCATAAATTGGTTAAGTAGTTTTCTTTATTTAATAATAATTGTTGTCTTTTTTATGCTAAAAACCCATTCCAATCATTGGTCATTTGTAGAACAATATTTTACATAACCAACTATCGTAATAATACAGATTTAAAAAATGTCTATGACGTTAGTTAATACTTGCAAGTGTGTTCAACTTTTTTTATTTTATAAGATATATCTACCAATTATCTACTCGTGTTTATGAACTAGTTTGATTAATGATATAAAATTAGAGTGGTAATAAACCTACTAAAGTAGTTACTTTGATTGTAAAAATATTGATGCGTCATAAAATATTATCACAGATATGATTATCTCTATCTCATCATATTTTAGGGTGCTGTAATAAAATTAATTTGGAACATTCCAATTTTACAAGATCACTTGATTGTCAGATAAGTGTTAATGTATTTATTTGTGTATGTTAATTAATATTAGTAATTGATTGGATGTTTAAACTCCCTGGTTAGTCTAGTGATCCCAATCGCGACTGCTATTTTGTCTGGATTTGTGCCCGGTGAATGGCGATAGGCTCGCCCCCTATTACATGAGACCTAAACACAAAATTTTATGAAAAGAGGTAATGAGGAGTCGGTTTTTGTTGAATGAATGTTCACCTTATCATCCTTATGACGTCCAAAACTTAATATGATGAATTATATTTCTCTGAGAAGAAAAGCCGAAAGTAAAGCAGAGAATCAGCCTTTTTTTTAAGTCCAGACATAATAGTATCAAAATAAATGCGTCTGTGCGTGCAGTGCAGGGCAAAGTCTAAAATGGCCTTATGAAAAAAAAGCCATAGCACATAAAATAATAAAATTAAAAGAAGAGCTGTGGGAAATTAACGAGGTATGTATAAGGTTTGGGCTAGTATTTTGCATTACTTACTCAAAGTAAAATGGAGGCAACAACAAAAATTAATGAATGATATGTTCTTTGTACTTCGCGCTCTGTCTTGTTCTGTACGAGGTTACAAGTATAAGTTTCTTCACCACAAATTGTAAGAGTATGAGCCATTAAGATGCAGATACATAATTTCATACAATTAATTTTGCATACATATGTCGCCTTAACAGCATCCGAACTAAATATAATCAAATTAAATATTTCGACGTTCAATTTTACCTGCATGAGTGTGTAATATTTGTCAGACTCTGTACAGTAACGGCTCGTAATTCATTTTAAAATCGGCGGCAATCGGCTGTCGGCATCGGGCGATAAAAGGCCGAAAACTCTTTCGGCAATTAAAACATTGTGAAATCCAACGCCGAGACATTTCGGCGGCGTGTTCAATATGCGTGATTGTTTGAACCAGAGAAATTGTATCAGATAACCATTCTGTAATTTAATGTTTAATTGATAAATTATTAATTTCTGCTTCGATTCTCGTTGAGTTGTGTTTCTCGTTGCGGTATGTTGAGGTTGGAATTAACTGAAGTGATAATTGCCAATGACAAATTGTATTTTATATATCAATATAAGTTATGTAAACATGGATCAATGTTTACTTAATAAAATGCAATCTATCATTGAATATTAGTACTAAGTTCATATTGAGAGCATTTACAAATATTTTAATTGTAGCATACATTTTTCAATTATATATACCAACATTGGAAGATTTAATATTAACTAGATATAATAATTTCTTAAGGATATAATTAAAATGATTCCTTAGTTATTCTATTGAAGCCCTGGAGATTAAAATAATAATAAGCTTTGCAATTAAATCTATACTTTATTAATACCTATACTTGCAAAAGTAACTTCGTCAGTTCCCTGTTACCTTTTCACTTAAGTACTCAACAGATTTTGATAATATTTGGCAAGAATATAGATTGCATCTTGAGGAAGGACATACCTATTGATACAACAAGTCCTTTTAGGATGCGACTGAAACCCGGACAACAACAAATACTTAAATAAAAAACGTACAAACTATTATTACTATCACGCCTGTATTATTGTTCACCTATAGTTCGCCGGTATGTTTAGGTGCCCTATAATAGGGGGCGAGCCTATTGCCATTCACCGGGCAGATATCCAAACCCTGAGCTGCTACTTAACACTTTTCTCGACCTAGAATCGAACGCAAGACCTCTAGCTAAACAGTCGCGCTTAGGAAAATATGATAATTTTATTACATGAATCTTGAAGTCGACCTTACCTACCATATAATTAAATCGAATGTATTTATTACAGATAAAAGCCGATCAATAGTTACGTTATTAGCCAAAGGACAGTTACGGCGATTAAAAACACAATAAAAATGATATATTAGATTTTTTCATCTACAATAATTGAATCATTAACTTATATTTGAATTTATAACCTTCCGTATTCCGAAAATGACTTATAGAGCCGTCAACTTAATATACTTGATCAACATTGAACTAGTCAATAATCGTAAAACGCAAAAAAGTGCGGTTTTATGTGTTCGTAGTTTTACTACGGAATCTCAAATTGATTGATGTGCCAAATTAATGAGGTCGATATCATTTAAACTTTAAGACTTTGTTTTTGTGAAACTATAAAAACAGCACAAACAAAAATATAAAAGTATTAGGACTGTTTAGCTTGGAGCCTTTATTCCTAAGCCTAGATCTCTGATAATGAACCCATCGGCTTTCCTCAAAGATAGCTTCAAAGAGCTCTAAATATAATACATTCTTTGAAGCTCTTATTCACATGATATCTTAAAAAGTAGGGCTCTAAAAGTATGATCGAGCCCTGATGTCTCCAAGTGATTAGAGAACGAGAAACTTTAGTACTTAAAGCTGGCACGCCGGAAACTGAGACTGGTTTCCAAATCCAAGGCTATAAAGACGTAAATTAATCAATGAATAAACTCGTAAATGCGTATGATTGGCATTTTATAAAAGTGCTCCAGTTTTCAAAGCTCGATTTGGTAATTTACGATTTAGTGAATCTATTCGATGTCGTTCAATTAATTATAATAGTCAACAAGTTATACGCAGATGACTCTGCTTTATAATAACATAGGTCTACTTAATAAATATTAAAACTTCATGGTTAAGCATTGAGGTAATGTGTACAAGAGAAAAATGCCACGAAGTGATTTGTTGATGTAGTAACATTGAGTAGTTACGAATTCATTCATAGTTAAGACATCAACGAATAGCTTAAAGAGGTGTTTGACGTCATTCTATGAAACGAATGATGATAATTTATTATCCTAGGAATAATGTAGTCATCACACGTGTTTTATCTGACGTATTCTGTAGCAAAATAGTGTTTAATTAAAATTATTGTTTGAAAGGTTGCCTCTTTAAGGTATGGCGTAGGCATGTCCCTTTTATTTTCAATTGATATTTGCTCTAGAATATTGTTAGTTTTTTTTAATAAGGTCAAAAGCCATGGCAAAATAAAATGCTTTATTTGTGTCCAAAACAAAACTTATGTTATAAATTATAAACCAAAATACCCCACGCAAAGCTCCGTATTGAGCCTTATTTATAAATAAAATGACAGATTAATAATATTTTCACACACCTATTACCCGAATAAAATAAAATGTGTTGCCGGACCTTAATGACTTATTCACTTAATTCACAGCGCGAGATGGGTTATTCGTATAAGCTCATATATCGTATGAAGATCTCAGCATTGACGGATCGCGGTAATTAACCCGCTTGCGAAGTGGGGCAAGGCGGGGGTTTTGTTCACGATCACCAACTCATAATTATTATGTCAAGACTTTTATGGCGAACTCCAGTTTGTTACGGATTAGGGGCACTATGGTACATCAATGAGTGATTAAAGTTAAGGGGGACCGTCTTTCCTGGGGCGCCAATTTTCTTTTTTGCAAGTTGTACGTCTCTAACATATATATAAGTTATAAGGTTTTGCTAAAAAAACATGATCGTAGCAGATAGTGGTATAAAATAGAGAGTATTTTGCCAATAATTTGAATTTACGCTACTGTCTGCTACATGAACGATTTTTAAATCAAAGGATTAGTACTCAGATGTGAAATAAGTTTATATTAATCTATAGTCGATGTCGCAATTCTAACTGCTATGACTCCAGAATGTGTTATGACGTATAGAGAGAGGCAGGCTCCGAGTTAGGCAGAGGTGTACTAATGTACACCCATATTTCGCCAGTTTTTTTAAGGTCACATGTAATAGGGGGCGAGCCTATTGGCAACAATCGGTCACAAATCCAGACTCCGAGCTGCTACTGAGAATTTCATAGAAAATCCCACTAACACTTTGCTCAACCTGAGAATCGAACCCAGACCTCGTAGCAGTAGCGCTTAGGACCACTAGACTAATGAGGCAGTTCTAAATATTCTGTTAATATTTTTTTATAAAAAAAATTACTCGCAATGTGGGTCATACATTCTAGTATTTCATTTAAAATTGTTTCATTTAAAAGATGACTGTAGAGGGGGGGCTGATTTCTCTTCACGCACGCCTGTATTTCCCGAACTACTGATTGCTCAGCTTAAAAAACTAATAATAATTTTAAAAAAACTTTTTGATACTATTATCGATTACTTCTACCGAAAAAGGGTCCATTTTAAAACGGTTTTCCTTAAAACAAACAGAGTTATTTAATTAAACGTATACATTAAGTTGCTTTCTTATCTCACTGTGACCTTTCCAGTGACACGCATTAACATTTTACTTTTTTATTACCATTTTATGTGCAACAAATGTGTTAAGTTATGTGTGAAAGATAAGACATGGCAGATGCAATCCTTTTCCTCTTCAAATAAAGGGAAGCAATGACTAATTGGCCATTAGCCTAGAGGTCTTGGTTTCGAATCCCAGGTCGAGTCCAACAACACTCATTGGTTTTTCTATGAAATTCTCAGTAACCCGGGCTGCTACTGAGAATTTCATAGAAAATCCCAATGTACTATGTTCGACCTAGGAAATCGAACCTAAGACCTATAGCGTTGCAGTTGAACTCACAACAGACAGACTAATGAGGCAGACATAGATCTGCATATAACATACATACCATCACGCCTGTATTCCCCAAAGGGTAAGGCAGAGGTGTACTTAATGTACACCCACAGTTCGCCGGTATTGCCATTCACCGGGCACAAATCCAGACTCCGAGCTGGTACTGAAAATTTCACACTTTGCTCGACCTGGGGATCGAACCTAGGACCTCTAGCGTAGCAGTCGCGATTGGGACCACTAGACTAATGAGGCAGTCCTCTGCATATAATTATGTATGAATAAGCGTGCGTCTACGCATACGGTCGCCGCGTCACCGCAGAAGCCGCCAACAATTTAATCGGCCCATAAACTTTCGACAGCCACCGCTCGAAGGAAAGTGAGTTTAAAAAACGCAGAGTGCGCGTAAATCGGACTGTTTACACATCGACGCACGAATTATTTTGGTACTTTAGTGACATGTTGAAACGGCAGCGATCTTGCGTAAGATGGCGGCAGGGGCTGACAGATTACATCTCAACGCTTTAAGAAACGTTCACCTGTTTAAAAAAATAAATTCTTCTCGTATTTATCAACGAAAGCTTCGTGTGAATTTATATTGCTAATTAAATTTTAGGCATAATAACTAAGGAGATTCGATCTAAGCTTTTAATAAGCTTTCCTTCGTAAAATAATTTAGACTTCAATTACAATTATTATTCTTGCATTATTATTAAAATAACTAACTAATGAAATCATTTTAACATTGCTTTTAAGATATGTATGTAGTTAGTGATATGTTTAGTACAATAAATTAAAAAAAACTACCGAACTATGCGCATGAGTATTTGAGTTTGAGTAGTTTATGTCAGCATGCTTTATAAATGAGGGTCAGAACAAAACAACTCTTATAACTATCGATAATTTACCATGTATGTAGGGATGTTCTATCGACAAGACCTCTGCTAGTTACCTTCGTACAATAAAACAGGTAAATAAAGTCGGCCCGCGGGCATTTGTTGTGTTGCTTCCTACGAGTGCCGCTCTGTATAAGTAATGTGAAACAAGCGCCTGCGCCGACGGAAATCGCTTTGATGATCCGTTTACATGAAGCTAGTTTACTTGTGCCAGTAGATACTATTTTACATGGTTATAGTTGGGGTATAAATTTAATTACTCACAATTACTTCGGGTCAAAATTATAATAATTATTTTTATTTATTTAAAAAAATCATGAACACCGGAATTGCAAAGTTTAATGTGATAATGTTTAGGGGGAAAAAACAGTGTATAGTATCTGATGTTTTATGTTATACTGTAGCAAGATTTATACCTTACTAAAGATTTATTAATACGTGTCAAAAGTAAATAAATACTGCTCTTACACTATTTATTTAATTTAGACACAGGATGTAAGAAATATTTTCAAACTATGTGAGAATTATATGTACCTAGCAATAATACCGGATGACACACACATTATAACCATTAATTAAGTAATTAGAGGGAGATGAAGAACGATAATTTAATCGTACCATTAAAGTTTTAAAAGAAGATTCCAATATATAATTCTAAAATTCCTTATAATAATTGCATAACTAGAAATACAATCCCCAATCCAGCCCATTATCATTGGAAACGAAAGCTCTGGGCTAGTGACTCGTGCAATAGTGCGGTCCAAACGCTTGTTATCGATGTATCGGGAAGCGAGTGGTGAAAGTATGCAAGGGGGGCACCGAGCACACAACGGTGCATGCGACACTGCCCTCTGTCCACTGCACTTAGGTACTATCGATAACTTGGTGCTTAGAACACTTCCTTGTTACAAACTATTGTTCGCAATGATTACGTTGTGTTGTGGGTTACTTGGATTCAGTGTATGGGAATGTTTGGGGTTGTGGGGTCCGTCGGTGAAAGAGACGAAAAAGATAGAAAGTCATTGACTAAAGAGGTTTTTTTATTAGATAAAAACGAGAGGAAATAAATGATTTAATATGTAAATAAATGATTTTATATATCTTAGGAACCTCAACACAGTATCGAATTTAATACTGGCTTATTACCCATATTTAAATAGTACCTTAAAAAACTGAATTTTGATATAAATTGCCCAGGCATAACGTGGACTATAATATACCTAATATAAATAATATAATATATAACAACAATGTTATTCAATACAAAATTCTAAGTTTGCTTCTATTTCGAATACGTTCTCATTTTAATATGCTATAGTAAAATATATGGTAGGTACGTATATAAAATATCAAGTCTATGTATTTACCATTTCTCTTTCCAAGCTAGCATTAGTTGAAATTCGATATAGGCTCCGATTCTAGTTTGTTCAGTGTTTACAATCAAGTGTGGTTAAATGAACGATCTTGCGTGCTAATGAAGCGAATTCTACTTAGTCTTTCTATGATGCCATAAAGTGGGCTTAAGCTTCAATGTAGGTGCACTAAATATATTTATGTTCGTAGCTATATAATTAATAGGATGCGGTTAAGTTGAATAGATAATAATTTTGCGGTGCTTTCTTAAAGAGCTGAAACGATATTAATCGGTGTGGTTTTAAAAATGTATTGTTTTTTATTTTGGGTATGAATACAATTGCCCCTTTGATGAATTTTCAAAAACTAATTCCTATATATGCTGACATCTAGACCTATCACAACTTTCTGAACTGAACCGATTTGTAGCCTCAGATCAAATAAACTACGCCTTATCTTGTCAGTCGCGTTATCAAGCTATCGAAAGCTCGACTGACAAGATAAGGCGAAGTTTCGGTATTGTTATATAGTGTAAAATTGTGTTTGTAAACGGCTAGGCATAGTTTTAACCGGCCTTACTTCTTTGTTCGCAAAATTCCATCTTAACTTTTTATTTGATCTGAGTCTGTAGCATAGAAATATGTCTATTTGTATATTGGCGACATTGTCGTTATGATAATATGTATGCAAAACAACATGAGATTCCCATCTACACTTCCGCTCTAAAATATGAATCGATCTGTAAATTTTTCAGTAACAATAGATATTTATAGTTCTAGCCAAATTTTTTTATAGGTAGGTACTTGGTCTTTCGGGTTTTCTTTGATCAACCAATAAATCGCTAGTACATCTCATCCTGTAATAATAAATATTGGTCATGTATTATTTCATGTCTTAAAGATATTTTCATTTAAAAAGTCGTGTTCCATTGTTGTCCGCAGGTGTGTTGATCGCCATGATATATGCGCGACGGTCACAAAGGACCGTATTACGGCTTACGCACAATAAATTTGATTTATTGCTTCATCGGCAACCCTGAATGTATTTTCGGGTCATCTGAGATACTCCCACTCACGAGCTGCCCGAAGCTACTCAATGAAGACATGGCTTGAATGCCTCCATAAATCAACGATTGGGGAAGAAAAATTGTGTCTAGTTGAAATATCGACGCTTCGTAAAAAAATTCGGAGAAATTCGGCGCGTCTTGAGAATACTGATGCTCTTGTTGTAGGGTGGGCCCAAAGTTTGCAATAACATCTTAAAATGGAATTTTAGATGTTTTTTTTTAAATAGTTTCACTTTTTGTTGGAAACTGTTTCTGTCTGGAGTTTATAAATACAAATACCTATGCAGTATTTTAGAATCTCACAGTGAAACACTACCAGTCTTCAAGATAAAGTTTAAGAGGTAAAAATAGATAAAGACTTAAGTATTGTCTAGAAAATGTGTTTAATACTTATTGCATATACAGCAGTGCACGTATTCAAATACACATTTTAATTAATAGACAAGCGTATCTTCCAATTCACGGTAATTTTTCATTACTCTATCAACTTAAGTAACGTATATAAGTTAGTAATAAAGTTTATCAAGAATTTTACAGCATGTGGTGACCCTGTGTGTTAACGAAACAAATTGAGCTGTTGTTCATCATTGGGCCGCGGATCGGCGCCTACGCATGTCCGACGCCAACGAACATTAACCATAATGTTGTCGCTACCACGATTACTTATGCGCATTTCCAATGGGAATTAAGCGTGTGAAATGAAAAATGTGTGATAAAATACCGAATAATTACGTAGTTTGACTTAGGGTTATCAAATTAGTTACGTTTTTTTTGAGCCCACAAAAGGCATTACCCATAGAAAAGCGCCGCCTCTGGAAGTTAAAGGTTAATATCGGACTCCTATTTGACTTTTGTTGTACCAACAAAAAATAAGATACCAAAACCTACAATCAAACAGATTTCAAGGAGGTATCGATTGTAGATTACCTTTTTATTGCGTGCAATATTAAGAGACTTTTCCTATAAGATACAAGTTACGATAACCTTTTGTAGTTAATGTTATTTGTCGATTACCTATAGATGGTTTTCCTGAGAGCCTAATCTTAGCCATTGGTACAGTAATAGTTTTTCGTAAACGCAACGAGCTTGAGTTGGTAACTTTGATTCCTTTAACCAAAGTGTTATTGAATTTTCTATAAAATTCTAAAAGGGACTAAGGACACCACTGTCTTACCCTTCGGAGAATACAGGGTGTTACGGTATAAGATCATAAATTCAATAAACCCTAGCTGATCATCAAGACAAGAGAAATACTTTTTTGTAATCAGAATAAAAGACTGAATGGGTTACCCAGTATTACTCAATTTTTTATAGCCAAATTATATGCTGCACCCAAGTGCAAAACCGTCTCGATGGGTAATGATATCGAATATTATTAAACAGTCATTTCATTCAGAGAATACGATTTGACTCGGTTATTATAGTTTTTACCATCGCATTTGTGGGAGGTAAGTGTATTAAGATGGGTGCCCTAAAAAGTTAGGCTTTTTTAATGTCAAGGATAGGGACAGAGTGATATGACTCACATCTTACTCATAGGTAATACTGCGATACACTTATTACGTTGTACCTTGGTACTTCCTCAATATGTTTAATTTTGTAATCAGAACATCTCGTACGCAAGCGACGGGGATTTTTGCTCGACTTGGAATTTATTGCGGAAGATTTTGAATCTAGGGAAAATTTTATGTCACATGGGGATTTTACATAAAGGGTTTTTGCTAAGTTATAAATACACTGATCAATCGATGTTTATGATTTGCGCCTACCGCGGTCGGAATTTGGATGGGTAATTATTCTTATAACACATCGAGATCCCTTCGTGCCTTGGAGAGTATGTTTAGTTGTCTATCTTAGTATAATCGGACGAAGGCTAGGACTATGATAGGATATACATACTTACTCAATTTATACTTGTACTTAGAGTTTGTAATAACTGTGTGCATCTGAAGGGATAACTTCAGGTCAAGTGGTTTCGCAGTGGTAATTTTAGTCGTGGCAAAGACAATTTAGAACAGCTAACTTTAAACACGATGATCTTGGCAAAATTGTGATGAATTTTAGAAAATCCCTTTAACGGGGCTCCCCATTATATTGATTAAGAGTGTTGCATGTAATAGATTAATTTTCCAAACTAGAAAGACTATCCCATCATTTAATGACACCAAAGATCGTCTTACTAACTTGTTATACATCCCAGACAAGATCTTCACGATAAAAATCGAATGATATATCGAGAACCAATTTCAAATTGATACGGATGCGCCCAATGATTTCAATAAGTGTTAAGTTACCGAGTTCAGACTGGTCGTGTCAATGACACTTTATGAGATGAGAATAAGGATCTATGTGGTCTACTCTAACTTTACCTCATAAAGTAAAATACGTAACGACATTACTGATGTTGAATTAAACGATTTTAAAGCACGAAAGCGTAAGCGTATCGATGTATTTAACGACTATAATTATAATCGACATAGAACTACTACCGTTTATTAATCTGGTAACTAATTATTTAAATCAAGCTTTGGGTGCTAATTAATTAGTTTTGTAAGAAAGTGCTGTTAGATTTTTAAAGTATTGAGTTCAATACGTTATTAATAAATAAATAAAAATCTTTATTCAGCCAATTTATTGATATCAATGGTTGTTACGTTAAGCTTAAAGCATACAATTGGTCTTGGTCACCAGTGGGTCCTCGTACCGACTACCAGTTTATACAAACGCGTGTGATTACCAAAATTAAAAGCATCATTAAAATGAGCTTTTTAAAAAAGTACTTCTTCTAGGTTATAGGTAATTTCAGTTATTATTGCCGTTATTACTTTATATACTCAAAAACTAATATCTCTTTTGCATCGTAATATTTCATACACAACGTATATTTTATGTTTCAATTTATAATTACTTATAACAAAACAAAGATACAAACAAAATATAGAAATGATATGATATATATTCAATTGCTTATTAAGCCTACGCGCTATTAAACCCCGCGCAGACGAGACAACTAATGTTCAACATAAATATGTTCCACTAATGCACATACCTGAAGAAGCTGGATAATTGAGAACTACGCCTCGGGCTGCAGAGTACAACGCGGATGTTATTTATGATGTTATTATTTATTTTATATTTTTCATTATTCTAACGGTGTTGAATAGCAATTCGTCGATTGAAAACTATTGTTTTGCTTGTTTGTGTGAGTGTAGGTACATATTAATATTTGTTCATGCGTAGGGATGTACAGAATAGCCGGAAAACCCAACCATTCGAATACATGATATACATTAATAAACTTGCCAACATTCGGTACATAAGAGGTTGAAGTACTCCTACTTGATTTTTTACTGATTACTACACTCATAATTAATACGAAATAGATATGTAACATTTATTTGCATTATAAAGTAGCTTAAAATGTTACGTGATTGATCTACTGCTAATTGACAGAATTCATATTTGCTTATAAACTAAATGAAGTGTATCTAATTTATAAATAGAGACACATCTCATATTGTTATGCAACTAAACAGCTTGTAACATTAACAAAACACACAACTAGAACTGAGGCAATAAATCTTAACAAATCAAATAACATGCTGATTAAAATTATTAAGCGATTTATATACAATTCGTTAGATATGTATTGTGTATAAATATCCGTTTAATGTATCAAAATCAACTTTAAATAAAACGCATTGAATAGTGGTCGGTTGCATCGTTTACGCACGACGTGCCTCAACTCTAGGCTGAATGGAATAAATACGTTTAACAAAAATGATTTGAAGATGGATGGTCTCGTCTGAGAGGTCATTAGAGTAGAGACGGGTTATTCTGCAAGCGTTAGTATTAGTTTCGTTTTATAATTACATTTATATATGGATAACTTTTTTCATACAATCAGTTGTCAATTTATTGTGTTCAATATCAAGGATTCCTACTCAGGGGGTAATATGTTACATAAAAATTATGTATATTTTTTTAAATTAATAATTACTAGCAATTTTTAGCAAAGAACCATTCTAGTAAATTTATATTGTGCTACTATTTTCACCAAAAGGATATGTATTTATAAATGCCTTGAATACATACAATTTCAAAAGTAAATATGTATAAAACTTAAGATGGTTCGCATAAAATAATTGCATGTATAAAATTAATATTAATACATCTAATCAGGACTTCACTTGAGCACCAGTTCAAATAATTAACCAATTTAACGTTACATTCATGCACTCTATTCACCAAGGAATAGAGTTCAAAACAGTGAATTTATTATGTAATTATTAGAATGGTAGTAAAGTTTCTAGTGGTAACAGAATCGCGCGGATCATTAGTGACGCGTGCGCAGCGCGTGCGATGCGCTATTAAATTTGAAACAGTTTACATTACATGTAAATACGTTAACTGTTTAATATTCTATCAGATTTAGCATAAACATAAGATTTTGTTTTAGTTTCTATGATTATCATTACCTAGAAATGTAATGTGATTGCCATGATGTAAGTGATGATTTGCGAATAGATAGGGTGAAATGGGGCACATTATGGGAAGCCTTAGTTTAGCAGTGGTTTGATAAAGGCGTGTGGATGGTCATTATGATGATTATGTTGTAATAATTATCTAAAATCTGCCTCGTTGGTCTAGTGGTCCCAATCGCGACTGCTACGCTAGAGGTCTTGGGTTCGATCCCCAGGTCGAGCAAAGTGTTATTGAGTTTTTCTATGAAATTCTCAGTAGCAGCTCGGAGTCTGGATTTGTGCCCGGTGAATGGCAATAGGCTCGCCCCCTATTACATGAGACCCAAACATACCGGCGAACTGTGGGTGTACATTAAGTGCACCTCTGCCTAACCCTTCGGGGAATACAGGCGTGATGGTATGTTATGTATGTTATGTAATTATCTAAAATACTTGACGAATTTAAAGTTCATGTTAAGATAAGAAGAGGAAAATACAATTGTTTTAGTATGTAACTCTGAGTGCACAAGGTTTATTTGTGTACAAATGATAGTCTGTATCATTGTACTACCGTTACCAAAAAGGCATAAAATTAACTCAGTATTTGCTTATTGGCATATTACATCGAGCGCTAAATATCAGTCAGCGCCTCTGCAGTTACACTTAGATGACCGATTGCCTTAAAATAGCAAAGGAAAAGAAAGCTTGGAATATATTATTGTAAATTAGAAGTTTTATTGTTTGATTCGAAGATTATATAGCTGCAGACTAAACAATAGTTAAACTTGACGTAATAAAATGATAGTTTAATGGATTTCACGGACGCGATTATTTGATTAGATTAAATATACTCAAAGTAATGATAGCTTGATATTTGATTATAAGAGCAAATGTTATGTTCATATCGATCATCGGGTTTGAAACTACGCTATTGTTCAGGGTTGGCACAATATTTCATAATTACGAACAACAATTATTCTGTCATATTATTACAAATAATTACGACAACTAGGTAAGTCGGTAACTAAGTAGCCTAATGGCGAGCGTCGGACTTGCGATCATGTGGTTGCCGGTTCGAAACCCACCAATTGCACTACCGACGTAAACCCACTCGTAACACAAGTAATTCTACAAACAATACTAGTAATGTGTGATTCCCATTGCTAATAAGCAAAAAAAAATACATTTGCTCTAGCATTTGTAAAATTGACTGTTAAAATTGCTTGCATCTACTTGTTATGAAATGAACAAGTTAAAATCACTTTATTAAAAAAATACTAATGTAACTTTAAGTACTGTCAAACCAAACCAATTTATCAATCAACACAAGTCAATTTACGTAAACACAGCCCTATACCGTAGCGTGTAATTTGGCGCGCATTTTCAGCGTGCGTCTCCCGCCCACGCGAGCACCATCAATCATGCGCGCGCGCATTCGGTACGTATGACGTTCTAATGCCGAGCGTTTCGCAAACGGTTGACCGGAGTGTCGGACTCGCCTTTGTTTTTGAACATGAGGTCATTGGGTGAAACGGTATTTTTTAATAATTGTATGGGATCGAAGGTGGACAATCTCTGATTAACTTTAATAGTATTTTTTTATATAAAAACCCTTGAAAAATAATATGTCATACTTTTAGAATAAATTGGCAGGCTTTTTTAGATTAGGTCAGTTATAACAGAAAATAGTATTCATCCTATAATTAGAGGAATGAGACAGATAGAAGCATATAAAATAGACTAGTAAATTAAAAAAAAACCTTTACATAAAAGTGTTTAGACTTACGTATATGGTGTGCAATGTAAAGTTTCACACATACCAATGAGTGCTATAATATTATCATAGGCAATACAAGTTGGCGTATACAAAATGGACGAGTACCTTAGATTCCTAAAAGGCTTCGTTACCCGCATTGGCAGACTTAACATTGAGTAAAGAACCATGTTTAAAATTTGCATCGAAATGTCGCCGATGTCTTAACTTATTCAGTGTTTGAGCAAATATGCAGTAAGCACACATATTTTTAATATTATTTGCATTGTAAATTATGTTTACAACATTGTAGTAATTCGCTAGCGTCAGTAAGTAGGCGTCAATTGCCATGTTTATTGTGGGGCTATTGGACCAGTGTGGTGGTCGTTAGATAAATAATGCTTGTAACAATGCCATGAAGTATTGGAGGTTCAAGCGTCGTCGTAGGATCGTATCTATATGCAAATTGTGGCGAATTTTCGTAACATGGCGGCGCCGGCGACCGATTCATCATAGAAATGTGGACGGATCTGCCCACGCGCACTGTTTAATGCACTGCGGCACAGACGGCGGATGTAAGCGGCTTGATACGTTACGAAAACTGATTTGTATGTACATAATCCTAATTTGCGACACAGTAACTATCTATTGGAATTACATTATATATTTTTGTGTAATGCAAGGTTGAACTGATCAATTTTGTTTCGTCTAGACCGGTGATTGAAAATTTAACCGAAAGAACTAACCCTTCACTACTTATGTAATATTTTGTAGATATTAATTCTAGATAAATACCTACCTTTTATATATAATATTTTTCATCAAGTGTCAAAATTTTCTTTGAACAGATCTAACTATAGCCGTCAATTTGTGACTCGACAGACAAATCCCTAATCTTTTGAGGTCATCTATTTTAAGGACATGGGTGAGACGGTGAGACCACTAATATTGCGAACATCATGCTTCAATAATCAAAGCTCTATTCAGTATGTGCATCAAAGTGTCGCTCTTGACATATCTCGGAGTGAATCGGTGAATTTTAGAAGCAAGCTCAACAGGCTTCGCAAACATTTTAACATCAAATGAGGTACGGTTGTCCGCTAATATTATTTCAAAAGCAATTTTGTTTGTTTAGACTGGATCCTATGAAATATTTCTACTGTGTTACATATATACATTCATACATTTGTCTGGTAGTCGCAGTGGTTGCTGAGCATAAAGTCCTGGTCTGAGGGATCGATTACGAGATTGCGCACGGTATTTTTGGTTATTTTTATCAGGAAATAGTAGCAGATTGTATTTAAAATTTTACGCTCATCTCTTAGTACTTACGATCCAAAAAATACCGGTGAACTGTGGGTGAAAAACTACCCTGCCTAACCTTTAAGGGTCAACATTACAGACGTCAGAACGTCAGAAATAGGAGGTGTAGTTTCATGGCATAAGAATGACACCGGAGGGCGTTAAAAAAAGTATTCGTAGTATTAACACACCTTAAATTAGAATTATTCAATATAACTATACAACTAGGCCATGGCGTTACAAGGGTTGCAACGAATAAACAGCCATTTCGCGTACCTAGTGCTAAAATAAAAAGAAAACAGTGATCAGTTTAAAACTATCCATCGGTCCTTTACGAAAAAGCCTTTACAACAAAACCCACGTGACGACGTAGAATGCAATTAATAACCAACAAATTCAGCTAATAAAATACGTATGATACAACGAAGCACAGGTATTTAGTGTCGGACACATTCAATACTGCAACCATTCAAGCCACATGACTCCATTTAATAGTCACTGCGATTGATGCGTGCGCGCTGATCTTGATAAATGCGTCTGTTTGATCAACAGTTACATATTGACAGGCGAAAATTGATTTAGAAATTCAGTTTCACACCAATAATAGGCAGTGGTGTACTAATGTAAACCCACACTTCGCCGGTATGTTTAGATCCCATGCAATAGGGGGAGTCTATTGCCATTAACCGGGCACAAATCCAGACTCCGAGTTGCTACTGAGGATTTCATAGAAAAACTCAAAACACTTTGTTCGACCTGGGAATCGAACCCTGGACTTCCAGCGTAGCAGTCGCAGTTGGAACCACTAGACTGCCGAAAGGCAGCCCGAAAAAGTAAACTGAAAGGACTAATATTAATATTCATCAAATTTTATTATTATATGAATAGAATTGAATTATTACCTTCTTGGCGGTTTGAAAAGGTTGTTTGAATACAATACCGAAATTTTGTCAGAATTGAATCTATGTTCTTATAGTCCCAAGAATAGACTATAGAATCAACTGTGACTAAAAAGGCGCCGCCAACACAAAATATATCTAAACAAGTGTTTGTTGACATAATTGAATACCCGATTTCAAGTCAAGATTGTCTTTAAGTCCAGATACTATCATAGATCTCGATTGGAAACTATTTAGAAGCAATTTGGTATCGGTATTCGGAATGTCTTAGTTTATAGAGTGGCACAGTCATGGTGAACACCATGCCATGGTCCGTGTTGCAAAATATGTATTCAAATATTTGTAAATGGGTAAGCTATAAACATGTTGAGATAAGACGGAATGTTTTAGATATTTTGCTGTCATTCAATGTTTTAGCGGTTGTCTTAACGTGGGATTAAGCACTTCGAGAGAAAATACATTCCACAGGCACAACTGAATATCCATTCAATTTTGTAAATGAAATATAACCTTGATTGTTTCGTCTACTGTAAATTCTAAATTGTAGTTCTCATCTTATATTGATTACTTAAGTTGAATAAAATCGTTCACGGTTGTTTTTGTGATATAACATTAAATTGCTAACAGCTGGAAGTCCGATCTTGCAAATTGCCGTGAAGTTTTGCTCATATAAAGCTCGGAATTGACCATAAAAGTAACTATTTTTATTTCAAGCACGATTCACTGGGAAATATAGTGAAACTGATATGGAGTGATGGTTATATCTTCTTTAAGCCGTGTTTGGTATTAATATCCGTGGTCAAAGAGTACGAATATTTCAGGGTTGTCGAGACGTGAAACTAATGTTGAATCTTGGAATGACATTCGATGGCCTAAGGCATTGCGGTGTTGCTTTGTTCAAATATCAACTCCGAGCTTGTGCCTTACGGCTCTGCATAGACCAAGGTTTCGAATAAGATTGGTTTGGTTTGGAGAATATTAGATTATTAAATGTATTAGAATAGAAATTGTGGGTGTGAATTAGTACACTTCTGCCTAACCCTTTTGGGAATACAGGCGTGATGGTATGTTATGGTATGTAGAATAGAAATTCATTATTAACATCATCACCTAAAGGACGTAAATGCAGAATGTGAAGGCAAATTTCGCCCAGATTATATTTTTACATAAATGGACAGATACTCACAGAATGTACTCTTAAGAAATTCTGTGACATATTGAGCTACGTATTGACATTTTTTAAGGTGTAAAATGCTATACGTAATCAATATTTTCTAAGTTTTTTCTTTCCATTTTTAGCATGCAAGTGCTCTACATCTGTCTATCAACTACATAGCTTTTCATTACATGGTAAATTTCGAACCAAAAGAATCTCTTCGAGGCCTTAAAAAGGACTAATTAAAAAAAAACACCGTTTGTCGGAAGCTGCACCCCTGTACGCAAGTTGCGCGTGCGCAGCAAGGCGCGGCGTCACTTCCTCAGTTGATCGGCGTCCGTGGCCGGCGGCGGTCGTGTCCACGCGTAATGGTCTTACTATTCCCGTCCCATAGCGCTGTCATTACATCGGAAAATCTAATCAAGCCCAAATGGATAGGGATATATTTTAAGTTTGATTTATTCTGAGGTACCAAAATATCAATGATGTAGATGAGATGCCATGCATCATAGAGTTTTTAGATTTTTCAGTTTATATTATTTTAAGCATACTTTCCTAATTGCAGAACTAGAATATGTTTTTAATATGTGCATCTATCAGCGAAAATAATACACAAAATTGTTACCATTGAACGAAATAATTCTTAATGAATACCTGCCTACTGTAATAAACAGAAGAGAAATCTTATTTTTTTGCGCCTATAAAATGAAATGATTTTGGTTTTAATATTAGAGATACAATAATTTTTAATAGCTAAAAACTTTCTTACAATTGAATAAGCTACACAATGTGACTTGCTCAAGCTGCAAATTTTTTGTACGGATTAGGGACAATGGAGCGATTATGAAAGATCTCGATCTTTTAATCGATTTCCGATAGTCAATAGTTAAGGAGATACGCCGACGACAGGACGCAGCAGGGGATTGTTACCAAATAGTGCATATCGATCATTATCTAATATTAATTAATTGATACAGTTGTTCACGACAGCAGCCGGTGAGAATAGTCACAATTGGGTAACCAGCAATTAAAAATGTTATATTAAGACATTTATGTCACTCTTTAATGGAATTATATTTATAGGGGACTTTTTATTGCAACAATTTTTCATTCATGATTTATCAACTCCTACATAACTGTGGGACCGAACTTTTATTTTTATACCGCTATAATTTTCTTGTTCAAAAGTGGAGATCTCTCTTTTGTCGTGATTTTCATTTTTTGGGTATGAAACGAAAGTGTTATTATGGGTAAAAATGGTGGCGTACGTCACAGCGGTCGACTTGGAGACAGAGCTCGATGGCGCGTAACGGGCGTCCAGTGAAAACTTACAAATAACCACCCATTAGCAGCCTCGAGCGGCGCGGGCGCAACCAACAATTTCACCCTGATTTATATCATCTGTACGTCGATGTATACCGAGAAAATGTGGGAAAATTTTCACTATCCGACAAGACCCGTAATTTGATAAGGGGAATCACCGCTCCGGTTCTGCGATTGAAAACGACAGTTTCCTCTAAGTGATGTGACCGGTCCCAGCGAGAAAACTCGATCGAAGGAAAAGTAGTTTGCAGTACGACTACCCCTTATAGATGACATCTCATAAATAACATCTTGGTATAAACGGGGAGAATGCAATAAACACTAAATAAAAATTTATAGCTTCTTAATCTGTAACATTTGATAATTTATACTTTAATTACCAACTTAAATTAAATAATGCTAATTTTAGAAAATAAAAAGCGAAATCAGCTTGTAAAGTAGGTATATTTCTTATTAAACTTGCATTTTTTAACGAGCTCAATTAAATTTGTTACTTGGATGATATACATATGTATGTACAACTAACGCTTATAACTTTATACTTGCACTCATTCTAGAGCACAGAATAAAGATGAGTCACGGCAATAAACACGTCGAGCGACGCCGTAAGACAACATAAAATACTGTTTTTAATGGTGTGAATGGGGTATGGTCACATCACAGATGACATGCATGCTGCTTACGATGATCATGTTACGTGAATTGTAGCTTTAATTACAACTGCGAGTTCAACACATCGAATATTGTGTCAAAGGTGCCACAAGTAGAGCAACACTTCTCACGTACTTAAGTTTTTGAGACATTAAGAGCCGACAGTAGCATCAAAAACTCTTATTGCACAACCGACAAAGACACTTACTGTAACTGCAAAAAAGCATAAATTTCCGTGCATGTTTTTATGGTTTGAGAACATTGTGGCGAAATAAACGCAACACAGAAGCAGTCTGCGTCAATTGGCCGCGCGTTTTCACATAATAAAAAGCAGCATATTATGCGTGTCTAAATTTCGTCCGTTAAATTCTGAAAATACGGTTTTTTACTTCTCTGCTGACTTGAAGAGGGTTGTTAGGTTTGAGGATGAATGTACCGGTATAGTAGTAGTAGTACTTAAGAGATCGGTACATAGATAAAAAGACGAGTTATTCATTCATAAATGCCTACCTACATATATTAGTATAAAGATGTAAAGAAACGTATATTTTGAACAAAGGCTAGTCAGTAATTGATTCGATCGATTAAAACACAAGTGGTTCGTATTTGTGGGTTTTGATATCGAATGTCAACGAACTCTTTCGGGTATCATCGGAAGCGGTCGGCGGTTTCTTTGAGCTCTGTTTTAATTTCTTAATCCTAATTGAATTTGTTTGTTACGAATGGCGAGCGAGATAACGCAACGCACTCGCGCGCTGATCGATTGTTCGCTTGTTGCGACGCGGTGAACGGTAACCATAAAATTAGAAAATCATGGACGGTGGTGTTACATTTTAATATTTCTATATTTTTAAGTCAGGTTAAATGAAGAAGACATAATTTTAATGAAAAATAGTATTTTTTTTGTTACATACAGTAGGTAATAATACAAATAGTCAGATTTGAGTTCCAAAATTGCTCCAATTTAAGAGCTTCAACCTAGGCAAGTTCATAATAGAATGGATAATTGTGATTTCAACTATTTATATAAAATAATTAAACAGGAAAAATACTATACTAATCCAATTAATAAAACGTAACTGGTATCGTTAGTGATTGCTGCTTTTTGATCAACCAAAAGAAAGTGCCGAGAAAAGACAATATCCTGGCGTATGTCCACCTTAATTCATAATTTATGGTGGCAGTAATAGAAACTAATAACATCGAAGGTTAGATAGATGGTTCTATTTTTGATTAAGCTTTTGTGTATTGTCCCTTAAAGGTGAAGTTTAAGTCGTAATTCAAGTCCGCAGTATCTCTTGATAAATGGACACTGTTTGTGAGTTACATCATGGAATGCGGAATATCGATGTAAAGGAATAAATGGCGAATAATTCGATATGTATTTGAATTTATAATGAGTGCTACATAGTACCTACATACTATGTTGAATTTCGAAGAGAGCTCTTAAGTTATAAGTTCTCTGATATAAGACTTAACTTTTGTTCTATTATTTTGAAGGTACGGGGAATTCATGACAGTGGGAATCCTAGCATGAATTTCAGGAATCAATGCAGTGCATGTAATTTCATAAAAATAATAATATTCTTATTCTTAATATTTTTATCATAGATTTCAAGCAAGATTTTACACAGCCCGGTGCCCGAGAATAACTGTTTTTTTTATATTGTATTGAGTCGTAAATGTTGTTACGTGATGTACAGTGGGTTATAGCTGTTACCTGACCCACCCTAGGTGGGACAGCGGGGTCTCGGTGGGTCAGGTAACAGCTTTAACCCACTATACAAATTTGTGATAACCTCGTCGTGACATCGACGATAATGAAAAGAAGTAATTTTTTTTTTACGTTGCTGTTGTATGGACCTTCGTTTGGTTAAAGTCTGATTTAATTTTGGCACTGGATCTGACGTTCATTCGCGGACAGGATATTGCGTCCTCTGGTACACCGGATGCTCTAGTCGAGTAAAGACTACTTGATTACTAAGGTCTCTGTTCGTGATGTCGGATTTGTCTTACACATTGTCTGCCCAAAAGCAAGGGCAATAATATTATTTGTGTCTCCAACCTGTGTCCTTTTATACCTTTTCGTAAACTGTGTTATTTTGTACCTTTTCGTAAATTGTTACAACAAAAAAACGAAAAAAAATCTTCTCTCAGAAATGTTGCATCGTGCAATAAAATTCTGCGAAATTTTTATCAATTACGGCACCATTGTAGACGGACTTCACACGATGATGCTGGGTCCATTTCACACGACGCTAAAATATACGCTCCTTCCTTTTATCGGCCTTAATTATTGCCAAAAAGCCGCCATTTAAGACTGTTTGACGTTTCTTAATCGCCCCGATAAGGACTAACGACACTATTGATGTATATATCCGACAAATCGCAATAATAAAAAATAAGTTTAATTTTTTTTGCGAATCGACCGACAATTTCGCAACACTTTTTAATGTTTCCTTTTGGTTGTGAAACGAAAAAGGTTTTATTTGAGCCTATTAAATATTAAAATAAATGTCATAATTTCCCACAGATAAAACTTTAAGGTGGTTATTTTATGTCACTTTCCGTTTTATGTTGGTATGTAGTTAACAAAGAATTATACCTTGACATATGTGGGTTAGGTCATTATAAGTTGATTCTGTCACTGGTTTAAATTAATGAGACTCGCTTAAGTCTAAGCTGGTGTTTATAAATCTGTCTACATCAAAATGGCAATGTTTGTCCAGACTTGAGATCCATTTTAGATAAGTGCTATTTAGGTAAATAAAATTTGTATGAGACTGCTTCAGATTTAACGTCGAATTAGCCGTCCGTTCCAAAACAAAGAATTTTAAGGTTGATTTCACAGCGTCTGGGTTTACCGCAAGGGCCGAACATGTCGTCACCGGCTGCGACATCGCCGGCGGGGAAGCGAAAGCGAATCAATCCGGCTTTTATCAACGCTGTGCGTGACCGAGGCCATTGTTAGGAAAGGGAAAATGGGAGGACGCCGCAAAAATAGAAGAATAAGCCGGCAGCGCGCTTCACTGACCGTTTTTGTGCGTCGCCAGCGCAATCGCCCGACGCGACGCGGCGGCGTGACGCGGGACGCGTGCCACTTCGCGTCACCCGCCGTCACGACTGACATTCATAACACTCTCCGACTTATAAATCAAGGGACCATCGATATTTTACTTTTACGACATGATCGCAACAGCTATTTTCACGAAATATATCTAGATCTAAAACAAGATCCGCAGACCTTGGCTATTCTAAAGTTCAAACGGCACGTGCGGAAAGCGTATCTGTCAGCTGCTAACATTAAACTTCTATGTGGAATACATCTGACATAAAGATAAGGAGTTTGAACCGGAGACCTTTTCGATCTAGCATTTTACAATTGCGCCACTGTGAAATTGTGGTCGGTGGCGTGTGCTGGCCGCTTTTATTTATATTGGTTGTAGTGCAGGAGCGCTCACGACCCGGTAATTGATGCGCTCTCGGGCGCGCGTGCCTGCCCGCACCCGGCGAGCCGTTATAAATGCTCCAACACACTGAACGAGCACGCGCTAAACTTATACACCTTATAAACTGTTGCGTCTGTAAAAATAGACGTAATCGAGAGCGAGTTTTGTTTAAGTACTGGATTTATTGATAGCCAAGCATAGGCTGAAGATTATAATGTGATGTTACATTGTTAGATACATTTTTAATTCACTAATGCCCGAAACGACCGGTCCCATTAGAGCAAAACAATCGATTTTGCATTGTCTATAATAAGGGATTTGAAGGGTTAAATGCTATAATTTTAATATGATATTGTTAATTGAAGAATAATATTACAAACCATTTCTCATTTTCATTTCATAATCTCCTATGAACTCCACTTTTTGTATTGTGAAGTACACACATTTTTGTAGTCTCCAAAGTACCAATTGTACCCAATGGTCTTTGGCACTTTATGTAGGCAAGTAAGGGTTTAGATAAAATCTTTATATCTGTCCATATTAACAAATCAAAGGTTTAACGATACAGTAACCTGATGATTTACACCATCGATTGATTTCCAACTAAGTATTGCTAATTGAACTAGATATACATTGGACAGTAATTTCAGTTTTATGTTTTGCTTGTTTACTATTGGCGATCAAATTTTATGTAGAAATACAAGAACTTTACCTATAATGTTTTGTTTATACTTGGATTATTATGTAAAGTGCTCGTTTTAACAGTAGGTGACTCGAATAATTTATCTATTAATTTTATCTATTAAATCGTACATAGTTTCATTTTCTGTTATAACATGTATTTAGACGCAGTCGCTTAACTTCACATTGACCTGTAATTGTATTTTTTACAATATGATAAAGCTGAGTTTGTTTGTATGCGCTAATCCCTGGAACTATAAGTCGGTATTAAGAAATCTTTGCATTCGTTGAGGAAGGTTTTGGACTATTTAATACCACGCTATGACTTTTAGCAGCGGGGCGGAACGGTGCAACCGCATAGTACACACGGCTTCACATAAAGCTATACAAATCCATTATAGGTTCGCTGGTCTCGCATTGCATTTATTGCATCGCATCGCATTAGAGCTTAATGTGTAGCCGTTTGTACAGCTACATATCTTTATATGGTGTTATTTACAGTTTACAAAAAACGGTCGGACATTAAATAGTTAATAATCTTTATGAATAGGAGTATGATGCGTGAATTATAAAAGCTAAAAATGCTTAGTTACCAAATTGTTATAGGTACACTCGGGAGCCAAACGCCTCCAATCATATTAAAAGCCCGCAAAGCCGCGTATCTGCAAACGATCGACGTTTATTTCGGCTTTCGCGCAAATGGAGGTAAATGTCCCCTGCGATTTCGGTAAATTGTATTAAAGCAAATTGATAAAAACGAAAATTGATAAAGTTTTTTTCCCAGTCACTTTGCGCGTGAGTGCTTCGTGATTTAAGGCATCGGTTTCTACGTCTTGCTTTGCTTCGTGAGTGGTCCGATTCATACTGGAATAGGCTCGATCACGTAATGATCAGTTTTGATTGTTTACTCCGCGTGATGAAACTGAATTTTGCTAATGTCGCATTACAGTTACCGTTAAAATGTCCGCCCTAAAAGGTTCATTATTTTATCAAAGCTGAATTGTTATAGAAGGTTTTTTAACGGCACTTTAAGTTAGTTGTGTTCAATAACCAATTATGCAAGTGGTTTTACTAGTAACTGTGGATGTTACGAAGTATGTTAGAAGTAAATTGGCATCACATATTTGTTGGAAAACTGTTCTAACTTCCTCTACGTAATTGTGGGTGCATCCGTTCTAATTTTTCCCAGGAAAATTGCGATGAACACATTCGTAACAGATTGGTATTTATTGTAATGGGCATATAATGAAGCTTCCGTCTCATTAGCAGTGTGATCTATGCACATAAAAGTACTGCAGTTTAGAACTAGCTTTTTAATGCATAAGTGTCTGGCCTTTTCTATAGATTATCTGATTTGATACTAATTAAGTTTTTTTATGTGTATTTTATTGTAATAAATATAATATAATATATCTTTTAATTCGAATAAACTTCCATGTTACTAATCTCTAATTTTCTAATAAATAGATAGAACTAAATTTAAATTAAACTAGACTAACAGCTAAACTATATTAATAAATAAAAGAAAAATTAAAAAAGGGCATCAAAAAACTCCTCCGCATCGCTATCAGCCGGGAGGGTACCCAAAAGGCTGGCTGCATTGCCACGTTGTATGGCAATGCTGATTCTTTGAGCAAAGTATAGGCCAGCCTTTGGGTCACTATTAATTAAGTAATATCGTCTAATTATATAAATAGACATTAGCCTAACATATCTTGTAGACAGCTATTATGGCTGATAATTGTCGGTTTGATTCCCAGGTTGAGAAGTGTTGGATTTCTTTATGAAATTCTCTCTTGGAGTTTTGATTTGGCTTAGTACATGAGACTAAAACATGCGGGCGAACCTACCTGCCTACCGACGCCTCTGCCTAGGCTTGCGGGGGATACAAGTGTGATGGTATGCATATCGAAACCTTTTAATTCCAAGATAATAAGGTGCGGCGGTGCAAAACGTCAAAATGCGCGGACCAAACAAAACGTCTGACTCATTACATAATTACATTAACTTAAAACCATTTCAATGTACCATCTTTAAGCAGAAATACATGAAGTGTAAACCGACAATAAACAAGTGAAACCGACCTTACTGTCGCCAAGCATCTATATAGAGTTGTTGAAACCACTTCATTTAATCGAGCCACTATTTAGAATATCGATTTTTACTGATGCGATAGCATAATTGGAGCGCCGTAAGTGTACTTATTAGAAACAAGATATCTCTACTAATCCGGAGCCGCTCGATAAAATGTATTATGTATGCATCTTGTCGTATCCATTCGCGGTTTTGCGATTTCAAAACGCAATTTTCTTATGCTGCTCTGCTTTAATAGTGATGTGCAAAATTGTATCGATAGGGTGATACGATTGATTGATATAAAAAAAGTTTAGGTACAGTTTTTTTGTCTGTCATTATTAGCACTTATTTATTTCCGAATACCTGTTGCTATAAATAAGATGGATGTAATTTATTGAATTATATGATGCTAGTTTTACATATGTATTTATATAGAACTGAAGAGGGTTAGTATTTTATATAAATCTTACTTATACCTATAACTATTTCTTAGCAAGAAAATCCAATTTCTCCTAAGTGGTAGTTATAAATCACTTGTATTCGTTAACCATGGTACAATTAGATGAGATTGTATTAAAGGAAATTAGCAATTATTGGTAGTGAAACGGCTTAGTCTGGCTACCGGGCTGTTAGAACTAGTTCTATAATAAATACGCGATGCGTGTGCGCACGTACCTTGATCGTTAACTTAACTATGTTATAACCTTCTTTTATCTATCAACATTTGCATATTAACATACTTTAATGTTACTAGTCGCATTTTGACGCTCTCAATCGCTTTATCTAGAATCTAAATTGTTCTATTATAATATTAAATGCTAAGAAATTGGTAATAATATCAGCGCGTACGCCGCCGTTCAGTGGACGTTTACTATTTTGTACTTTGTAAATTGTTTTAAATTACTTATATTTTTTGTTCATAATGTGAGAATATATATTATTATGGTAATAAGCACGTGTGTGTATTATAGTAAGAATGCGATGAATAGTAAATGGAGCTAATGATACGTTTGTATTGTTGCGTTTTGATATTGCGTTGAGCTATCCTGCCTTGAGAAAAAAACGATTTTGTTTTGAAACGAAGTGATGGAATCTACCTACCTATATAAAAATATAAAGCATTTGTTATAAATGAATATACTATGAACAAAAGAAAGCCTTAAGCGAACAGCCTTTTAAAGCCATAACGGGTATCTAGCAGCTATGCGCGCAAATTATGCGTTTTGATGTGATCTTAATATGCGGTCTGTCTCAGATCAAGGGTGATAGATACAGTACTATGTGAACTTTATACTTTTTATTTCTTTTTACAATTGTATTTGCGCCTTTTAGTTTTTGGTTATGTTTATCCTGAAAATTAAGTTGACTTAAGAAGTAGAGGCATCATCAATCGAGTTGTACATAAAGTAGAAATGCCAAGCCTGAAGGGTTAGGCAGAGGCGTTGGTAATAATGTACATCCACAGTTCGGCGGTAAGTTTAGGTCCCATCTAATAACAGGCGAGCCTATTGCATAAAAACACGGACACAAAAAAAAATTAAGCCTCAAATTCACAATTCAAGACGACTAGATATATTTTTTTCTAACCAATTACCACATACAAACTACATTTCGATGCACTACAATTACGATATATCGATGTAAAAGCAATCGAGTTGAAATCGAGCTGGTTACCGAGCGTAGTGGCGCAAACCCGCGTAATATCAATTGTAGGCGACCGCAAATACTTGGATCCGTTGCTTTCGCGATGTATCGGAGGAAAGTGGGCCTGCGATTCTCCGTGCTGTTTGATAAGATATTCTTTTGTAGGTGTAAGTTGGACTTGGGAAATGTCTTGATAGGCGATCTGGACTGTAGTATCTTATGGTATCATCATCCTAGTCGTTTTACCAAGTTGTGGTCAGATTTTAGTCTAAATAGAGCGCCTGAATGTTTCTTTTCTATTCGAAGCGACTGCCACGAGACCTTCGCATCCAAATATCTGATAAATACTATAATATTCTAAGGAAATATTCTAATTCTTAATATTCTAAGGAAAGACTGCCTCGTTAGTCTAGTGGTCCCAATCGCGACGAGTCGATGGTCGAGTAAAGTGTTATTGGGTTTTTCTATGAAATTCTCAGTAGCAGCTCGGAGTCTGGATTTGTGCCTGGTTAATGCAATAGACTCGCCCCCTATTACATGGGACCTAAACATACCGGCGAACTGTGGGTGTACATTAAGTACACTTCTGCCTAACCCTTCGGGGAAAACAGGCGTGATGGTATGTTAAATATTCTAAGGACTTGATTATCAGGCTTTTGGGCTTCTGACTACCACTAACTGTTATCAAAAGTATCGCATGACAATCGAAACTAATCGCTTAACGGGTTTTCCGAATTGTTAAGGTGCTAATAATGGTTAATTTTGGTGGTATAAACAGTACAGTTTATTCGCAATAAACTCAAGTAGGTATATTACATATTTTCTGGGGCCAAATAAACCAGAGGACCCTTTTATAAATTTGTTTAAGAAATCCTACGATGTTTTCGCGATTCTTCCGATATACTTCCTTTAAGATAAATTATTTCTTCAGCATCATCATCATTAGCCTATACTCGTCCACTGTTGGACGTAGGCCTCTTCTAGTCAACTCTACAGAGCCCGATCTTTGGCTTTCCTCATCCATTCACTGCCTTCCGCAAGCTGTCACTTCATTTGGCCGCGGCGGCGCCCTACACTACGCTTGCCTAGACGAGGTCTCCACTCGAGAACAAAATAAAAATATAATAAGTAATAAAAATTATAAAATACACAGTTAACTGCATTCAGTGTTTGTGGCAAGTAGAACCACTCAGTTTACAAACAAATTATATATACCTGAATCTAAATACAATGTCCAATTCACAAATATAGCAAATCGATTTATCCAATAGTTTATGGGTATAAACTATACAGTTGGCAGGGTTGCCAACATCGGAGTTGACTCGAAATCCTAATAGACGGTAAGTATACCTATATTTAATTCCTTTTCTGCTGTAAAATATGATTACTTATCATTGAACTTATATAAAATAGAGACCGTACTGCTAAGGTTGTCGCTGCCTTGAGTTGTAGAGTTTCCACTACAATCTTATGTATTGTCGTGAGGTAAGTTAATTAAACAAGAGTAGATCACGCTAAATGCGATATGTTTACTTCTATGATTTTCATTTCTTGTTTTTGGAAATAAAAAAAATTAAGAGTGAATTTTGAGCCCCTAAGCTATTTTCGTTATGTGGGTGTTGTGAGCTATTATAATATATTTTTACGAAACTGACATGTGTTTTAATTATAAGAGCTACCTCAATGTTTTCTTTGTAGCGTTAGGCTTGCATTGAACGGTTGAATCGAAACTTGGTGGTTTTGCCGGAGCTTTACAATAAACTAGATACACGCTCTCGGAGTGAGCTAACTATAATTTATTTTCTATTAACACTACATCTTCGCACGTGGTAGTTTGTTGGCATTTTATAATATTGAAAATCATATAGACATGTTTCGATTGCCATTATAATGTAATTGCCCCAATTAAAGTGGCATGGATTATAAGTATAGGAATTTAGGAAGAGTTAAACTTTTTAAATTTATCTTTTCAAAGAAATATGTTTCATGCCCATTTTAGTACCAAATCTGTCAGTTGATTTGCTTACTGAGATTTACATACTGTATAGAGGTAGGATTTTGACGTAAGGTACACTGATTTCGGATTGTGTTTAGAATGTTAGTTAACTAAGTTGCATCCCTTATTTTGAAAGTGTTAAGTTTGAAGAAAACGCACAATGATTAGACGGTATTTTAAGAACATAAACTAGATAAGGCACCAGGCAGTTAGCCAGTTAGCCTGCGCAATCAGACGCATTAGTCGACGCGCATGCGACGGCTGCAACTCAGGTTAATCCGACATGACCCCGGTAAGTTCCGCTTGCCTGAATCGTTTGCACAATCAAGTCACACAGTGTGTCATCTGCCTAACGCACCAGTCCATTCATATCTAACTGCAGGTTTGGCGTAGCGGCCAATGCCGGCGTTATTTGTATCTTTCTAAAGTCCCCCGTAAAACCTAAATCCCATACCGAGTGAAAAACTAGACTCTTGTTAAAGTTATATATTCAATTGTTTTATTCAATTTATATTACTACATCAGTGGTTACAAGCACGGCTGGAACATCGATTACCAGGTTCGCTCAGTTCAGACCTAGCAAAGTTTTTCTGTGATAGTGTCAGTTAAGACTGACTTAACTTGCAACTCTTTTACACGGAACCCGGTGGACATTAGTACACCTCTGATTAATCTATCGGGAGATAAAGGCAAGATGGTATGTTTTGTTCCATCAATCAGATCCACTGAACTTTTATTTTACATTAGGTATAAAACATTTTATTCAATATGTTATGTTAAATTACAAACTGATAATGTAAATAACTTCGCGATTATTAATAAAACTAGCTATAAATTATAGCAAAATATCTCAACAAAAATGACTAAACAGCGTAAACATTTATATCTGTTGGCAACTAATTTATAAATGACAAAACTAAAACTCGACTGAATTATCCGTTTACAAACCTTAGGAATAATATTTTTCGCTAGCCTTGTCGCGTCAATTTCCAATGGAGCGCGCTATATTAAACTGAGTTTTATGAAAATTTTATGATCGATTATGATTGGTTATTTAAATAGACAATTACGCAGCGTTTAATGAAAATTACTTTTCAATTAGCCAGCATCCTGTTCAATGGGGTATTTATATTAATGTATTAATATTGACTTGTCATGTCACGAGCTTTAACGTTTAGTCAAATAAACCGTTGGTATAATTTATTTTGAGGGCAATCAATAGTTATTAGAGTGGTTTTAATTGTTCGTGCGTAAGCGCGTATAATTGAAGGTATATTGCGTGTATTGTAGCAAAGTACAATGATACTCGTACTTGATACCAGTTTTAAGATATTGAGGTATTAATGCAATTGAGGTTCCGCAGTCGTGCTGTCTTTGGATTAGAGTTGAAGCTGTATTTTCTTTGAATGTGTGTTCTTCGACTTGTTAATAGTGTTCTTATGATAGTCCAACCTCACTTAGAGAAGAGACCCGTGCCTAGTAGCGGGAAATTAATGGGTTGATGATGATGATTGTTCAAGGGTTACGCATGTAGGTACGGACAGATGTAGCTACAATAATGGTATGGTTTTAAAACTATGTAATAATTACCTCATTAGTCTAGTGGTCCTTAGCGCGACTGCTACGCTAGAGTTCCTGAGTTCGATACCTAGGTCGAGCAAAGTGTTCAGTGTGTCAGTAGCGGCAATAGGCTCGCTTCCTATTACATGGGACCTGAACATACCGGCGAAGTTTGGGTGTACATTTTTACACCTGTTCCTATACCTTCCGGGAATACAGGCGTGATGGTATATTATATGTTATAAGGGGCTGTTGCTGCTACTTAGAATTTTATAAAAAAGCCCAATATACAAAAACATTTATCAAATTCGATAGTATAATTCTTAGCTATTTTAACTTTTAAACACATCCATATTGAAAAACCAGAAGTGCTCCATTAATTACCTAACACACCGTGGTACTGACAGACGTCTAACCATCAAACTTAACATGTAATTATAACTCACGCACCCCACTAAGTTAAACGTTAATTAAAATAGAATAAGATCAGAAGCTGCACACCGTAATTATCTTTTGCAAATTATTTGAAACATACCAGATGTTATTACATCTCTTACGTAAATAAATATATGAAAGTCATTTCGTTAGCTAGTTTATGGTCGATTTTTTTATTTGTGGGCTACCTGATGGTAAGGTAGTCATCGCCGCCCATGGACATCTGCAATACAAAAGATGCAGATACTTTACCGAGCCTATTTAAGGAAAAGGGAGAGGATGGAGAAAAGGAAAAGGAAACCCATTGATGCTGGCCTGTAGACATACGAGCGCGATACTAAGTACTATTACGAGATAGTCTCCTTAGTCCAGCGATTAAAAAAATAAGAAAATATTAAAAGCCCGGCTGCTGATCAGGAGATTTTGGTTTGAATTTCCAAGTCAAGCAGAGGGTTATTTAGATTTTTAGGTGAAATTCTCAGTACATAGGTAACCTAGTATGAAATTATCATTACGTAGCTTGGGATGAAATTTTCAGTACCTTTGTAACTTGGAGTTTAGATTTGTGCCAAGTTAATGGAAAATTGTGCTGATGAACTATGGATGCAAATTATATAATTATCATTAGGTACACCTTTGCCTAATCCATATGAGAGTTCGGTTGTTATGGTTAGAGCAAGTAATCACTTCTGTGCACATAATTTAAAATGAATTTGTTGTAACTTGTAGTTCATTTTTATTCAATCTATCATGGCGTGACTTTGTATCATTATGAGAAGTGTCAGTGTGACCTCGTGGCTCTCTGGTGTGGATTTTAAGTAGCTGGCTCATTACCATATGTAATTTATATGGGAGTGGCACATGTACGTGGCTCGTGGTTAAATAAAAAAGTTCGGGTTAATTGATCTACGAGGTTAAGTTAAATTTGCTACGGTCAGTAAGTTGGTTGATGACCGAATTAGATTTTGGTTTCCACATGGATATCTGACAGTTGTTACTTTGTTGGAAGCCCAAGAATGTGATAACCGGTGTTACTTAGATATTGTTATTGCCCAGTAATCGGTTTGCGGAGGTCAATACGTGTGTGATCTTAGGATATCGGTAGTAAGGTCCAATGTTAATCGTTTCGTGATAAATACTGTACTTACTTATATTTAGGCTCCTGACTACGTCTTATACATATTACTAAAGTACTCGCAGTAATAGTCTATTGCCAATACTGGGGACCAAATACTCTAAACAGCTACTGAAAAAAGTCCAACAGAGAAAGTCAGTAATTGAAAAGGGAGTGAATAATAAGGTGACAGCTGATAGGAATGAATGGAAGAAAAGAATAGATAGATGTTGCAATGATCACAAATGAATTCGGACAAGAGTACATGATCACTGGAAACCTATTGGATTGTGTGAGTGTGTAGTATGAGGATTTGATTGGAAAGGGGGTGAATACTAAGTCGGCGAACAAGGATGGACGGAAGAAAAGGACACGCTGCATTAACCTCAAATAATTGTGACCAGAGCAGGAAGATGTTCAAAACTGTTAACAAAAACTAGTAAAATAATACAAGAGTGGTATCTGCGAATCTTTAGTAACTTAATTACGTTAATAGATGGCGCCTGCTAAAACTAAAGAAGTCTGTTGAACAATACTAAAGTTTGCAGACTCAGCTATATTTTTAAGGTACCTACTTACTTGTATTTATCGCACAACATAAATGTAACTAGTATTCCGAAGAGCTATTTGGATGTTTGATATGCCAGGAGGCTTGTGAGGCAACAGTGAATTGGGATCAAAGGCTACAATTGTGTGTGTTACATTGTTAGACAATCGCCTGTGCAACATCGATCCTCTTTTCTTACGACACAAAATAACTACGTACAAAAATATGGAAGAGGAGAAGGGTCTCCTACTCCCTTTTTTAGCGTATTGAAATGGACATGGACTTCCGACGCCCAGGGAAGCCGACAGGACGTGTCGGACTCCATCTAAAGTGGGTGACCTACCGACTAAAACTACACGGATCTCCCGCCTCACCGCTTTTTGCTGGGGCCACGGTAGCGAGTTGTCATTGCTCCGCGACTACTCTCCCCTTTCCTAACTTAAGATAGATACTCTATATTGTGTTGTAGTGTTGGTTGTTTTTAAATAAGGGTTAACAAATTAACACATATGGACAGAGACAATCCTAAATGTTTACACACATTTACATTAAATTATTTTTTCTATCAAGTATCCTGTGCGGTTTTGGTGGTGTGATTTAATTTCTTCGAAAACTGGATTTTAGAATATTTATTATTTAAAAATCAATTCTAATTTTCTATATCATTCATAATGTAGGTATATCATCAAAACATCACATTCAATTCTATCGCGAACAAGCAATGTGTATAAAGAAGAATCTATTTAAAGCATAGCTTGCAGCTTGAAACCACTATAAAAATAAAACGGTCGTGTAATGCAAATTACTCTAATTTATACAGATTTAAGATGGAAAACGGCGCTCCTAGGAAAATTTCTCCGGGGCGGTCGTTTGCCGTACGATTATATCGGAGCATGTAATGCGTGTGCAGTTCCATGTACAGTCGCCGACGATGTATCGTCACACTGTGCATTTAGACTGGATGCGACATCGACTCACGAAATGGAGAAATTTTGGATAAGGTTTGTGTGCATGCCTGTACCACTGATATGTTAGTCGGAGACACTTTTCAATCGTTTATCTTGTAATTCTCGTCGTGTCTTAATGGTTAAAAAGAAGGCTGACGTAAAAACATGAAGTTGGTTCTGATATCATTTTATTTAGTCACGTAAAGTTGAGAAAAATACGTATTAATTAATCTTTAAAGATAATCTTAAAATGACCCACGTCTATAGAAATAAGTTTTGATAATTTAATAAAGATTAAACTATTGTTTTGTTCTTTTTTTTATTTTCCTGATTGTTCTTTTAAATTGCTCAATAAATTGCGGCAACCGAGTTTAGTTAAGCTGCCCTAAATTGTATAGAAAGTTTACGTAACACGCCACTTCTCGTGATTAACTTTAAAAGTTTGGAAATAATATTAGGTACTACCGTATATGTACCTACTGTAGGTATTACGCTAGCTAATTTAGAGAAAGTAAATAAAATATCTTTTCAATTATAGTAGCCGGATATCAACCAAATTTATATTCTTAGGATGGGTTCATTTCAAACAAAACATTACGCTTGAACATATAAAAAATATAGCTACATAAAGAATAATTGAAAAGCTAGTTATTATTTGGAGAGGATTAAAAAGTAATCAAAAAGTGATCCCATTTAGTACAAATCAAAAAATAAAACCCCTTATCAAGATCAGCTGTTTACTTACCGTCTTAAGAATATAAAACGTTTAATAAGCCTTTTAGAACCAAAATATGTTTTGTCACGTGATATTATGTGAAAAAGAAGAACAAAACACATACACACTCATATAATATCATATCATATCATCTTTATTTGCAGTGTGTAAATGTGGTAGGTACATATCAGGTGTTACAAGTGGTGGTATAGACACACACATCTTTGTCATATTATTGACATGCAAATAAACACTTAAAACACACTACGAGTATAGCTATAGGAAATATATGTTAGTCTAATATTTTTAATAAATAAGACAATAAATCTTTAATTCATACACGGGGCGTCCCTACAAAAATATAGCGCAGTTCAACCGTAAAAACCTCAAGAAATAATATGTCAACCCTAAAATTCCGCGTGGCATATTCAGTAATTCTTAACGCTTCTACTGCATGTTACGAGGTATTACAAGAAGGTACTCCACTAGTAGCCGACTAATCGCAGGCCCGGGGTCAAACCGTGTAGGGGCCCTGCGGCCCTCCACGTTTATTATAATAAGACCTGGTAGCCATTATAAAGTCTGCCCATCGCCCTTTATGTTGGTCGGGTTTCGTTATAGAAATTAAACTCACATTAATTTTGTACTCGCTTTGTTTAGATGACAAGATGTCGGATTTAGATTTGCTTTCATTGCTTGTAATTGAACTGGCCGTTGTATTATTATTGAAGAGTATATTGTGTTACATCTTAGATATAGTTATGCTATTTTGTGAACGGCGAAGCCTTAATAGAGTTTGTTTTTAATAAGGTGTGATCTAAAAGGCGTATCTGTAAAGCTTTTCATTGTACGAGTACATTTCTTCAGCAGAACCTATTGATAAATACAAAATTATAAAAAAATCAAACAAAATAATTTCATTTTCATATAAAACCAGAAGAACCACTTATGAAATATCGAGTGTAAGCACGGTATTACGTCAAATTTTAATTGAAATTATTGTGAACAAATAATTTTGCTCATTTTTTTTTCGCCCAGCAGAATACCTCCAACCTCCTTGTCATAATAGTTTTAAGGATTTCTTAATAAAATAGATGCTATAATAATTGTTATCTAAGAGACTTACCTATTAGCGCTTCGACGTGGTAACTGGGTATAATCTCATTTGCGGTAGTCAGCTTGGCGGCGGTAATGGTACACTGAAACAAAAGTAATGCCAACAATAAAATATACCGTCAAAATCAAGCAAGCCTTAATGCCATCGACATGTTTCAATTCCGAGAACGAAATTAATAAGCAAACGCTCCTAAATAACATGTTATGTTACGTATAAAGAAGACGCAAACCAAAAAAATCAGGCTAATAATTGGCAATAAAAAATTTATAGGTTTTGATGACAAATAAAGCGGCTAGTCCGTACTGTAATGACAGTGATTGACTCAACAAATAATAACGGTTGTTAACAAATAATAAGGCTAAGTCGCAATAAGTTAATTTCATCGACATCTGCTCGGTTGCGCAAGATTCAGACGTCCCCAAATAATGTAGTTGCGACAAAATTTCTCGTTCGCAATTATTACCTACATTGTATTACAAAATCGGCATCAAATTAGTCGCATCGTGACAACCCTGCCGATCGATATAGAAGTCTATTGAGTTTTAATAGCGTGATCTTTGAACTGTTGCCAAATGTTTGCGAGCCCTGCATTGTCGCTACATTACTAGGTGATTCACGATCCCTGGTTTTATTACAGAAATAAAGTGTTGTTCCTCACTTTTAGTTGTATGGTGGGACAAGATTACGCGATATTACACTTTTTAGTTGAACGTCGTAATTTTTAAGTTAACGATCGTGTTTATGAGCTCGTAAATTAAGTGTATTGCAATACTTGTAACAAGTCTTTGTTGTTACTTGTGAGTTTCACTCATCCTGCTCGTAAATTACACTATATCTTAGGTGCTAAGTATTAATTTTCCAGTTTCAATAAACAATAAAGTTAATTTGTCAATAACTGTAGTTATTTTATCTTTTCAACGTGCAATGGCAGTACTAGATTACTTTTAATTAATTCTTTTAATGTGCTAGATTAGAAACTAGAAAAGAAGGTGCCGTAACGAAAAAGATTTTGAACTTGGGTTGATAAAAGTAAAATCAATTTGACCTAGGAACACCGCTTCGTAAATAAATTATTTTGTCCGAAAAACCAAAAAATATGATTTGCTTTCTAGTTCAAGTCAATTTTAAATATTCACCAGCTTCAATTTAAAATTCACATTCTAGGTATTTCAATTATTCGGAGATAAATTTCGTTAAATTACTAAACTATTTGTATAAATTGTATCGTAATTTTTATAAATGATTAGAAGTTCCAAGAATTTTTTTAAGTATTTATTTGGTTTGTTAAATATAATTTTAATCATTGCCCAGCAGATTGTCAGTATATCTACGGGAAAAAACAAAACAATTTTGCAGAAGTATCAATAAGTGTAATACTTTCTACAATAAAACCTTATCGAGGTTCTCTAAGGTCCGCTCTCGTCTAGACACTCCTAAATGAATAACAAACCCAAGAACCAACTAAATATTCATAAAACTACTTTACGCAGATGAAATTATATACTACAGAGAGTGCTGGACGTATTTTATTCGCATAAGCGGAAAATAATTTCTTTATAGCCATGGAATCGATTAGCAGCACGGTTTACGATGCGCTCGAGCCGCTCCGGGTGCCAGCTTTATGGCAGCTCACTATACATAAGTATTAGGCGTACACACAGTATTCAACTAGTTATAAATGATTTAGAGCTTCCGCTAATGAAAAATTAGAGCTGTAACGAAGTTAGTACCTAAATATTAATGTTAAGATTTTATGTTGATTTTAGGTTTGAATTAATATTGAGGGCAACTAGCGGTTAATTATTTATTATTACGTTTGTTATTATTACGTTTGTGGGTGTTAATGTTTGTTTTAAATGAAAGTGTATCCGGAATTTTAATGGAAAAAACGTAGCGTTATGTAGCGTTCACCTAGGTAAGCAAAATCGGCATATAAAAATGCCAGGGCGCATGTGTCGTTTGCTGGACTGTGTTAGGTAGAATTGGAATCATTCTCTACTTAAACTTTACTTGTTTTTTTTACTCTATTAATCCTTGTTATCTGGGCTTTTACTCCTTTCTTCTCACACATAATCCATTCATCTCCTATTTGTCTTTCATATTTTTTATGGGTATCCATCTATCTATCTTTTACCTATAAAAACCGAAATAACACTTAGGTACTGATAAAATACTAAATAAAATAATATATAATTGGCATTTTGCTTATAAAGTGCAGAAATCCACTCAGAAAGAAATTGGGATGAATCCCACGGGATTGGCAAAATCGATTTCCATGGGCAACACCGCGGGAAACAGCTAGTAAAAAATATTTTTGTTCTTACATATCTATTGCATCCACAGATTAATTACCTCAATGTATCTGTAGTCAAAACACAGCGATCAAATCACATACAATGATGACTGTTTCACAACAAATGATGATACGGTTGCTTAACAAGAGGAATATTTTCGTACCGGTATGTTCAGCAATGAGCTTATGTATGAAACAAAGCCTCAAACAATTTGTAGGCTCCATTACGTGGTTAGCTATTGAAAAAATTGAAGAGCCGCGCCTCCTTCTGACATACTGGTATTAAGTGTGACGAGCTTGGCATAAGCTGATCTTATTTTATTTTTTTGCCTTGTCTGTGTTACCCATACCTACGTTTATAGTAATCTAAGTATTTTTATCCAATATTGTACTCTACAAAAAGTTAGTCTATAACTATAACAAAATGCATATAACGTATAAACAACAAAATTTGAGATTCATTATGCATAATAAATATTTGATACTTTCATAACAGACTAGAAAAAAATATTTAGACTTACGGTGATTTTTAGATATATTTAATTTATATTACTACTATTGGCAATAGGCTTGCCCCCCATTGCATGGGAATTCTCGAATTCATGCTTTAACAAATCAGGGAAATATGTGTGTATATTACCTAGTACACTTCTGCCTAACCCTTCGGGGAAATCAAGCGTAATGGTATGTTGTATTAATATTACAATTTTAGATTTGATGCAGAAAGTAAACCGTATAATTATGTACGTTTTACTTACTTTCATTAGCCGGCCAACAAAATTTCAACCAGTATTACTTGCCAGGCCACCTATCCGTATGTCTTATATCACAACATATCAGATACAATAGCCGATGATTCTGATACACAAAGCATTGGGAGCCTCAGTTATTAATCCTCGCTGAAGATTGATGTGACAGAGCAACGTATCGTATAACTTGATGTAGGTTAAGGCTCGTATTAGGCAAGCCACCAGTTATTCAACATACTACAATAGCTCTAATAATGCACGTGTTAATTAGGTATTTAGGCAATAATACTCGTCGTTCCGTAACACCTTTTTTCTTCAAATGTTCGGAGGATATGATTTATAGGGTACTGATTATAACCGGTGGTTTAGACAATAGTAATGATTTCTTAAAAGATTGTTAGTCAGTACAAATATAAAATTTAATAGTAGCTTCTACAGTGTAAGTAGTGTTTGTATTGTAAGTAAAATGTAACTTAATATTGAAAGCGATACAATGGCAATAAAAGAGGTACGGTACACAAAATGTGTAATATGTTTCATGCTTTTTATTAAGGTTCCGGGAAAGTGTTGGGCCAATGTGACCCTATAGTCATTATATTGGAGGTTCGAATTTCAGCTCTATAAAAGTTATTATTCGCCTACAACACAACATTTTACTGACTTGGCCCAATTACGTGCAAAAGTTTCAAAAACCCTGTGTTATTTAACATATTAAATAGAATTGGATTTCGGAGATCAACAACTTTTGTTCTTATAACGAATCTATCTTCTTCTATCTATTTTATATGAAAGTGAAATACTCACTCCCTTATTAATTACGAAATCTTTAAAAACTGTAAAGCCTACAAAATTGCATTTTATCATGTAGTTTGTTTGTCATGCGCTAAGAAAAGAATTCTACAAATTCCCTCGGGATTGGTATTAGTAATTTATGTATAAAGTCACAGTCAGGGACGTGTTTGCTGCATTTCTACTGATCGGAAGCACAAAAAGTAAAACAAGTTATGTTTGAGTATGAAAAGAAAATAATTAGATCAACAATACATCCGTATCCTTTTCAACCGACTTCAAAAAGGAGGAGGTTCTCAATTCGTCTGCATGTTTTTTTTTTTTTTTTCTTTGTATGTTTGTTACGCGATATCTCCGCCAGTTGAGGACCGATTTTAATGATTGTTTTTTTGTTTGATAGGTCGTACTTCAGAGGTGGTCCCGTTTAAATTTTATCGAAATCGGTTGAGCAGTTTTGAAAATATCAACAAAAATATAAAAATTGTTTACATCGATGATATTATCGTTTACTCTGAAACATCGCTGTCTTATTGGAGCAGTGCGTTTAGTTGGCTAACAAGTACTTCTAAACAAAACTTTCCACTAAAAATTACAAAATAAAATTACTTTTAACAAAAAAGTTAAACCGCCTTCAAAAAATAATAAAATAATTTTGTCTAAAACAGTTTGGGAAGTCGGTGGCGAAAATAAAAGACCCACTCAAATACACGTCACCGACTTCCCAAACTGTTTTTGACAAAATTATTTTATTATTTTTTGAAGGCGGTTTAACTTTTTTGTTAAAAGTAATTGTCTTCCATCTCTATTTGTTTATATAAAACTAAATTACACTCACGCATTGATTTATCAATAAGTCTCAATAACCATACTATCTACAGACTAAAAGAGGATAGGCAAGAATCAATTAAAAGTAAATACCTAATCTGTAAATGAATTTGTAGTTATCGTGGACCACGAAATTCCAGTTACGCTATCACTACAAAAATTATTGCGACGACTGTCTGGAGGCTATTAGAAATCAATCTCCAAATCACCAAGAAGTATTATAACAAGTTTAATACCTCAATATTCGTGAATACCAGTGATTACTCTAGTTTCTCTAAACACACAAACTTACGCAATTTCCCTCGATGATGGTCGTGCACATTACGTAACGAAATGGTAGCAAGGCCAATGAAAAATATACCTGCGTAGTTGTGGCTCGTTTAAACAAAATATTGCTTGGGTTTGATGATACAGTCCACCAGTATACGAACAGTGGTTAAGATGTAATAACAATAATTAAGTTGTGCCGTCCGGAGTCGAACTGAATTGGTATTGCGAGTAGTGTTACAAGTACATTGTATATAGATCATCTTGGCAATAGTGATGTGCACGAGATCGTTGACAGCACCAGTTCTCAATTTCTTATATTACCGTCTGTCGTTCATTTTAAAAATCGCTAGCTATTCACCAACGTTATTTTAATATTAGGTATAATAATATTCTACTGCCTTCAAGAAAGTCAGTAAAACACACATATTTGATTTGTAGTGACAAGAAACGTGCAGGCATGTTAATAGGCAATAGGGTCCTATAACATTGGACACAAAAATTTACCCGTGAACTGTGTATATAAGGCTTTGTTCCTCAGGTTTTCGAGGATAAAACCCTGAAACTATGCATATATTATGTTATATTTATGTAGTTTTCATTTACTAGATTCGTTGTTTAAAGGCCCTATACACGTTTCAAAGCTGGCGATAATGGTGAATTTATTCCTTGGTTACTTATGTGTTTTGAGTCTTACGTTAATAGTATGTTTATTAGCTACCCCGAGACATACGGCTTGTTTCTTAGTGCGAGATGTGTAATTAAACAAAAAAACAAAAGATAAAAATTGCGTGTAACGTCACCAGTGTCACAATATCACAAAAAATATACGTTCATCTGACAATTGGTCATAATAATGATATACAGAGTAATAAAAAGACTATCATAAACATGTGATTCATACAAACATATGTAGGATATGGATATTTTAAGACGGGTTACAATTTTTGGGTTATAGCTGTTGGAACATTTACGACCATAAGCACGCCCTCTATAATTTTGATTTTTAATGGTGACACTAAACAGTTAACATGACTTGCGAAATGTTGCTGGATGCGAAAAGTGGAGGACATGGTGAATGGCGTACACTAAGTGAGGCCTACGTCTACTGATCAAGACTGATGAAAATGAGGGTGACACTGTATGGCAAGGCAAAAATAATTAGATCTAATTACCAGATAAATTTTCAATCAAAAATTGTCATCAAACATTTCTTGAAATGGATTTGTGATGCTTATCAGTAAAAAAATGTTAGCTACTGTAATTTTGAGCATGCATATATTAACGTAGGGAGACAAAATAAATTATGGTTAAAGTATGTGAACTATGACACGGGGTTAAGAGGTGTTAGTAAAGTAGACGACCCCATTAGTCCGGTGGTTGCAAACGCTACTACTGTGCTGTGATTTAGCTTCAATTCCCAGGTCGAGTAGAATAGTGAAGTTTTTAGATGAAATTCTCATTCAGCAGCTCACAAATTGGATTTGTACGTGGATAATGACAATAGACATATAGGCGATAGGAATATAGACGTGATGATTATATGAGGTATGTTATGTCCAGCGGTGAGACAGCAATGAATTAAACTATCCGAACTGGGTGTTATTTTTTCATAGACTTTTTTTTTGCTATATTGGGCCCACTCCCAGTCAAACACAAAAAATATATTCTGGGCCCACTGTTAAGAGAAGGGTCCTTAACCGGACCATACATTTGGACTTTTTATTACTTTTGAAAGTGATTGCCGTACGGATTGCGTAATGGATCGCCTTTTATAAGGAAGATGTTAATGACGCTATTTAAGGACGGTTGCTTCATACTTTTTTGAATGCGAACCGATTTCTGTTAATTGAACCAGATAACATTATTCGTCATAATGGATAAAAGTGGTTTCGAGCTTTATGTGGAAATTAATTGGCATTGAGATTTAATAACTTTAGTGTTAAGTGATTGTATTTAGGTTCTTTTCTTTAGGATTTTAGTTACTTTAAATATGTGGAGGTGAAATACCAATCTATACTATAATATTATAAAGCTGAAGAGTTTGTTTGTTTGCTTGAACGCGCTAATCTCAGGAACTACGGGTCCGATTTGAAAAATTCTTTCAATGTTAGATAGCCCATTTATTGAGGAAGGCTATATATCATCACGCTAAGACTAATAGGAGCGGAGCATAAATGAAAAATGTTGCAAAAACGGGAAAATTTAATTGCAGAAAAGCCGAGAAACCACGCGGGCGAAGCCGTGGGCGGAAAGCTAGTTTACTTATAATCTTGAAAGTGGAGGAACAGTCAGTGGAAAGAAAAGCGGCAAGAACTTTTGACATTCCTTGAATATTTGTAGTATTGATAGACCCGTGAAATAACCAAAAATCCTTGGAACAACTGATATAAAAATGGAACCGAACATTTTAAAATAATAACCTAAGAAAATCCCGTAACATAGCCAGGTTTTTCACTCCATTAACATTTCAGTGTGCGTAGGCGCCGTCATGGACGTCTTGTTAGTCATTGTAGTCGCCATTTTTTCCGTGTTATAAGGAAATGGCGTCGAGTCGTAGATCACGGCTACGCGCGCAGCTCTGGGAATCATCAGAATTTTATTGCTTGCGTTAACCTGCTTGCTGTACGGTGGGCAAAAAAATGCATTGTGATTGGTGTTATTTCAAAAATAAGCTGTGTCTTTTTTAAGTCGCTCACGCTGTTTGTACGGTTAGAACTTTTAAACTACGCAATGGATTTTAATGCAGTTTTCAGCAATGGATAGAGTGATTCAAGGGGAAGGTTAATATGTCGTATACATGCATATTATAGTAGGGAAAAGCCGAGAAACCACGCGGGCGAAATCGTGGGCAGAAAGTTACTATGTATAAGAATACTTTCAAACTGTCCAAATTAAAAGGGTTTATTTGGCTGTCCTTGTATTGAGTGTGTCGAAGCTATTGCGTGAATATAACGTTTCGTATATATGAGTGAAACGGAATAAAGAGACATTTCCGCAAGTGTTTAAATAATCGTAAATAAACGTTTGCACGTAGACAATAATTTATCTAACCTTACTTTAACTGTATCGCCAGTAAAAAAATATTTTATTTCTGTCCTTACTTCGTCGACATTTTGAAGTGTAACGCTATATTAATGTCATATACCATATGGCACAAATTATCACTGGTATGCTCTGTATAAATGATATATATAGTTGGACGTAGGTTATTCATAGCCCTTAAGATTATTTTAGTGAAGGAAAAATTTGACTACGGGCAAAATTCAAAGCTGCATCTTCTGGTGAAAAAAAAAGACAATAACCCTTAAGAATCACTTTAACCATTAATTGAAACATGTATTTTTTTAAATAAAAAATGGTGGTGGAATATCCATTAATACTAATATTCTTGTTAACCCCTTGTACTAAGCTAAATGCTTCTATAACGAGTAAGTTCACGTCGGTAGTGCCATGGGTGAGTTTCGAACCGGCAACCACATGATCGCTAGTCCGACGCCTTCGCCGCTTCAAGTTATAATAAATACTTAGTATATGTTAATCTGCAAGGATGTAGCTGTCTAATTAAGAAACTAATTGACCAGTTTTAATTATTCTATAATCGATTCAGTAGTTTTAGAGTTTATTGATTTCGAACCAACAAGCAAATCGTGCCTCTTTATAATATTAGTACAAACAAAACGATTGAACCACTTAAACTAAAAATATGATCAACCTTTTCTGTGTTGTTTTTATGGATAAATTCATATAAATTTGCGCGCAGGCGTTAATCATGACTTGATAGTTTAAAAAACGTTATCTCTATCTCACTTGACAACGCGGAACTCTAAAAATGCGACTGTCATTGTATAACGTAGTAAAATAAGTAAAAAATAAAACGCATTTAGTTACGTTCATAGTTATTATTTCCGTAAATAATGTAGGAACTAAATAAGTATGCGAATATATACCTAGGTAATAACAGTTAACACTTTATAGTTTAACTACCATATACAATAATTCAACCGGGTTTTTTTATGAGACCACCGAAATACTGTTTTAACACGTTAAAATTACTATATTTTAATAAATAAGTTTATCATACCCATACATACGTAAAACATATCATCACGCCTGTTTTACCCGTAGGGTTAGGCGGAGGTGTACTATTTATTGTACACCCACAGTTAGCTAGTGGGTACGTTTTGATCCCATGGAATAGGGGCGAGCCCATTGCCATTCAACGGTCACAAATCCAAACTAGCAGCTGTTACTAATAATTTCACATACAAACCTAATGACAACTTGTTGACCGAGTCAAACTCCGGACCTTAAGTGTAGGTCCACTAAACTAATGAGGCAGTTTAAACATTTAAATTAATAAAATAACTATTTAAATAATGAAGTCTCAAAAATTGTCTTATATGTATTTCGTCTTCTCATTTTAACCCCCCGTCAAGCGACTAATTAGAAGTATAAATTAATAATTATCATGGTGCACCTGTAGCTTCATTAGGAATAAAATGTTCAATAGTTGTTAGTTACAAGTTTTTTTTTTGATGACCGTTATATTGCTTTCCATACATTATAACATACTATCACGCCTGTATTCCCCGAAGGGTTAGGCAGTCGTGTACTAATGTACACCCACATTTCGCCGGTATGTTTTAAAGTCCCATGTAATAGAGGGCGAGTCTATTGCCATTAACCGGGCACAAATCCAGTCTCCGAGCTGCTACTGAGAATTTTATAGAAAAACCCAATAACACTTTGCTCGACCTGGGGATCGAACCTAGGACCTCAAGCGTAGCAGTCGCGCTCAGGACCACTAGACTAATGAGGCAGTCCATACATAACGTCCAAATTCCATGTATGCCAGATACGCTTTTAACTTGTGTTTATTGGACCCCTTTAAAGGTCGAGACCCCATGAGTAAGCTTTTTTTAAAAGATACCATATTATTAAGTCCTGTGTTACGACAATACAATTTAATGGACACAATTTACACCGAAACTTGAAACAAATGTCTATGGAACACAGAAATATTTCCCTCAGGTCGGAATCTAACCCAGGACACGTGGCGCAACGGTGGTGTCAAGGTAACCGCTACGCCTAATGTGCAGTTAAAAAACAAAAACTCAACTACGGAAAAAAAAAAATTTAACTTTTATTTTTATTTGAAACTTTTTGGTGACTTTTTATTTCTTCGTACACTATCATTTAGACGATTCGCAAACTATTTAAGTCGCTTATGGAACAAAATGTGTCATAATCTGATCAGTACTTTTTGAGTTACAGATAAACATCAATACATAGACACATACATAGAATGTTCAACTCATTACCGTTCCTTTTTCGAAGTCAAATCAAATCAAAAGTTTTTATTTTAAATAAGCTTTTACAAGCGTTTATGAAACGGTATTGACTCTCGTTGCACGGTTCCAAAAGGTTGATCCTATGGAGAAGAATCCGACAAGAAACTCCATGGACACTCTTTTAAAATAAAAGATTTTACATTATTCACTTTACATGGCGATAACTCGATAGTCTGAGATAAACTAGAACAAAATAAATGGTACCTGTTCTAGTATAAAACAGTATCAATACCAACGTAACGATATGACGTATATAAAATCAGATAGCCAGAGTAAGGTCCCCGCGCGACCCCTGCTTATTATGTGCATGAATAATTTGTTCCTATTACTGATTTATGTATGATAAAGCACCCACTGGATTCCACGATATCAGGCCGTGTATGATTTAATATCTGTGTGATTCTTCTGGCTTTGGTATATATATCTTATAAGATATAGGATAGGAAATGCCGGCGACATCTAGTTTAAAATATGACTTGACTTGCAAAAGTGTCTTTAAAGGATCTGTTTACAGAAATAAATATCATTTATATAAAGAGGATTGGTAACGGTATTGAAAAATTTGCTGTTATTGGTTACGAGAAGGTAACTTAAAAAAATGTGGGAAACTTAGGTTCGATTCCGTCGAACGTCGAACAAAGTTTAATGTTTGTTTACCATTTGGAAATTCTTCTTATTCTTTTTACTTTACATTTCTGCCCAGCATCAGTATTGGATTCTATTATATGATACCTTAATTAGTAGGTGAATTGTGGGTGATAGAAGTAGGTCTGCCTATGCATTTTCTGAATGCAGGCGTGATGACCTCAGCATAGTTGATATGCAATCCTTTGTCAGGGAGAAAGAAGAACGAATCTTGTACAAAATGAGCAAACGGAACCACAATCATTATCATCAACAGGATTAAAATTAAAAATACGCACACAAAGCCTCACGTAGGTAAAAGTTAATGAAACAACTTTCACTGCCTTTAAAATTGTATCGGCAAGCTTAATAAAGGCCCGTGAAATTATAATTATTTTTAGTTACATTTAATTATCATACAAACGATGATCTCAACATTTATTTATTATTATTTATTTATGTACAGTGTACAGTACATTGCACGTACAATCTTCAATAAGTAGTACCTTTGAACAGCGCGCACCCTACAATAGACATCAACGAGCGCTTGCGGTAAATGTGCTAACTTAATACTTAATATACTTATTTTTGAAATTAATAGTTTTGTTTATGTTATAGCTTCCGCTACTGACTTTGCCTTATACGTGAATAGTGTTTTCTATTTTCCGAAAAGCTCAACCTTATTCTTTTTCGAATATTATCATCATGTCTCTCCCAAAATTTATCAAAAATGGTTCGTTCGGTAGTTGAAATGCAAATTAAAAAAGTCACAGATAAATTAACTTTACCATTTTTTATATTAGTACGATATTGATATTATTTTAATAAAAATTTTAATCAAGAGTAAACAATATTTAGTCCAGCCTAAATACAAAAAAAAATGTACGCCAATATCTTTTGTAATTTATACCTACGCTTTTTTTCGAAAAAAGATGCAATCATTAACACAAATTCTTCAACCCCGCCATACGTAAAGTGCGCGCACATTACAATCATTCCATCGAATTCGAGCATCGTTTCGTACATTTTAATGTGGCCACATTAAGTCGGACTCATCTCCGTTATTAGTCAGAAACTGGTCTGGCTTCCTACGTCCACAGGATGTTGCTCCATATACGCCATACATTAACTTAATGGCTTTGGGCTGCGATGATTTTTATTGCAAAACATCGATCTCAATGCTCAGACGAATCATACCATGTGAATGTGTTTTTAATGAAACAGATCCCTTTTGTCATTTATGTATTCATTCATTCATGTAAATCCGCTTGTAGGTAAATAAAAAAAATAAAAAACAATTATCCGATGGTATTTTGAAATTCTATCAAAATGTAAAATTTATTCGTCTAATTTAACTAAACCGACTATTGGAAAGTCAGCCTTAGTAGATTAAAAAAATATATTATGACATATATTATCATCAGCAATTAACATTTTGTATACCTATGCAAACCTTTAAACGATAATATAAAGCCAGAGTAAAACATGGAGCATAAAAGAATATGGAAAGAGGGCAGGACATAGTGTCCCTCATAAATATAATAAAAAAGTAAGTAATAAACATTCAAATAGGTCCACATTTCAGAGATATAAAAAAATAATTAAGGAACTCATGCAGTGAAAAAAAATGTCTTAAACCTTAAAAAGTTTCGTTTATTTGAATCCAACAAGAGTTAAGTTCCCTTAGCACCCATGAGAATTTTCCGCACTTTATGAAAGGCCGGCCGACACAAAAAAATGCTTTAAGATGCTGCTAATATGCTGCTTTGATATATATCTGTTGTGTATATTTCCAAGCGGAATAAAATAATAGATATATAATTTTGCGCTCCATCACGCTCTCACGAATAACAATGCAAAACCTTAAATTTTTCAAAACAATCTCTGCAATCAACACAGTACATAACATAATTTATTTTTTCTTATTCAATACTAAAATGCCAATCGTAGAGCAAGACTTGCCTATTTAACATACTAATCTCTGATTGTTAACATGAGATGGTTCAAACGACCCGCTCTATCCAAACTTGTAATCTAAAATCAACTTTATCTTTGGTGACTTTAAGTGCAATTTAAAATTATTAGTAATAAAAAGAATCGTGCTTACGGTAGCCGAAATCAAGGGTCAGAAAGATCAAGCGTGATCTAAAACTGATATTAAAGATTGTAAAGAGAGTGACGCATGCGTGAATGAGATATTAGTGAGGCAAGCGGTGATGAAACCGGCTTACACTGCAGGACACGATCAATTGACTAGTTCAAATATTATTTTGAAATATTTGTATGAATAATAGTAAATTACCCCAGCACCAACAAGCGATACTTATAAAATATTTCTTTAAATTTTGTAATATTATTCCTTGTGAAATTCAAGGAATTATTAGAAAAAAAATTGTCTCATCCGTGATAATTTGAATGCTTAATTAAAATAGTAATACTGAAAAATTACGCCTATTACTAGACAACAAAGAACTACAATTTGAACAAGATATTCTGATAAGATCTCTTAAATCTCAATTCTCTTAAGTGTTAGAAACCAGTAAGATCTCTTAAATTAGAATTCAATTACAAAATGCGAAGTAGTTTTTTCTGTCCTGTAGTGTAAACCTCTTATAACAATACCCACACCGGGCATCAAATATTAGACTGCTGATGGACACCGGCCCCCGCGCATTCGCTCTCTTTATGCTTGCGATATTTCTTCTTTTTATATAATGTTACCTATATCATATTAATTCTAGTAGCAGTTTTTATCTTGTGCGTTGTTTTTTTCTCAGTTCAATGTCAGAGTTTCAAGAAAGAGAGGAGGAAAATGATTTGTAATTAACTAGCAGTGCTCGCGATGATCTCGCTTTTTTATTATTATTTTTAATTATATAACTTTAGTTTAGACCAGAAGTCCGTAACAGTAACAAAGAATAACTTATGAGTACTATCTAGTGTTAATACCAAAGTGAAAACGTTTTTCCCAGCCTCCTGCCCCTAAGTTATACAATTTATTTCAAGCTTCTATACTTAGAATTAATGACTGTTTATAATTTACTTTATTAGTTATTATATTATTAATTATTGTAAATAACACAATTTAAATTAGAAGTTCCAGTCGATACTTAATTAGCTTAAAATTTCACCAATAACTTAATTTCCAATTTTTATTCAGCTCATTACTTACATATGACCTTTAAGAAAAAATCGAAGTAAAATTAACCGAATAAAGGTGAAAGCTTGTTAAAATGCCGACGTACAACAGAATCTTACACTTGACGTGACGTCAAACGCACCATTAAAATTATCTCCGAAGCAACGTCAACTCTAATCTTGTACGGTGCTACAATAAATAAAGCTTTTGATGTAGCCGCACCGCTTAAATTCGCTTAAATTAAGGCACTCCGCTCATTTAAGCGCGGCCAATTAAGCGCGAAAAGTATCGCGTCCGCCAAAAACTGCGTTTGCGCACTCATCAAAATTGTTCACTTTCATTGTTTCGTCTTTTTACGGGTTACATGATACGGGTTGTTTTATAATAATTTTTATAATGATCAACTTTTATGTGTTTATAAAAATTGTGTTAATATTGTTATAAACGATCATTATTATTAACACTAAAAGTAATCGGGTCTATAGGTTTTTTTTTATTAACGCCTGATTTGATTGCTAATAACTTTAACAACAAAATATACAAAGCTATAACCTTCTTACTTCTTATAAGTGTCAACTTCATTTACTTTTTCACCTCATGACATAAATTGTCTCTCGCAAACATTGCGAATAATATGTCACACATTTTATCAGACACTTCTCGCAGCTGAATCCCACATCACGAACTTCCAAGTACTGTAATTACTTGCTATGCTACTTTAGCAAGAAAAATATTGATTGTTAAGTCGGGTCCGGCCTACGACAGTACGAAGTGAACTACCAAACTGCATTCGATTAACATAATACTATAAACACCCACGTGAAAAAACTCATCTGCAACTCGCAAATTTCATTAATTTGACTATAACATGTCTTAAATAAGGTACAAAATTACTGTTTCGATGCAATGCAGTAATCTGGGGAGCATTAAAACCTTCGTGGGTGGTTAAAGAAGTCAGTTTTGAGTCCGTATATGTAAATTATTATTGGCAGCCTTGACGGCTTTCAACTGAAATGTGAAGCACATGTTATAGGTCTCGTGCGTATTATATATAATGTATAACATCAACGTACGTGACTGTTTATGTAGATCCGGATCTAGACTTACCAACCTACCTTTGCAAGGCATTTATTAGAGTATCGTATATCAATATATTTCTTCTTTACTGAGTTACTTATGGAATCAAATTGTTTTTGAGTACATACAATATGGTAAGTATTCCATTATCCAAAATTCCCAACTTCAGCTGCTAGTGAGGCACTACAACAGACTGCTCGATCTAGGATTGGTACCCCAGGGCCGAACAATCAGCAGTCGCGCTTGCTACCACTAGACCAACTGATGTAACTGTAATTTTAAAAATAAGTAAATTTAATTTTATTTATAAACTTGTTAGTGTCTACCGACCACAGACGCATTAAGAAGAATTTATTACATCCAACATTCAATTTCTTGCCAAATTTGTGGATTAAAGCTTAAAGGTATTTGTGCACTTTACATGAGCAGGTAATTCGGGTGTCTCTCGCATCGGTCCAGGCACTTACATTGTTTATTTATAGGTATTAACATCTCTCTATAGATCCCGAAGAGATAATAAGACGAGTCGGTGACATTCATGCGGCCATCCAAAGCCTCGTGTGAAATGACAGCTGATTCCTTCAAGATATTTTACGGTACAACTTTTCACCGTACCGTCAACTCTCGAATCAGCACTTTATTGTGATGAGTTAAGGTTGGAATTTAATTAAGATGTCCGAAAAACGATCTTGGTCAACAATATGTCTCATCTCAAACGGATCAAAGCTTAATGCTTCGCCGTGAGAATTAATTTCGTAGTGTAATGACCTTCAAGTAACATTGTTGGTGTGACATCTTGTGGGAAAAGCCTCTGAATCTATTATAATCTGGTTTAAATAGGTATTTATATAGGAATTAATTGTTAATTACTTAATAACTATGCGTATATTGGAAAGAGCATTCATTATGCTTAGTGTAATATGAAAATCAAATAAAGATATAAGTAATGAAATAAAGCTGCATAATTTTTACGGATTTTTATATTATTTACGGCTTATTTTGGTATTGTTTATAAACTTACGTTACGGATTAAAATCATATGTCTTATTACAATGCCTAAATTCGAGAGTTAGTCAAGTAAAAATATTGTAATTTTGATATTCCCGTTCTAAATAATGTAATTTATTGTATGCATTAAAAACCAATTTTCTGATTTATGCCATAATGATCTCTGGCAGTGTTGTATTCAGTCCAATACTACTAACGTAATAATATTTAGATAAATGGACTTGCAATAAAATAGGTATTGGACGAAATAAACCATAAACTAAGAATTTATAACCACCTAAAAAGTCGTATAGTTTAAAAGTCATAATTTTATACAGATAATATGTTATGAAAGCTTATATAGAACTTACACTAACACACACTTACTTTAACTTATAGATACTTGGTGTTAATTTTACGATGATATTAATTTGTTGGGCTCGGAATTACTATTAAGCATCTCATTTGTTTTCAAAATCAACATGTTATTTTATGATATTATAGCAAAGCATAGCCAATCCACTTTCTTTGTCAAAATTGGTAGAGTTTTAGCAATCGTGAATAGCACGGTATGTTGTGGGCACAGAACAAAAACATATCCCTTGATTTTCTATTTAGCGATGATAAACACTAATAGTGACTGTAAAAAAGGGATATAAGCTGCTAAGATTCGAGTTGTATGTCACCACCGTTATGGATAAAAAAGTTCAAGTATCACCTAAAATACCAGCTTCCCACACTGCCAAGTCATTAAAAAGAAACCTGTCAAAAAGATGTACATCGCTCGTCACTAGGAAGTGCAACTTGATACACTGGAGGCCGAAAGAACTGGTCGCGGGTGGTCCTTGCTTTATTTTTTTGACTTGTTCCCGTAATTAATGAGCTCAATGGCTATGTATATATCTACGTAACGCGTGATACGAATAGACATGGTAAGATGTTGTGTTAATCTGTGAATCATAAATAAGTTTATGCGATTTATCATTAAATTTATGTTGCAGAATTTATTTGGTAATGTACAGGATTTTAGAGTTTCACAAGTAATTAACGATTACCAATAAAACAGTAATTTGGAAGTCATAATTCATTATTTTTATAAAACTTAATTGCAAGTTTTTGCCACCGATTGGGCATGACGAAACTGTAGAAGATCAAGATAACCAAAGATAATTTACAGTTACGCTCAGTTAAAAAATATTTTAATTAAACCTCTATTTACTTATGCCATATCTCTCATATCGAACGATGTGGAACAGTCAAAAGTCGAGCGTCGAGATACCGATCTAGATGAATATTAATTGAGAATTTGTTGGTTACAAATGATGTGGCCGCCAGTGTACGAAGGTAGTAGTTATGAAATACATAAGCATTTTATATGCGAACTTAGAATTAACTGAGTGATTTTCAATAATAGGCAGGTAGGTACGTAGGTATGAACATCTTAGAGGAAGAAGAAAAGTTATTTTTATTAGAAATAGCCTTTTATCAGTCCATTATTCCTACCGGCTTTTACGAATTAGATGCATTCAAATAGGTGTATCATGCAGCTTCTATGAGACAATAAACAGACAAAAGCTTGAAAATTGTGTTATTTCTATTTTTACGTAGGAGATCATATAAGGTAGGTTCTTTTTTGCGATCGGATATAGCATAGCATTTCCCATCGTTCTAACAAAGTGGAAACGTATAGCTCTTGAACTTACGCGTGTGAGCTTTCATTGTGTTAAAATGTAATGTGAAAAATTCCCCAGCAACCTGTTAATTTAGCTTTAATGAGACCTCTGCACCAGCCTGCCAGTTTTTGTTTAGAATTTCAATTATAATCGCACTCCAAATATAGTTGGCAACGAAATCCATCAGACTACAATCTTAAATTGTCCGTCCACAAGAAAGTCGATCGGCATCGTCCAGTTATGGCGTCCGTATATGATATTGTTAATATAAAAACGCGTATCACTCGTCTACTTTTCACTGACACTCCTTATAAAGTTTTGTAATCCAATAGCAATGCCACTTTGACGGGAAATCTTTGATACTCTTACAACATTTTTGTTGAATTCTCTGAAATCGAAGAAAGCTAGTTATTTTAGTAAAAACTTACGATTGAATCGGACATCTGTCTTCTGTTCATATATCTGTCATTGGATACCTATGTATAACTCTGATGTTTGACATCATATTCTACAGTAAGAAGAACTTCTGTTGGTTCATATTTACATTATGGAACTATTATTATACAGTAATTGAGATGAATACGTAGGTACATAAAAAAATATTTAGGTATGACTGTGGACGAAGCAAAAGAAGCATGCAAGAATCGTAACAAATGGCGTTCTGTAGTTTCTGCCTACCCCTATGGGAAAAAGGCGTGAGTGCATGTGTAGTGCATGTGTGTAAAAAAAATTCTTTTTTTTTCTTTTTTTTTTAATTATTTATGCTACATACTCCGAATTACTAGTGAGTTTTTTTATATAATACTGCTTGCGCTGGGAATCGACCTCCAGGCATCAAAGTGAGCTGCCGTATCACCAGTCCAATGAAGCAGTGAAAAGTGAAACTATAAAATCCTTTCGACTATTTCAAAATCTTATGCGCTCTACTGCAAAAATTGGCAACTTCAGATAAATGATCTAAGGAGGTTAATAAACAGCAAAAAAGGTCACAGTCAGCGCCCAATAAAAAGATTCGATCTTTTTTATTTTTACAAAGGAATGTTATACAAACGTTACTGGTTATATAACAACATATTCGCTTGTCGAAAAGTTAAAGATAAATCAATAACAATAACTAACAAATAAACGTTTACAAGTGGGCCTATTGTTTTGCCGCTTGTTATCCGTCTATGATAAATGAACTCTTTGTATTGTTCAATACGAACTTTAAACATTTACAAATCATTCAATTTTATCGAGACACGCTACTCTTATCAGTCGTTTTTTAGAATAACAAGGAACATTTTAAAATTTTTATAAAGTTTCTGTTAAATTTTTACTCACGGTGCTTGTGTAAACATGGCTACACATCAAGCTATAAAAAACCTATTTAGGCTGACCTATTGTAAAGGTTTCCCTACAATTCAAGGGCAGCTTATTCTGGTCATGTATAGCTTGATGTGTAGCCGTGTGTGCCAATATCAAAATGTATGAATGTGGAAGATGCAAAGAAGTTTGCAGAAATTGTTGCAGGTGGCGGTCAGCAGTAACAATTTGTTTTTGGTCGGAAATTCCTCATGGAACATCCGCCACCTTGGGAGACTGTAGGGTATGTCGAGGCGGTAGGGATTCGGTTATTGCCTGTCCTTGTGGGAAAAGCGCACGAGTGTAAGTATTGTATGTATGCTTGATATAAGTTCTAGTATCATTACTACTTGATATGCTGATTGTGTGGCGATTAAATTAGACTAATGAGCGCAGTGACACCTATAGGTTCTCACACAACATAGGTTCTCTTCACAAAACTGAATCATTAAAGATGTTTTAAATTCAACTCTAGCTGTAAAAATCACTGGTTTTTTTATGTATAAAGCTCCTTTAATGTTAGTTAAAAATCTTCAATCTAAATAACAATTGCATTGTAGCTTGACCGTTTAAATTTTCTCAATCACCGCGATCGAAGCCTTGAACGAACTAAGACAAACTAAAAGTAAAAGTATCACGGACTTGATACAAAGATAACAGCACAATATCTTTATCAGGTGTTCAGAAATTACAAATGTTAGAAGACAAGGCCGCCCGAAGAATTTGAGTTCGATGCGTGCTAAGATCTATATTACGAAATGGTTATGATCAGATAAAGCGTAAGCGTTCGTCGAAAGCGAACTCGAATGCTCCCGACAGACGTCATAGAAACGCCCGCGTGCCATAACAATGTAGCGTAGGGTTGCCTCACTAGGCTTTAGAGATGATTAAACATAGATATACTAATACCTACATTTCAAAAATGGAACTGTAAGCTAGGTGTGTTTGTGGTGCTCACATTTAAATGTAGCAGATAACTAGATTATTTCAAATTATTGTATCATAGAAATAGGCTGAGTAATTAAAAATAATGTTACGTGCAAAAAATTACCTTACGCTAATACACATTTCATATGTTGGTATGGATTTATCTTGAAAGTCTTGAAACTGTTTTAGATATATATTGATAGTACCTATTCACATTTGTACCAAAAAATATTATGGATAAATAATAAAGATTAACAGACTTGACATATACTATTCGGTCGCAACAGTATTATTATTAACAATAAATATTTATCATTCCACAATCGCCAACCCTAACATTGGGCAACGGTATAAAGTTATAATTAGTGTGTAATGTTGCAAGTCGTGTCGTTAGGATCAATATCACAAAACAAAACCGCTGATCGACTTATGACTCATCAAGGTTTGGGTTGAAGGTCCTGGCTGCTATCCCTTGACCGCTCCCAAACCTTGCTTTCAACGAGATCACGATAACGATGACTTGAACAGCCATTGAATGTGATTGAAGTTACGATGGTAATGTACGCACGGCTACACATTAAGCTATACAAAACCAGTTTATGCTAGCCTCTTATTGTTTGGAAACCCTATACAATGCGAGATCAGCTTAAACTAGATTTGTATAGGTTGACCTGTAGCCGTGTGTACGTACTCGGGTTTCTTTTTATCGGTTATTGGTTTAAAGGTGAGGTCGATTTGCAGAATAAAATGAGTAAGTCATGAATAGGGGAAGTGTGGAGGTGTAGGTAAAGTTTTAATATGATTATTTTATTCATATAACTAAACGTCACCACGGTTTCACTCACATTCCAAAAGTACTTCCTTACTTATAGCTCGGCCTCTAGGCGAATCAACATGAAACATGCACCAGATTTAAAGTTAGACTTCCAGTAATATAACTGTGAAATCCTAATCCAATTTCGTGAAGCAATTTTTGCGTGATGCGTGTGCAAACATACAGACAGACAGACAAAATAATTATCTAATAATAGTTATTTTGGCTTCTGTTGCTCTAATAAAGACAACACTAGTTTTACTTCAATATTTTTAATGTTAAGACATCGGCCTGTTACAATTTATTATATGTATAGAATATTCTTTATATTGCATGGTCATGAAGAATATGATCACGAAGAAGAACAAGATACTATTTAAGTAAATATGTGGCGAGATATGAAAAGTTTATATTTTATATCTAGTTTTTTTAGAATTGTTGTCTGTCTGTCTGTGTCCAGTCTGAAAGTTTGATGGCCCACATTGGCACCGAAACAGTTAAACTGATTTCAATTAAAATTTCAGAGATTAAAATAGGAATTTTAATCTTTCGTATGAGTTCAATTTCGACATTTTGCAAAGTTTAGAAGATAATATATCTCAATATAAATTATCATAGGATTAGGACTAATTAGATGAACGCGGGTAAAACCACGGGACACAGTTAGTATGACATAATCTGTAGGGACTGTCCGTCTGTTTTGTTTAGTAATAAAACAAGGTGTGTCAATATCGCTTGAAGCTACGTACGGCCATAATGTGTTCAGTTGTTCTAGGTACAGATCGCGATACTACGTAAGTGTTGACAGATTTCTAGGCGACCGCCTACGTTCTAGCCTACCATTAACATATTTTCCTTTAGATGACTCCTACGACTTTGGAAGTATGATAAGCAAAAACCGAAAACATTCCTATTATATAAATCATGTACAGATCGATTCGCATGTCGCATGAATAAAATTAATCCGTATATAATAGGTATTTTAATACCTTTTTATACGTGGTTCTGAGTTTTTTTCACAAGAAGGTATGTTACTTACGTACCTTTTTGTAAAAAAACCTAAATACCTTTCATTAACAAATAAACTTGAATAATAATGGCAACGAAGCCTACTTTGACATTTACAGCTCAGTTGCAGAAATGAGGCCTACAACCTTGCCTCTTTTGTTACCCTGTCAAAGTTGAAGTATCGATTAACGTATCGATACCTTTGAGTCAGTACGAAAGCTACAAATGATATAATCACACGTGACTCCAAGGTCAATTAAGTCCTACAGGGATTGAGGTTAATGGCTGCCCTCCAAACATATCGGTCCATTAGGATCTTATTCATATTGCATTATTGATTCATCTTACTAAGTCTTTGTCCGTTGAAAAAAGAAGATACAGAACTGGTTGTTAATCTGGTCGATCGCACAGATGTTCAGTTACGTGTGTTTAAAAAATAACACATGGCAGAGCCGCACGCGCAGCCGATGGTATCGCGAGCGCTCGGGGGGGCGTTACGAAAACCACTTACCTATCAGATGCCATCGAAGAAACATTCATTTTGGCTACTCCGCATTCAAATTATAATTCTAATACTTTTTGTTGGCAGTACATTCATTGATTGAATATTCCGAAAGTGTTCAAAAGAATTTGAGACTAATCTGTCCTGTCTAGATTGGTTCGTGAGGTTTTTAGATAGTACCTAGGCATTTCGAGACACGAGCTACTTGTTCTTATTTCGTTTTGCATACGTTATTCGCGACTGAGTAGAGGTGGGATTATGACTAGAGAACTCTTTCGAAATTTCTATTATTACGCAAATACAAACTTATTTCTCTACAAATCTCAAAAAATCAAACCTTCGAATATACTGAAGACTAATAGCAAGTTAACCATATAATAAGGACGTCAAATGCTTCATTGTATGAAAACAACAAAGCATTAGAAAATTACGTCTTTAAAATGGCATAATGTATACTCATAAGTGTCTAAACTGATAATCACATTATTTAGTGTCCATTTAAAGAAGCTATTATCCTATTGATTGATATAAGAATGGCAGGTACAACCTAACTGGGTTCTCTACTATAAATTATTTCTGAAAATAAGATGCATTCAAGTTTACTGAAGTGGTCATCTATTGTGGTTCAGAACGATATTTGTGTAACAGTTGACGAACGACTTTAACTACTAATAGGGTTCTACGAGTATATTAGTATAAATCGAGTTAAAAGCTTATATTAAAGAAATGTGTGTTTTGACGATTTTGGAACGGTTGTTAGATTTTCCGGAATAAAATTTCTGGACCATTTTGTAATAACAATTTCCTTAGCTAAAATCATAATTTGATTGCTAATATCTTTCATATAGAAGATATAGACATAAAAACACATCGGCGAAGCATGTTAAAATGGTTAAACTAAAAAAATGCTTTGTAGTTGGTCAGTCTAATACATAAGCTCTGACTGAACCTAGTTTAAACTATTCTTATCGCCATTTTATATTCTAGACAATAAGGACCACAATTGCTTGTACACATTCTTATTAGAATTGCCTACAGTAATCTAATTCTCAATATCAGAATACATTACGATGTTTTTTTAATCATACGTTCATCTTCTTTCTACATATAATCGCTTCTATATCCTGTTCAGTCATCTTCAAACTAAAATAACAGTGATTATTTTGAACAGATATCGTTGCAAATACTGTTTTTTTTTACAAGTTTTTTTTATGAAAGGTATTCATTGTAAAATTTTGATGGCCGTCAAGCTTCATTGCTCATCAAATAATAGTGCGTACACTATGACAAATCACTGTCTAAGCAAGATGTTTCAACAGAGGGGCAGAGGACAAATAATTGTGCAATATACTCAAACTAATTAATACAAAGGTAATATTTTCGTTTTTCGCATGGCCCGATTATCTACATCACTATCTGGACCGCTTTATGCAACAATAGAACCATTATTGTTATGTCGAGCACCGATTGTTTGATGTTTTCTTTATTTCGACTTTCAAGGTGATGTTTTGACAGCATAATTGGTTCGAGACTACTCGTCGTTAATCTTGTGCTTCAAGAATGTAATTAATTTTAGTTTGGTTTTATTTTTGAATGGCGCGCGCCGCATAATGTTTGTCAGCATAATTGCCGTTTAAACATATATGAATTCTATTCCGTTGGCCTTGTATACTTTCTACTGAGGTTTAAGTTGTGTTTTAGATATATGGGTAGTTTTGTTATAAACACCTCTACGTAAATATGACATTAATTATTGGTAATATTCTTCAATTATGCCCAATAGCCGGGCAGTATACATCTTATACCGTTCTATTGCATCTAACTGCACCCACAATTATTATTACCGCGTTATTTGGTGCAGGGGACACACCCAGACTCGTTAGCAACTAACCTTATGCCTCGTTTAGACCGTTCAAATGTTTTGGACTAAGCTTATTCTACTGGATTAAGAATGCGATAGTAAGGACACGTGATTGCTTTTGTTTTTTTTAATCATCAATGTAATTTCGATATTTAAATGGACGGAATATTGCAAGAATGTCCTCTACATTCTTTACCAGACTTTTTTCATGTATACTACATAGCCATTTTTTATTTTAAATACACCTTGTGCATGTATGATTGGTGGGTATGTTTTAGTGAACAGTGAGTTTTTTACTATATATAAGGAAATAGATACCTAACTTGTTTGTATGGTCTACTAGTAGCGTTACATATTCATTCCAATGTCTATGTCAATACAAGTTTAGGTATTAAGGTCATCCTTCTCGAGGCATTTCAGGATTTGCTTTATTGTTATAAGGGATTTGGATGGAGGTCAATAGAGGTTTTTTTGATAACTCGGCAAACGAGCAGGCGAGCTACCTGATGGTAAGTAGTCGTCCCCGCCCATGGACATCTGCAATACCAAACGTGCTACAGATGCGTTACCGAGCCTATTTAAGGAAAAGGGAGAGGAAAGAGGAAAGGAGAAGGAAGGGGATTGAGGGAGGAATTGGGCTAAAATGTTCCAGATAGTGTTACAAAGCAAAAATGTTTTACTGTTCTTTGTTTTGACAGTAAGTGCGTATACTCGCCCAGAACTAGCGCAAGTTCCTAACAGCGTCTGAACACGCCTGTCGCCATCCAACGCGGTCCTAAGCTTAAGCCGTGTTGCGACAGCGTACAGACTCATTGTATGTTAAGCGGGCACTTCATCTTTCACGCCGGGCCAACGCCGATTTATTGGTCGACGCGCCCCTCTTGTGACACGGCAAGATACAACCTATCTCTGAAACTCGTGTCTGATTGAATTAAAGCCTCTCTTGGCATGTCAAGCGCAGATAACGTAGTGTCTCGTGTAGGGTTAGAGGTAGATTAGATATGGTTTTAACGGTTGTCGTAGTTGATGAATTGACGAGAATGCTGAAGGGTTTGTGATTTCCGCGTGCGTTAATCCGCACGTGAGGTTAAATTAAATAGATAATTCCGAACGCTGATGTCGGAGAAGGAATTTTAGAATTCATGTAAATCATCAAAGCTTTATTCCCCAGTATATTTTATAAATGTGATGCAGTTAATATAATGTTCACTATTCATCTAACATACGTGACTCGACAGCGATTTTCATTTTCTATCGCTCCGTACCACATCATAATTCCGTGAGCGTTTTAACAATAGATGCGCACGCGCAGTGCCTCGCTCCCCGAGGCGCGACCTCTGACCGGCGCCTCGGCATCGACACGTGCTGCCGCTCTCATTGGCCACGGTACACCCAACACTCATCGTTTTGTAACACCTCTAGTCACCCGCACTCACTTGCCACTCTATTGACTCCATTATATAGCTACTTGCAAACAAAACACTGTCGCGTTGTTAGCTGCACGCCTGCACTCAACATTGTATTCAATAATTTCATAGTCCACTTGAAACTTTGACCTTTCACTTAATAGATAATATTAGATGTTGTTATTATTACTTATTTTCATGGTAGTTTTTGACAATTACTGTCTCTTTATACCCTTTGTTATTTTTTGTGATAAGAAAATTGGGCAAAATTGTTATTGTCTACACAAATTCTCTCCATAGATCGTATTGTCCATTAGAATTGAAGATTGTCTGATTCATGTATTACTCGAATTAAATTTTCTCGGATCGAATAATTCGATGTCGTGGGATTGTTCAGCGTGTTGCCAAAACGTTTTGGTATCGAGACATTTATTAAATGCATTATATTTGCGTGACCGTTTTTGGGTTTAATGTCTGTGGAAATGTGATCACGTACGGCCTTCGTATGCGGCTCTCTGCGACAATGGATCGAGTACGACAAGCATTGTTCTATGACATTTCAGGCTTGCTAATGACAAGCAATTTTGGATTTGGAACAGAACACATTTGATTTATATTGTCTTTTAATTCGTCCCAAATTGCTCGTACATCGAACTGAAATGTGAACTGGAATGACGTGAATTACTTACAGTTTAGTATGGGAATCAAATATATCAAAGCAATTTACTTTATATTGAATCGTTCAGTAATAAATTGTTTCTATAATTTATGGGTTTAAATATAAACTTAATGTTGAAATTGCGTGGTAAACCGTGCTGTCACGCCCGCAGTTGGATTTTTTCGCGCGAAAATCTAGATTTGCTCTAGATGTTTTCGATAAAGATAAATAAACCAAAGCAGTTTCTCAATTTATAATCTCAGACTAGACGAAATCGCTAAGTAAAATAAATCAATGACTAAAAGTAAGTTGAAATCGCCAGGCACGAAGTTACTACGAACTTCTAAGCCTTATCTGATAATCATGAGTCTGTCGGTCCGTCTTGGACGGGATGTCATCCGACGAATGACAATGACATCTCGGTTCACGCATCGAGAGAGCTCGCAGTACTCGATGACGCATTGACGCCTCTTTCACAAGTATTCTTGCGGTATTTAGACTGAACCACAACTGATATCATGTTTCGTGATGTTGTAATGTCTGTCTGTACGTGTTTTTGTTCCTTGTAGGATAAGCAGACTCGTGGCCACTTTGTAGATCAACTTAGTTAAATCTTGTTTAGTTAAAGATAGCAGTTAGTTTTAAATGAGAGTGAGTCATGAAATTTGTTGGTCAAAATATTTGGTATTAAATACTATTTTCCGTGTCAAATTATGTCATAAACGGCTTGTCGAATTAGTTCACGTAATCTTTTTTAAGAACATCGATATTATACAACTACCTTTTATTAGGAATTCTAATCTGAAATTGTTTTATAATTCAATTACTTTGCGTATTTCATATTTCAAATTTGATTATTTGGCAATCTGTGACTTATTCAAATCGTGGCAGATATTCAGATAGTTTCATAATGGGCAAAATAGGCACAAGTTGGTATCAAATTCATTATTTGCGTAAACATTGATTTGTTTAGTTTTAATTTATTATTCGTTTCATTGGCTCATTAGTTGAAGCACAATTGCGTGAGTTAGGATGATGAATAAACACTGTGCCATAAATTAGGTAATATTTTTCTAATATCAATCTAATATAAGGACTTTATTAAGACTTGTTAGACTTTCTACATTACCATTGGCAATATATAGAAGATAATAAAGGCATTGCAGACAACGCGAGCACGATGTATATTACAACAGTGGATAAAGAAAAAAAAAACTTAAATCTAGACCATTATTTCATCAAAGCTTTACAACGATTCAATCGATGAATCGTGTAACCTCTCTACTCGATCCTATTTGCAGTTAAATATCTCTTATTTATAGATTGCAAACACAATTAAATTCCTTCTATACGAACTACAGTTGAGATGACTTACATTGATACGTAAATTCAATTAGATAGACATATTAGTCGAGGAGGCTGCCAAATATCCCTGCACAACACTTTCTATTAGGAAGGAAGCAATCATTTAAGTTTTTTTAATGCGCCTTTCAAAATTGTTTTGTTATAATATTAACATTAATAGAAAACTAAATTAAATGGTTCTGACGGCGGATGAATTACAGGATGGCAGAATTGTTTGTATGAAATCGTTTGTCGTTTATGCAAGACATCCTAGGGATGTGAATGAAACCTGCTTCTCTTGGTTGATTTGTATGGTTTCCGGTTACCTTCAAATTAAATGCTACAGTTAATTCTCGTCATAGTAACAGAATAAGTTGATCTAAAATTTAACAAAATTCATATCATTATGTCATATTAATTTTATTATTCATTTTAACTATTATTTTTAAATTTTTACTTGAACTGCAAGAGGCCCATTTCCTATGGGGTATCTTAGATCTCGATCCGATTGGAGCGCATAATCCCATAGATATAAGTTGATAAAAAAAATATCCTACGAGTGAACCGGCCGTGTATACCTGAATACCTCTGCCAAACCTTTCAGAGATACAGGCGTGATGCTATCAATGTTTACTTAGAGATGAAAATAAATTTGTCAGGGCTCGGGTCTTCTCACAGAACGAGGGGGATTAGGCTATAGTACACCACGCTAGCCTAATGCGAGTTGACATACTTCACACGTCGTCAAGAATACCTTTCAGGCCTGCAGGTTTCCTCACGATGTTTTCCTTCACAGTTTAAGCGCTTGATAAAAATTACTTTATTAATACGCGCTTATCATAGAAAAGTCAGAGCCTTGGATTCGAACTCGAGAGCTTTGATTTTGCAGTCCAATTATTATATCACCAGGCTAACACTGCACTTTTATGTACCTACATATAGTCAAGATTTATTGTCTCCCCCGATAGACATTATCAGCTCATTCATGGGCAATATAAATCTTTTATGGTCCCATAGGGTATGAACATGCGAATGAGAACTTACGTTACTACTCCATTAAGTACTTTATTGTTTATTTAGATTGCCTTAAAGATTTTCGTGACGGAAATCGGGATTTCCTTATTGTATTTTGTGAATTTATTTAGAGGATGTGGGCTGAACTGGTAATAATAATATATAGGTACGTTAGCAATTAAAATTATTTGTGATGACCTTGTGGTACATTTTTGAGTGGTACTTAACCTTTGTAAAGACATAGAATAATAAATAGATGACGTATTTATCAAAACTATGAGACCAATTTATGGACTCGGCTAAAAATAGATAAATCTCAAACGAATCTGGAGTATGCCTAGACCTAAAATACCCAGACATAGGTAGTGTAATAATAATACCTATAAAATTCTACAAATTATTCCACATTTTTTTTTTAAATAAAGCTTATCATTATTTTTATATAACTATTTTTTATCTATGGATTTACCTCTTTCTCTACTGATCCTAATTCTATCTTAATACATATTTCCCCCACAAAGGCACCAACCACAATCCTGTTCCCCATTCCCGTTACATTAATACCTTACCTAATTAACCCTTCGCGTACCCGCGTCTCAATCAAAGCGATTAGATAGAAGGAAGTGGCTAATAGTCTCCAGTAGCACGGAGGTGTTAAGAAATAATTACGATCGGTCACGCCTCCCCTGATTGCTTTTCGTAAGCGATCATAAATCTATACAAAAACCCTGAACAGATACATGTGTTTCTCATTAGAAATAATACGTGGATGGGCGTTGCGTATAAGTGACGTCAGTATCGATGAAGGCTTGTAGTTACATTCATTTGGTAAGAAAATCCCACGACTCAGGCTTAAACTGCGCTTGCCCCGGTTATTCAATGAATGGGGGACAAATCTGGACATAAGTCACGTCCATACAACGGACAGCACCTTTTAATGTTGGTCTCCATTGTCTTACGTAAAGAGTATAGGCCAAGAGCCTTGCAATCAGTTTATTTTTATTATAGGTATCGGCGTTGCGTAGTAATTATGGTATGGCGGGTCTGATGACGGGCGTTTCATCTGAACTCCTCCTAAATACCTTTATTCAAAGCAGTGGTCAGATTCGAGCTCTATAACGTTCATGGACGATAGCAATCTAATGATAATCTGGTTAGATTGGAGGCTGACCCGAACATATCTTAAAAAATGGCTAGAGTGATACAATAATCGGAGCCTCCGCCAACAGAAAATTACATTTATTTTTAATTAATTTTCATTTAAATAATACATACCTTAATAGTTCAAAATGATAATTACGAGCCAATTAGACTATATAACAGAAATTTGATTAAGATTTTTATCTCTAACTTGACAGATACACCTAGAAAAATATTTTATTTTAATAAATTACAGTAAAAAATCAAGCGCAAATTAAAGATTACTCTAATATAAAATATTCATACATAAATAACGAGTTAATAATATATTTTACAATTCAAATGAGCTCCCGAAGATATAGAGGTGTATTGTTAATAAGATGATGTTCAAGTTAATGTACTCGTAATTAGGGGTTAGGTACATTTTATTGGATAACTATTGCTTATTTGCAGCGCCGATGGCCAATAGATTGGCATTCTCTGACAAAGTAGCCTAAATGGCACTTGATTTTGTTAAGGCGTGTGCAAACTAAATGAGTTAGAAGAAATATGTAGCTTTAAACTCGCTTGAATTGATGTAAAAGACTCATCACACAACCGATTGTGTCCGAACCTAGGAATTACAAAAGACATCTGACTGATAAATCATTTTATCGATATAGCGCAAAAAGATAAAGCGATTAATGTCTTCACGCAGAAAATAATAGTGTAATATTTGGTCTTTGGATTTGTGCCCACTTAATGGCAAAAGGCTCGCCCCCTATTACATGGGACCTAAATATATCGGCAAACTGTGGGTGTAGTACATATCAGCTTTACCCGTCGAGGAATATAGGCGTGATGGAATAGATAAAAATTACAATACTCAACATAATCAAAAATGAAAAAACTCTATACAATAATCAAAAATGTACATTCGGGTGTAAATTAATTTTCCATTTCGTAAATGTGAGTGAAAATATACAATGCTATACATTATATCTCTTCGCTTTGAGTATGTATGTGGTCGACACGGTATTGGATTATAAGATGCGTTGTAATTTGGGTACTTAGTTTTCGTTGGTCGATTGCACAATACGCTGACGGGAATAAGCGAGGACAAATTCATAGGTTATGATCATAATGTAGACTTCAGACGGAAACTGACTCATGTAAGATTAATTTTATTGTATCCGTGAGAAATAGTTTGTCTTGATTTGAATCGAATTTGGTTTGGCGTGCTGTTATGTAAACGTTGTCGTATTAAACACTCAAGTACATATTGAAAGGGATTTTTGTAGGCTATAGTTTTGCAAATGGTTTTTTTTTGTGAGAAAATTGTTGAACCTCGGTACTAAAGGTATAAAAATATTTAAAACTTTATCACAGTTTCGTTTATAGACGCTATATTCTAATGAAGAGAGAGAAGAAGAGGAGAATAATACTTATACTTGTTATTAGAGTCGTTATGTTAGAGTCGCTAAACTTAATATCATTATTAAATTAAAACAATTAAACTTTTCTAACTACCTAAAATAAATGCTTCAATTTTATAAAGTAATTTTCTTCATGAATCCGTATCAAGCTAACTAACACACCTATTATTAATAAAAACACATCTCCGCTATAAGAAAGCATAAAACGCAGATGTGTATCTATAGGATGCACTAATCGCTCGTTATCTTAAACCGGTGTTTAGCCGGCTGGCTGGGCACCATACTTCTAGCACTATCAGCTATCTTTACGTGGGAACAGTTCGCACGGATAGATCCGATTGTTTGACGAACAAAATGGAATGTCAAGATGAACGTTGAGTAAGACTATTATATGAGGTTTCAGTTTGACATTCGGACAATTTGTTTGGATACACGGTTTAAAGTATTTCGCTACGAACTTATTTCGAACGTCACTTTACGGTGTAAAGTAACGTTCTATTCTATTGTTTTATACGAATAAAAAAATAGGGTATGTAGTTAACCAAGTGTATGTTGTACTAATTAAACTCATGTTCAAAAAAAAAAACTCAACTCAAACTCAAGTTGTGTTTTTGATATTTGCATGAATCATATTTTGTCTCGTATTATTTTCAACGATATTTTTTTATTTAAACCATGCCTATTCAGTAAACGAACAAAACAAAGATCATTAGTCAATGCATAATACAATTTCATGTAGGTGTTTTTCAAATTATATGGTTTTTTTTTTTTTTTATAACAGAGGGGGCAAACGAACATGCGGGCCACCTGATGGTAAGTGACTACCGCCGCCCATGGACATCAGCGACATTGTAGCTGTCACCAATGCGTTGCCGGCCTTTTAAATGTGTGTATGCTCTTTTCTTGAAGGCCCCCATGTCGTACTGGTTCGGGAATACTGCCGCAGGGAGGTTATTCCATAGTTTACATGTTCTCGGTAGGAAGCTTCGTGTAAACCGGACTGTGGTGGATTGCCAACCAGCGAGGTGGTGACGATGGAACTTGCTTTTATGGCGTGTGGTGCGATGATGAAATTCAGCGGCTGGTATTTGCTCGAACAATTCCTCAGAGCACTCCCCATAATAGATCCGGTAAAAGACGCAAAGAGACGCAATGTCTCTCCGCAAGGCCAAAGGATCTAGTCGACCGGAAATCTCGGGTTCGCCGAAGATCCGCGCTGCTCTGCTCGCTATATTTAAACTATATTTGAGAATAGCTGTTAGTATAGATTCTAACGACTAAAGTTCATTGTTATTTTATAGGGTACCATTGGGCTGTCATGATTATAAGTGATTAAATACCCCTAAATACTTAAATATTATACTAAATATTAAATGAACAAAGACATAAGCAGTACGATACAGTCATAAATTTTAATTTTAAAAGGTGATTATGATAAGATCTAGGCACAGAGTAGGCTGTAACTAGTCTACTTAACGTCTTATTATTACTATCAAATCAAGGTCGACTAAGAGCGCTACATCAAGGTTTGAACCGGACACTTCACGAAGATATCCTTCAATCAAAACTAGTTCGCTAATGCACTAAAAATTACCACCGATGCAAATAACGTGGCAATTACAGACACTCAATTTCACGTAGGAATGAACAGTACAATACGAAGCCGTAGTCTGATGATATTCATTATGTTAATATCCATCGCATAATTTGACGGGTCACGCACACATGGCACGCGTCCACAAATTGTGTTAGTAACAAAATCTGTTTTAGATTACACTAATTTGTCAGTTGTATAGTCGACAACTGAGGTCCATTCATGCCGCCTCGTGTGGGAAACGTTATGAAATTGAAAATGATCATATTTCTTTTAAAAGACACTAGGCGATTGCACAAAGATTCACCTAGTTTTCGTCGTTAACTATTCATTATTATGTGCCGTGGGAGAGTTTTTGTGGTCGCCATTGTTCATTTGATTGGCGCATTCCAAAGGACTTGGCCGTCTGTGTGATATTTGATTCTGAGGTTCGAAGGCGAATTGTAACGATACTACTGTCTATAATTGAGTATACATTGAATCGAATTAGCTTATTATTTGACGATACGTATAATTTCCTTGCTTATTTTTAATGACGGGAAACAATTTCAGGATCTCTTAAGGAAATGAGAACGTGAATTTGTACACTTTTAAATAATTCCAAAGTATCTTGCGACCAGTCACAAATAATCCTTGCGGTCATGCAATTGTCTCACGTTCACCTTTAGGGTAGTTCTTAGTACTGATAAGTGATGATGTTTTTGATAGCTGAAAGATACTTACATTTTCAGTATCGGGTCCGTAGTATAATACCTTAGAAACAAAATTACAAATTTTAACTGAATAAAATTCGTGTAAAAAAATCTACTTGCAAGGAGATTACAACAACGAAACAAAAACCTTAATGTACGGTGGTGTATTACTAGTTGTAAAACACTGCTCCAGATTGCGAAGGTTCTATGTAAATTTTGGCGTACATCTGCGCAGTATTTACACGTGCAGGCTACACTATTAAAACGCGGTGTAATCAACAGCACTATGCATAAATGAATCACAAACTTCCATGATTTATAGACAGTGGACGTTGAATATTTAAACTGTTTCTAGGCTAAGTGGTAGATAACCTATTTTACTTCGCAAATGTTTGAACTCGGGTTTTTGTTGGTCGTTTATACAACAGGAGTCCGAATAGTAAGATTTAAACATTTATTATATCTTTGTTAAGTGCCATAGTTTGCCATGCCTAGTTGTAGACAAATAATTTCCACGCATCAACTGTAATTGAATTGATTAGTTTAAGGAAGGATGTACTGATGCAAGTGTACACACATATTTCCTAAAGTGCTTCTAGGTCCCGTGAATTAAAGGGGCTAGCCTATTGCCAGGCACAAATCAAAAGTCCGAGGTGGTACTGAGTATTTTGAAATAGAAAATCGTATAAAACTTTGCTTTTGTTATTTCCAACTAATGTAATGATTATTTAGTTGATCAATATTCTTTTTTATATAAATATCGATAGTAAGATGAATACTTTTTACTTGATTGTACCTTTGCTACGCTGTCGATATACAAACATAAGCTTTTCTAGTTGAGTGTACAGTCTCGCTATAAAAACCTACTTGTTCTAGAATATTTTGATATTTGCAGCGTCGCATGCAATATTTTTTACATGGTAATGTCATACGTGACCTCGTAGTTGTTCATGTATTTCGTCAAGTAATGCAGCTGTTTCAATGTCTTCATTGGAATAAATACTGGAATAGAAAATTTGTATGTAGGTACGTAGGTGTATATAATATATTGTTTCAAGTTTGAGTGATTTTCATATACATAGTTTAAGGAACTCATGCCATCAACTTAGCCCTACATTGTAAAACTCGCATATCTATGATATAACTATTATCTGGACTTTAAAAGAGACCATGATTCTCTGAATTTGTTTCGACATTTCTTCTCAGAGGTCGTCAGATAGTTTAAAAAACATATGTAAAAGAAAACGACCTGTAAAAGTGTCTTTAAAAGATCTATTTACAGAAATAAATATCATTTCATTTCATTTCAATATCATGGCTACGTGATATTTTTGTTGTTCGCTGTTCAATCGATCTGCAGGTTAAGCTGCACTTTCCGCGGTCTGTTTATCGGTGGGTAACTATTCTTAACATGTGGGGACTATCCGTGCCTCTGAGATCACAAGCCATCGGTCCCAGTTGGTTATACCATACTATAGGATATCGGTGTTATGTAGAAATTTAGTTGCGGCGGTGAAGACAGACTTGCACATAATGCATATAGTTCAAGAGTCCAGTGCAATCTTCACATAAAAAAGGTGACAAATTTTTTTTTGCTGGAAAGCTGCAATATTCTTGCGGTTAGAATAGTTGCTTATCGTGCTCGATGAATGAATGAGGGCCCGAGTTTAAATTCAGTTTATGTAACCAGAACTATTTTGATTATTATGTTGGTAGAATGAAAATAATATTATGTAGAACAGTACAGTACCAAATTGTTCATTGTTTGCTGCCTGCCTTAAAGAACTCAATTAGACTGGGTTGCATGTATGAATGAAACTGCAAGTGGATTTAATTATTTATACCTAATAAGTTTCTATCTTGCAGGATACAAATAATTAAACTTACAACATCTTATCAATAAAAATACTAAGATACTCGCGTCGATACGTAATTAATCACTATAATTTATCGATCCTTGATTGCGTTGCCTCTGAAAATATATTAAATTCAATATGGCGATGGCGTTTAAAATAATCAGAATGGAATATCGAGATCGCGACCAATTAAACGTTGCGAAACAAACAATATCTGATTTATATTGTGTCCAGTTTCATAGTGTTTTATTACAATTAGCATCGAGACGAGTTTTCGTAATTGTGAATTAATGTTAATATCCGTATAAGGCTGTCAGTAAACGGATAAGCCCTTATTTGGAAATTTGCAATATATTAATACATAAATTTTATCTATTACTTCACAAAAATATGCAAAAGCACTCACAATCATGACATCTTGTTTTTTAAAACAATGAAACGACAAACTTTCGCTCGCAAAAAGGATACAAAGTTTCAAATACAAAACCTAGGTACTAGAGGCCTGTTAGAGTTTAATAACCTGATCCACCCAACGGATTACTGAAGACAATAATCTGCAAAAATTTTGTACCTACAAAGATCTCGTAGAGATAATGGGTTGCTAGCTCCCGAACTACTGTCATTTTTTACATTCGCGCACGTATTTGTATCGAATAAATCGCTCTTTTAAATATTCGATTCAATTAACGTTAAAACGAAATCGATAGTCCAAAAGTCATGCGTATCCGTTAAATGTGATGCAGTTTATTACCAAATCGACTGGAAACTATTGAGTTTGTAATAATCGGTAACGGCAATTAGCACTTTGGTGTGACGCAATGCCAATTTTTCGCGATTTCTTGCGCCAATGGGAGTTTCTGACTTATTGTTAATGATCACGATACTGATTCTTTGTACTGTCGGTGAAAAAAATGACGAAATTAAATATCACGATCGCTTTATTAAAGACATTGAACCTATTGTTTATAATTGTCTTGTGATGATAACATTGTCTGTTACTGCGAGTTGTATGGTTTAGTATGAATCAGATCGTTATCTTCCACAGATCCATTTGAACTTCCTGAGTTTTTCCTGTACCAGTATAATACAAAAATCCAGGTTTAGCGTGTCCTTGTATAATGTATATAGGCATCCCAATTCTCTCTCTCTCCATTATCTACTATGCTATTGGCGCTAAAATATAAACATCCTTATCTACAAATCGGAGAGTTTCCTTAAACGGGAAACTCTTTTTTTACTGACTGTACAAATGAAACTGTAAGTGATGTTCTAATCAAGGTCTTTTTTGTTAAACTATCAAAATTACTTTTTAAAATCGCCTGAACGGTGCCGGTTAGAGTTTTAACGCCCGAGGAAATTCTCAATTGGAACCGAATGATTAATTTTGTCTTTTCGAACCTTAAATAGATTCTTTTAAGCACGACAGCTAAGCAATAGCAAGAGATTTATACTTTTCGGATATCTATGTATTTTGTAAAGACTTAAATCAATTAGTTGCGGCAAGTCGTTTTTATTTTGAGCGTTTATGGATCCATAACAATAAGAAATATAACAGTATTTTCAGCCTGTAGTTGCTTAAGATTAATCGCATTGGCATTACGGCCTTCTCTCCAAGGGGTTGGGCAGAGGTGTACTGATTTGGACCGGTATCTTTATAGATCTTTGTAACAGGGGACAGGGCAATAGGATCGCTTTGGCCGACTTTTGTAGATTAGATTTACTTAATATGTAGCCTACATTATGTTGTTGAAGGATATAGGCCGACGATGATGATGATAATATGCAGGAAACCACAAAATTACCGACCATGAATTCTTAACCAAATTTGGTACAACACATGGAATTAAATACTAAGATGTTTCAAAAATGTCACCACGTCAGTTTTAAGTATCATTTAAATAAAATTCTCACAAGTTAAAATGACCTATTTCTAAAGTGAAAATTCACACAGTTTATGTTCGGTGATTCTAAAAATGTACGGTATCACTTAGTTTAATGTATCTTTTCAACTTACTCGGCGTACGCTAGTAGCGTTTTACCGGTGACTAATAAAGATACTCGTAAAATAACGGGTTCCATAAGTGTCACCTAAAATGCAGGTTTTTATAACATCTTTTTACTTTTGGCATACAATTTTAGTACAATGTGTTATTTCTTTTAGCGCAGCAGCTGAACAATTGGTTTCTGCACAACCGATCGTGGGTTCGATTCTCGCACGGAACAAATTTGTATAAGTGTCAGCAGGGATTTTTTCCGGTTTTATTAAATCATAGGGATACGGTTTAAAAAACAAGAAGGCTTAGTTGCCAACATTATTCGCCTTATCTAAGTCATCATCAATTTTAATTCTGTTCGAATCATCACCTTCACTAAACATCATTCCACACAAAACAAAAACACTTTAAACACAAACAATGCGTACAGTAGCCGTATTACCTCGGATCATAACAACGGGGTCTAATGTTGCCTCTTGTGCGAACATTGTACGTCAAACAATCGCGTTCCCATGCACCGATTGCCATCAGTTGTAAACTTGCAATTGTTACGCAATGCGAAGACGTATTCTGTAGATAACGAAAGCACTTTTTGTGTGTTTTAAACACGTGTGAGCGAGCGATATGTGAATTGAGGTCTCTAGGTAAGGTATAGGTTGTACAATAAATACTTTGTTGGGATATTGTGAAAGAGAAGTGAGATCAACCGTCTAAGGAAGAAAAATGACTCAAGCGCTTATTACACAAGTTGAAATACAATAAATATAAGCTAAAGCATTCTAAAAGGTCATCATTATCACCAGCCTTATTTGCTTTGAGTACCTAAAGAATACAGAGCAGCTACTTGTGGTCGAAATTGGTGAACAATCAAATGTAGCGTAGTTTGGAGAAACAATTATTAAAATCGGTTCAGTTGTTTCACACTTTATCGATTACAAATACTTAAACAAATATTTTTTTCTTTATAATACTGGTATATACAAAATACCTGGTCAGAATTATGTTAGTCAACTATCTACGTACAATTATCAGTAATTAACAAAGTTTTATTAGTCATAGAGTATGATACCTACTGTATACATAGCTTAGGAATTCAGAAAATAATTTATTATAACACGGAAATTCATAAAGAATTAATTCAACAAATTCAATAAACCGCAAATAATATTTCATGTTAATAATTTTGTAATATTTTTTTTTTCTTATTAAATAAAACCATTATTAAAACCACACTGCATTTGAACCCAATTTATAAGAAATGTATGATAAAATGTTTTTTATAGTAAATCATGTTTATGTATTGTACAATGTATGTAATGTCTGTTTTATTGAAGCGGCGGTAGCCCAATGGCTAGGGTGTCGGACTTGCGATCATGTTGTTGCCGGTTCGAACCCCACCCATTGCACTACCGACGTAAACCCACTCGTAACACAAGCAATTAGATTAGCACGAGGGTTAACAAGAATACTAGTAACTTGTGACCCACATTGGTAAAGCTTTTAAAAAAAAATGTTATGTTCTAATTAGTATCTATTGAATGTATCCAGTTTTTGTCACCCATATCAGATAATAGGTAAATAAAAAAAGAATAAGTTAATTATTTATAATCAATATAATAAGATAAAAAAAAAACAAATAGTTGCCTACCTAATGTGTCCTAATGCATACTTATCATTGCTTTGCATTATATAAAGGACTCCTTGAGAATTGGATTTTCCAGTAACGTAAAGGACGTAAACAGATGAAACTCAGTTCGAATAATTTGAATGTAATATTCATTCAAACCAGAATAAAAACAAATCCATAATGAATAAATGATTATAACAATAACATCATTGGATTTGTAGTTACTAACGATAGCCTCGCCCCATGTTACATGGGGCATAAAAAATACGAGGATTCTCTTGCTTCCAAAGAACAAAAGACGAAAGAGTCGCTATATTTTTAAGACAAAACATAGCCACTTTCGATCTTCAGAAATAAATCTATCCCCTGGGCAAATTTTATAAGAATCCGTTTAGCGGATTAGGCGTGAAAGGATAGCAAACAGACGGACAGGGTAACATTCGCATTTATAATATTTTTATCTACTGACAAGCCTTACATCAGAACTGAGCGAGGTAACACAACTAGTTTATATAACAATAAAAAATATTGACCACGGTCCAAGATGAACGTAAATTAATAGACCCACATTGTTACTAGTGTATGTACACTCCAGTGGACTTAAATGGCCTCTTATTAGGAGCAAAAACAATACCCAAGATGGTATGAGCAGACGATAATAGAATAAAATTAATGTCACATACAGCAAAGAAAAAAATAAGCACAGGAAAAATGTTTTTTTGTTGTTATAAATTAATTGTACATTTTATATCTCTGCAAATTAGGTGCTGTGATAGGACCATTGCCCTGCTTAGTCAAAGATTTCGAGTTTGAATCCAAGGCACGCAACTCTGACTTTTCAGTCATCTGAGTATTCAAAATGTATTATTACATCACTAAGCTATCATTCAAATTAACGATAAACATGAAAAATTTTAGTGACTGGAGCAGCCCTCCATAGTTTTGATGGCGGTGTTTCTTACCGAGAACAAAATATAACTCTAGTGTCAACTCTTCAAAGTTCAAAATGAAATCTGCTAAACACGCTATCTTCATTTGTGTTATCGTACTATTCATTGCGTTATGATTACTATATCTCTTAATATATTTGTTTATAAGACGAAAGAATAAAACTGGTATAATACTCTATCGCCTGATATAATTAAACAGTTAAAGCAGGGTAATTACTATTAATTAAATAATTTTAATACTCATTTATAATACGGATTTATCAGTTTAATGTTGGCTATATCGGGGCTGATACTGTAGTATCTTTATTTAGTTTTATTTATCTTCTACGAATATTGATATCTTTTATTACATATCCGGTTTATTAAGATTACTTAATCAATGGAAAAGTGCACTTTTATTTTATACTATTACATTAATGTAGTATTAAGTGCTTCAACGTATCTGCCGCATTGGTCTAGTGGTCCCAAGTGCGACTGTTACGCTAGAGGTTCTGGGTCCAAATAAAGTGTTATTGCGTGTTTTTCTATGAAATAATCACGCTAAACTTATTACGCTAAATTTATTATCTGGAAATTTTGATGTTTTGCTCACTGTGCAATGAAACCATTTAATTTATTGTTTGGCGTGTAAGTATAGGATCATAGATCACCCTTCGTCCTGTGCGGCGTATGTCGGACTAAATATAAAAACGCACTTGCCTTCCTTTGTTTTATGGTTGGGGCTTAGACCCGTTACTTTGAAAGAGGTCTTTAAAGTAAATTTAAATTAAATAGGTTTTGTAATAATTAAGAAAAAGTAGAAGACTAAATACAAAGAAAGGCATTACCTTATAATTTTTAATGCGTTCTTACCACTCTATTACAATAAAGTAAAACCAAAAGAAAATAAATAACTTGGATATTTCAATTCGTATCTCATAAACATTAATATCGGAAACAAATGGATTTCCATTTAAATGAGCTCATTTTGTTCCCCATAATTGTTTCTGTCATATGAAATATTAATGTAAATATTTAATATAGCGTAAAGTTTAGTTGGTTATATATCACTTGGCTCGTTAGGCGATCGTGTTTATGGTACCGCTTCCCCTTAATGGTGAATTAATCTTGGCCGGCCTTAGGCGATGACATCCTTACTTACGTCTATGTAAAACGGACGTCCGGCCGGAGAAAGGCATAATTGTCTTATTGACAAACACTAAGATTTAATTGTAGACTGTATAACTGAAGTGATTCTCTTTTATTTCCCTGAGTTTATTGAGTTTTCTGAGTTATTATTTCTAGCTTCCATTGCTGTAATTAAGAAAAAAATATAGTTTTGTTGAACTGACTTTCCAATTGTGTTTTATTTGTTCAATAACATGTTTCATAGTATGAATGTTAATCGATTTTGTTTGAAGAGTCTTTGATGCGATTTACTATATGTAAAATAATCTAAATGTTCCTAGTTTAAGAATGACCTCAACGTTCGACTGCACATTATGAAAATGATCTTAAAATTATGCGCCAGCGTCTACACTCCGTCTGTGCATTTTTCAGAATTTGAATTTCATCTAAAGTGATGTACTTGAATGCAGAATGTCGAATTTCCTTGAATTTTGATCAGCCAACTATGTCTACGTCTGTGATATGCAAAGGAATATGCACGCCAATATCGTCAATATTGTCTTGATTTCTAGCGGTTATAAGAACTGGAATTGCTAGATACATGTGGTGTGTTCACCCCTAAGATATAATTTATGTTTCGTCTGCATCGTGATTCATGTGTCTGCTGCAGTAGACGGAATACAATTGTACTTTGCTAGAAATAAAATATATTTTTTGAGGTTGAATTTTTCATGTCACTGCAAGTTGACTGTTTAAATTTTAACTACATTTGTTTGAACAGGAAACCGATCTGAAAACGTATTTCTTTTTTAAATTATTTCTGTACAGTTTTAGAAAGAAAGAAGAAAGAAAGAAAACATTTATTTGCACAGAATACAGGTGGTACCAGATTTAACAATGGTGCATAGTTCAAGCTATATTCTGCCTGTAATAGGCATGCAAAAATTTATAATGATGTATTGATATGTATTATAATTTATATTACTAATATTACATTACTAACAAAATTTATTAAATTATATATTATGTTACTAACAAATGTCAGGCTATATTATTATTTAGTATATTTATTTAATATTTAGCATATTTATTACTGTTATATATCACATTATATTAATTATTATTTTTACAAATAATCAGATACAGTTGTTTTATGTTGCATGAACTCTTCTATTCATGAATTATTGATGTCATTACTAACACGTTACTAGTTTCAAGATGATCAAAGATATATAACAATGTTGTAAGAAAATAATATATTCAGATCAGCTTCATACCTACTACATGATAAGAAACACTGAATAAAAAACACATTTAGGGTATAATACGACAGTAATATGATTTTATCGGTCTTCTTGTTGTTTTAATAAATGTGCATAATGTTATTTTTAGCTAAAAAATTATAAATGAAGTCAACTTTATTCTTTGGACTAAATTCGCAGATAGATTTAATTATTATTGTCTTTTTTTTTAATAATGCGTATTACATACTTATGTACTTAACTCGCGGGTTTTTCCCACAGATGTAAACTATAGGACGGCTTCTAACTACTCCCTTGCAAACTTGTATTGCTTCGTCCAAGTTCATATTTCTTGTCGTCACTCGGTTTTGAAAAGTACGCTTTTTTGAAGGTCATCATCTAATAATTTGACGTATCTAGTATCTAGTTCAGTTCGGTAATGTCCATCCAAAGGTTGCCTGGAAGAGATTGCAGATAGCGATAAGGCCACCAATTGTATATTTCTATTTACATAATTGTTTTGTTTATTAAGTTTTTTTCTGGTGTACAATAAAGTATAAATTATTATTATTATCTATACGCAAATTTGGTCTACACTATCATTTTTTTTAAAGAATCGAAAATCGCGTTTCATTTCTTTGTATTCGCATTACATTATGCCATCGATTCGAAGCATCATCACCACACTAGGAAGAGTGTAATCGTTCGAGATGCCGTTCTATGGTGATAATTAGAAATGAACCGCAATTATATGCAAATGCGACGCGCGACAAAGTTGCCTCGTTTTGAAACCAGGCATTTCGTGGCCACGCCCCCTGTCTTACTGGTAATGACGCTCAATGGTTTGAAACGACTTGACATACAAACTGTGCAGTTATTAGTCTATATGAATGGAGCAAGGGTTTGTAGTTCTTAATTTGAAATCTGTCTATAATTCTCGGATTTCAAATTCAGAATGAGCAAACTTTTTTACACACAAACTTTTTTGTTTAATAACATTTTCGACGGCGATTCCGACGACGCGACGGTCGATTTATGCCACAGCGTCGTGTGCTAAGGTCTTTACATTCTTAGTTTTTTTTTTATAATTTGATGATCCAATGTAATCTCTATTTATTTTATTTGGTATCTATTAAGTTAACATAATCTTAAGCATACTACGAAAGTCAATTAAATTCATATCAGTGTTATAAAACTTTATAGATAAATAAAATATTAAATTAATTCAAAGATCATTTCGAAATAATGATGTTATGAAAAGACTAGGTCCTAATTTACTTTTAACGTCTAATGTTTCCAGGTAATCTTATATTTTAGTACCGCACCGCCGTTTAGTACAGTTTATCCTGGTAATAATAATATAATGAGTCTTCTGATATCTTAAAGGTTTTAAGGGTAAGTGTTAAACGTTTGTTACCTCTGTCTTTTGTGATTTTAAGTTTTGGTATATATTTAAATATTTATAAGTATTGCGACATATAAAACTACATATAAAACACGCGTGTACCTGTATCGAATAGATAAAGAACCGGCTCTTTGTCGCTTAACTGATCGATATAAAATCGGACAGGTCTGTCAGTTACCTAACTCTACGTACGTATTCTCAGCAGTGAAAGCGAACTTTTTAATTACTTTTTTTACTCCAACAGAGATGACATAGCGTTTCGTTTTAGATCTATTTTTAGGGTTCCATTTGCAATCGAATGTACGATGACATTATTGCGTTTTGAATCTTTAATATCACATCGGAAAGTACAATGTTACCATTTCTATTGTGTAACAATATTGGTCGTCTTTTGCGAATAAAAATGCTAGTTTTTTTTTATATATTATTGACCGTAGCTTTCATTTCGATACTAATGAAATTCTATTTTCAGTACATTGTAACGTATCAGTATTTCTAAACAGAAATCATTACGGAACCATACAGATCTTGACAATACGTTCGGCGCATACTTTTTAATGACAACGGAACACAATCTTCGCGGCCAATATGAAATGGATATTAAATAATAATAAAAATGAACGTGATTGCTTCTTGTATAAATAAACCGTGGCTATATAAACTTTGATTAAATATAAGTGACGTTTTAAAAATAAAAGTAAAACACTTGTTTACAACATTTGAATTAGTAACAAAGATAAGATTGTTTATTCGTATTTTGTTATTTTACAACGCTAACTAAGCGTTATCTAAGATATTAAGTTTATTATAGTTATCACAAGCTTTAATAAAGTTAAAAATGGTAATTTTATTGTCTTAGCTCTTTTGTAAATCGATTTTCTTCAAAATAAATGTTAATAGAAAAGACATGACGGACAAATTAGTATATTTCTAATAAAACCAAAATATTCCATAATGTTAGTCAAAACTTATAATGTTAGTTTTGTTTTGCGTCGGCTAATGCTGTCTTATAAAAATAACGTCTAATCCATTTAAGTCTTATTGCCCGAAAAGCAACTTACCCTCAAAACAGGTACCTACTCACTTTGTCCGAAACTGAACATATTTACTCGAATAATTGTTATACAAAATAACATAAGTACGCCGAATAAAATTTCAACGAGGTTGAATTGCTTTGCGATCACTTTTATATTATTTTTATTTTATTACAAATTTAACATTTTATGTTTTTATTTTATTAAATGGGGAATAAAAACATATTTTCTTTTTAAACACTTAAAGTATTAACAGAAGCTGAAATGCTTTACTTATAAACTTACGTTTTTATTCGAACCTTCGTCTGCGTGATGTAAGGTATGATAAGAGTAATTTCGCGAACCCGGTTGCAACAGCTTTTTTCTTTTTTTTTGGTAGCCGCCAGAGTAGTGAATGTCTTTTAAGGAGCTGATACATGTGAGAAATACATTTTATGGCCTGTTACATATTTAAAATCGACAGCGATCCAGTTTTCGTCACGTATTCGCGGTATTCTTTTTAAATCTGCCCACTGATGCGTCGTGGGTTGCAGAATTGCGTCGGTTTGGAAGGATTCTGATTTTATCTGTAGCAAAGTACGTGGTAATAATCTACGGCAATTTATTTGTTCGAGTAGCCTTATTTTAAATAAACATTCCTACTTTAAAAGCAGATAAATAAAGTGATTAAATTGCATGACTGCGTGTTCTATGAATGAACGATTTTCGTTATAACACCTACTTAGTCCTGATATATTTTGTTTTCTTTTTAATAGGTGATTTTATATACCTGATTATGGTTTTCATCAAATTAAATAGGCCCCAACAAAAAAGGATCCGGAAACAGGTAACATAAACTGTCAAAAGAATTTTAAAATATTAATCCACAAAAAGCAATTCATCTTAAAAACGTCAATCGGTTTTAAATTTAAATTGCGGCGTGAAAGCATGAAGTGCGGTACACGTTTTAAAACAGGATTTAAAGAAGCATGCGTTTGCAAATGTTGCTATGTAGATGTATAAGGGTAAAACATGACTTGATTAATTAACTGACTGACTAGGGTATGAAGAAAATTTAGATCTAAATGTATGCCTTTGCGATTTAAATATTTTAAATGATAATGTAACGTTTTTATGTGCGTGCGCTTCAGATCGTGGTTCATTCATGCTTATCGTATTTATTATTGAATTACGATTAAAACCTGTATGAGTTTTTGAATTTTATAAAAAAAACATGGAAATATAAGCACATGCGCCCGTTAATGCCTACCTATGATTACAAAAAAAACCAAATTCAATTAAAATTTAAAGCATATGTTTTTATCCATTCTTCTTAAACCGCAAAATACTTTTTGTAACCAGCTCTTATCAATATCGAGCACCAGTCGAGCATAATGAGTAAAACTCGAGCAAAAAAGCATTTGCCGACGGACGGCGGGCGGCGCGCCGGCGGCGGGCGGAATAACAGTACCGCATTTACTAGGTCGAATTATATCATTTTTACTTTATTTTCTAGCTGTGAAATTGCTAGTGAAACTGCCCTTCACTTTTATGTTATCACTTGTGATAGGTCAGGAGTAACTCTATGAAAGTTATAGCAATGTCCCCTTAATTATTTAAAGGTTGATGTTCTAATATATTTGTAGTTCTTTAATTAAAAACTACTTTTTTTTTGTGTTGAAATTAAAACGTAAATCGATTAAGTATCGATTTAAACATCCGATTATTTATTATTTATGGTGTATTGTATTTTAATCGGTCATCAACAAGAAAATACATTAAATCGAGCGGATTCAAATTTATGTTAAATAAATACTTATAAGTTGATGATCGCATATTGGAACATCCAATAAATTATTTATTTATTTATTTGTATCATAAAAGTAGTCTAAATGGCATTGTTAAAGAACTCGGTTTTATTGTAAATCTATTCAAATTGATTAAGCTGTTTAGTTACGTATTAATTTATGCTGAAATTCGATTTCACACATGATTTTAAAATAAATTTAAATCATTTCCGATCATTAAGGAATTACAGTTTTAATTAGCAACTGCCGAAAATATTTTGACAGCAAAACAGTTTTTTAAAATTTATGGGTGAAGTTTATCAAAAATCCACTTCTTAAAATAAAATAAATGTACAACATTCATGTAATAATTTTATAAAGAACACTTATTATTCATGAAATATATTTTCTAATAATTACCGATCTAAGCGAGATGTGCGGAAAAAAATTGTACCTACCTTTTACAGCAGAAAAGTAAATAAATTTCAGCTGATCCTTTTCAATATTATGTCAGGTTCTGTCTGGCAATTTCACAAAAATATAATTTATTAAAGAGTTTAATTAAAAATATCCTTCCGTTCAGAATATTATAATTGCACAGAGAATCGGTTTCACTTTCTCATTAACACTTTTATTGCGTTCAAACAGTAAAACACACAGCTTTATAAAAAAATGTTATTCGCGATCAGTTAATCACTGAGCACTTGTCCATAAAAAATATCCATTCCATCACTGGGGGCGAATTATTTTTTTAAAGTGTCCGCGCGAGCTTAAAGCTGCGGAGCGTTACTATGTGCGCGTGCGCAGGTCGGCGTGGCATCGCGTTATCAGCGCGAGCGGCGCGGCGCGCGACAACAACAGAACTTGAGAGTCGATCTCAATAATAACAAGAAAAGAAAACGGTCCAGTTTCAGCGGGGCTTCCGGATGGGTCGCGGACGGGGCGCGGGTAGCCTGTGGTACTGCTCGCACGTAAGGTGGCGTTTCGCTCTCTTTGTCTAACGGTACCGATGCGCGCGCGCCGCGTGAACGATAGCGCGGCTAGTCGCAGGCGCGACACCGCCCCGTGCGCACTACAGCCTACGCAAACGCACCACAAGTGACCGCTTCATTTCCCGCCATTTTTACGTGTATGAGATCGTTTCGAGCACTGATTATATTTTCTTGGGCGATTTATTCAATTCTTGATAATAATTTACAGCAAGGATTACTTTTTATTAGATTACGTTTAATTTATACAATTATGTTGCCGTTTATCATTTAAAGGCAAGTTTTATTTTTATCAGTAATGCGTATCTAGTAGTTTAGTTATTTACTGCGATTTATTTAGTAAATTTTATTTTGCAGTAATAATACGTTTGGCATATTTTATCAATGTTTAAACAGTCATATATTTTTATTTGCGGAGCATTTTATTCATAAAAGTTATCGTACTTTTACATTTAATTGTGAGCATAATATAATTGCGCGTTGATGTCTAATGCATGAAACTTTTGTGTCTTAGCCCGCTGTTGTTGTTAATTTATGGTTATAAGAGGGTTACCTATCATAACACTTTATATTTTCAGTTTGTAAGGAATATTTATATAGTTAGGTGGGCAATTGGGCAAAATAGTATGAAAAATATTTTTTTTTATAATTTAAAAACCTTACAGTTATTTTAGTCACGGAAAAAATCCGACTGCGGGCAGGATTTGAACCGACGCAGGTTCAAATCCTGCATTCTGGTAAGATAAACAAGAAAACCTTAAAAATATTAGTCTCGTTTGTAAAGGAAATATTTCAGGCATAATCGTTCTGAATGCTTTATAGGTAGATTTGCTTGTCATAAAGTAAAGTTGAACCAAAGTCGACTTACAAGTTTGTTTGAGAGATATTTCACGAAACATTTTTATTTTCAAATAATCACCTACCAGAAAAAGATAACAGCATTAAGATAATATATGCTTCATATTTAGTCAATAACGCTATAGAAAACATTACCTAGGTTCATTTACATTTCAATGTATATAGGGTATGTACACTCTAATTATTCACACCATAAATAATAAAACAAAAAAAAAAACACTAACCATTTACTAAATTTCGATATCAAAAACGAAAATTAATTTTGATTTAAATATTTTTCACATAAGTTATTTTCGTGGTTATATTTTGGCGGATAAGCATATCTTGGGTACAATAAATAATGAGAGCAAGCACGGGTTGTATTAAATTTTATTAAAAAAGGCTCTTCAAACAATAAGGTAAGGTAAGGAGGAACGCCGGAGGCTTCTGTGCAGTACCGGACGAAGCCTTATTAAAATGCAATAACAGTCATGACATTTAATCGTTTTTCACGAGAAACGGAAAAAAATCTACGGGCTATAGTGATACACACGGTTGGTTTGTATGGAGAACAAGGTTTTCATGTTTTTTGCGGAGTTTTCAAAAATATGTAGGTACTATTATGACCCTCGATTTTTTTTATCACTGATAGGCTTACGCTTGACCACAACTTGCCTGATGTTAAGCATCGAAGTGGTCTACGATGGAGCGCGCTTGCCTAGAAGGTACCTATTCACTGTCGTCTTGAAGACACCCAAATTGTAGGTCTCAGGGAACAAAGATTCCGGTAACGATTTCCACAATAGAGCAGTACGCACTATAAATGAACGCAAAACGACGCAAAACGTTTCGTGCGAGATTTAGGCACTTCCACCATGTAGCGGTGGCGCCTTGCCGTAGCTCTTGTCGTCCGATAGTGGAACGGGGATGGTGGAACTATATCATGTAGTTCGATTTGCTTAGAATAGTCGCCCATGGGTGAGCTAAGCACGATTAGCTGTAAGTGCAGTTTATTCTTGCAGATTACTTAATCAGCGTAGTTTTTACTGCTGACTAGGCGTAGTTAGGTTAGGTTTTATTTCGTACTTTAGTTCAGTAAATTGATATTTTTACTTTAAAACGACTAAAAAAATTATTTCGCACGGTGTACTTACGGTACTTAATCTATCAGGTGCATATTGTATTATATACTTAAGTACATCTTGCCATTTCTCTTTATGAAAAAAATTAAAATATTCATAAGGTTCAGCTCGTTAGGCGCACGGGCAGTATGTCACGCAGTTTTTTCGTGCAGTCTCCGAAATTACTCAGTTCATTATGTTAAAATCAACACCGTAGTAACTCTTCATTACGGCGGCCTCGGGTCCTGCCAGAAACGTACCGCAATTTATATCGTTTTAATCTCGTCTGCATATATGAGGTACAATGTTTTAATATGTGTTGTTTTCTTGTTTTAGTTTTAAAGCTTGAATTGTATTTATATTCAAGTTTTCGTGTTTGTATTGTATATTAAACGCATCCTTGTTTAACCGTATATTAGTGAAATATAAAAACCGTGTGTAGTTATACTTAGACCTGCCTAGAGAGAATTCCATATTAAGAAACGGAGTATAGTTGGAGTATTATTCAAATTTAGAAATTAATTTGGTTTTCAAGTAATTTTTGAGAAAGAAAATTATTATACTTTTTTATGGGATGACTCGGCAAAACGAGTGGGCAAGCCATGTGATGGTAAGTAGTCATCGCCGCCCATAGACATCTGCAATACCGAAGTTGTAGATGTCCAAGAGCTGCAGATGCGTTGCTGAGCCAAGGAAATGGGAAGGGATGGAGGAAAGGAGAAGGAAGGGGACTGGTTAGATGCACCAGACTTCGAAATTTGCCTTCACATATTGAATTTACGTCTTTGAGATGACGTCATTTGATTTTTTTTGGTTGGAATACATCCTACCTCTTATGAGTACCTACCAATCATTCTATCTATTTTACCTCACAAGCTCACAGCTTCAGGGAAAATGATACCTTTATTGTAGCGTTGAATTTAAAATATAATAATTTCGTTATACATCTTGTACAGTCGTTAGCAGGTCAAGGTATACAAAACTGTCAAATTTCTCCAAATGATTTTAAACCTTAAATTGTTGAAAATAAAGTTCAAAATCAACTGAGAAAATTTGACATTTTGTGGTAACTTGATGTGCTGGCCACCATACCTACGCAAGGTTACACAACAAGCTATACAAAACCAGTAAGTATAAGCTGGCCTTTGACTGTATAGAAAACCTTTACAATCAGTCTAAACTGCATTGGTATAGCTTGATGTGTAGCCGTGTGTACTTACTACCGTAACCTGCGGTTTCAGTCGCGGAAAGGACTATATATATATTTTTTTATGGTATAACTCGGCAAACAAGCAGGCGATCTACCTGATGGTAAGTAGTCATCGCCACCCCTTGACATCTGCAATACCAAAGGAGTTGCAGATGCGTTGCTGAGCCTATTTAAGGAACCGGGAGGGGAAGGAGAAAAGGAGAAGGAAATGGACTGAGGGAGAAATTGGGCCTCCGGCGCTCCACACTCACCGTACGAAACGCAACAGTATGCATACTGCTACTTGACGTCGATATTCTACGGGAGGGTAGTACTTCCCCGGTCGTGCGATGGTATGGCGGGCTATTTTCCGCAACTCCACGACTATGCGCGTATTTTGCGTTCGTGCGACCCATTCATGCTGGTATGTAGACATGCCAGCAGGCACTCCTAATACTAAAAGTATAGTTTAGTTTTTTGTGGCAAAAGATAGCGTATGTCCCCGGGAGCTAATCTATCTCTTCATACTCACTCAAGCGGCGGTAGCCTAATGGCTAAGACATCGGACCTGCGAACATGTGGTTGCCGGTTCAAAACTAACCCATTGCACTACCGACGTGAACCCACTCGTAATACAAGCATTTAGCTTAGTACGAGCCACATTGCTAGTAATCTTAAATATCTTTAAAAAAATCTAGCTTTACGTGTTGTAAGTCCTATTAAATATTAACTAAATCAATATTCATAACAAAATATTTATTAGTTACTCTTCGACCCAAAAAAGTAAACAAAAATGAGTTATTTGTCTCCACGAACGGTAAAATTAAGGGTCAATTATTAAAATTCTCGCAAAACATCGTGTTGCTTCCATTCTTGTTACATCTTAGTGGCCGCTCTCTGCCCGTATGGAGTATCGTGTGAAACCACATCAATAATGGACCAGTTCAAGGCTTTGGGAGATTCTCTGCATTGTTTTGAAAAAGATACGTACTCCTTTGTGTTACGTACTGAGTGACCTTTGAATTATAAATATTTCTTTTTTTTAATGATTGAACTGGAGCATAATGATATCTGGTTTCTCGAACACGTAAAAACCTGTATTCTACAAAACATAAAAAATATGTTAATATTTTATTACTTCTCATGCGTTGTCCATAATACCGATACATATTCACACAGCTGTTTCTGCAGAGTTTCTGAGGTATATTATATTTTCTTTTTGGGCGTATTTTTATTTATAAAAACGAACACCCTCACTCAGTTTCTTATTTATATTCGGTATACGAATATAAATTAAGAAACTGAGTGAGGGTGTACAATACTACGTCTCTGCTTACCTTCCAGATATGAGTACAGTTGTATATTATTTTAGTAAACTATTTACAAGAATTATATTATATAGCCCGTGAAAGGGTTCAGTCATTACTGATAAGTGAATAAAAAAAGACATTTCATATATGCCTCTGATTGTGTTCTGTCTACTTTTGTGTAGAAAGATAAATTTTCACGAATAAGGTACTTATGTGTTTCGTAGAAAATTGTTGAGTACGACGGGTAGATCATCCCATTAATGGGAATGCACACAAGTGAGTAAATCGACACCTACCACCTTGATACATGCAAGATATTTGTGTAGTAGATGCAATGTTCATACCACATTTTGCTCCGTTCACGCTCACAGAACTTGTCATTATTGCAAGTAGGTTTCTCGAGCTCATCATTTCGTTTGTAATTCATCATTATCATATCAGTCGGAAGCCGTCAAGGGTCTCCCCGTAGTTCGTCATTAATCAACTCATTAATGACATTAACAGTTATCACAAGTCCTTTTCAATGCTAGGTAAGTAATATACCCACCTATATATACACTTTAGGAAATAAAAATCTACTCAGTCGCTAGCTTAGCGACAGAATGTGCTAACATTATTGTATTCCATTTTGAAGGGCTAATTATTACAGGGCAAATAAACACACATATACCATCACGCCTGTATTCCCAGAAGGTTAGGCGAAGGTGTACTTAATGTACACCCACAGTTCGCCAGTATGTTTAATTCCCATGTAATGGAGGGCGAAGTTATTGCCGTTAACGGGCCACTATATCCATATCCATATCTAAACTACGAGCTGTTACTGAGAATTTTATAGAAAAAAATTCACTTTTCTCGACCTGGGAATCCAAACCTAAGACCTATAGAGTAGCAGCTGCGCTTAAAACTACTAGATTAATTAGGCAATTATAGTTATAACAGGGTAATTTATTGAGGTTTCATAAAATAGACGAGCTGCGGTCTATGTTTGTTTGTCACCTTAGTACAAAAAGAAAATTATAATTAAATTACAATGACATGTAGTTATACTGACCCAATAAAATCATCTCATTCATTACCATGAGCCGTAAAAGTAACTTTTAGCCTAATTAATGGAGTCCAACTGAGTGAAATGTCAAATATAATTGAGCAAATTATATGAAAATTATACTGTGAAGGGAAAAAGTTGCCCGTTCATATCATGTTGACACAGTAAATCATGTTACGAGAGTCACTATCGTAAAATCGCCATTACTTTCAGTTTCAATTAAACACGAGTTTAATCTTCAGAATTTTGTAACTTACATAATTTTCATGTTAAAAATTTCATGACTTTATTACTTTTTTTATTGTCCGCGTCACACACGCATTTCGATTATTCTTCTGGTGTAATAGATATTGTTACGTGTTCTACAATATGTTACGTGTGATCTGTACTTAGTTTTGAAAAGTGAATCATGGTAATGTGTTAGGAAACGGAAATCAGCCCACTTAGTCTAGTGGTCCCAAGCGCGACTGCTACGCTAGAGTTCCTGGGTTCGATACCCGGGTCGAGCAGAGTTATTGTGTTTTTCTGTGAAATATTATATCAGTTGTTGAGAAGGCTTCCCAAGTAGAACGAAATTAACTAGAGAACTTCACGTTATTTTAGAGTAGGTACTTTAATTTCAGTTTATCAAACTTATTTTTCGTTTACGTTTACTCTAAAAAAAATTTAAAGCTTTCGTTTATATTAAATCAGTCAAATTATTTTAGATCGTAACATGACTTCTATGATACGGAATCTATGATAAGATACCTAGTTTACTGTCTCAACAGGAAGATATTCTGATTCAATTGAATGGCTTAAAGTGGCGTAAAGACAGAGCAAGAATATTGACAGAAAATATAGTATGCTACCTTTAACCAATAGCAACAATCATTAACATTACAAACTAATGTTCAATGGAATCATTGGCCATTCAATTACCGAGTAATTGATCTGACAATCTAAGTTGTATGCCTTAATAATGTTAATAACGATAAAGTTAAAAGCCTAAATTAAACGTGCAGCCATTTTTTATGGTACAGCAATCGATCAATCTCTACGTGTCTCGTTGTTTATGAACATGTTTCATATATAATAATTAGATAAAATATTTTGTATGCCTACTCGTTATATTAAGTAATTCTGCTTAGTAAGTAATGCTGTTGCCCGCGGTTTTATTCGTATTGTAAGACTTTATGAGACAACTAGCTTTCCGCCCACGGCTTCCCCCGCGTGTTTTCTCATCAAACAAACATTCATCGCCTATTTTATCCCCTTGGGGGTAGAATTAATCAAAATCCTTTCTTAGCGGATGCCTACGTCATAACATCTATCTGCATGCCAAATTTCAGCCCGATCCGTCCAGTGGTTTGGGCTGTGCGTTGATAGATCACTCTGTCAGTCAGTCAGTCACCTTTAAGTTATATATATTTAGATAGATGGACGTAGGCATCCTGCTTACGTCCTTCTTCAGAATGCAATCTATCCCCTTGATGAGTTTTATCGAAATTCGTTCAACAGTTTCGGCGTGAAAAGTTAACAAACATACCATTAGACAGAGTTGCTTTTGCATTTGTAATATTAATATACATATATAGAAATGCTATGAAATAAGCTGATTACATAAATCAATTTCTCGCATCTAGTTGTAAAGTACTCATGCGCATCGCTAACATCTGATAACGTGCTCGGAGGACTGGCAGAATTGCCTCGATGAATGCTAATGCTGAACAATGCAGATATCACGCTTAATATTGATAAGCCTATAAAAAATCTCTTCTTACACAAAGTGTATCTATTACTTCGGAAAACGTTAAGAATGTGTATGCAAAATAAAATAAATCCTCGACCCGAAGAATTACCCAGGACTACAAGCTGAACAGTCTTATTTCCGACCACTAGACCAATACTGTCTTATATATTTCAGTCAGTTACAGAGTGGCAATTAAATTCATAATTATACATTATGTAAATTATGAACGTTTACTTATCAACCGATCCACCCTCTTACAACGACAATACATTCAAGGTCCACAATTATCTTACAATCATGTTATTTGATTGATTATTTTATTGATATAAGTTATTGCAAATAATTAAAATTTACACAATAAAGTTATGTAATGGAGATAGAAAGCAATGTCATAATAATTTGCACACTTAGGCATTGTGCCTGAGTTTTATGATTTAAATTAATATTTACGTAAGACTATGCAAAATATTTGATCAATTTTATTATTAATTTATTTATAGCAGGCTGTACTTTTCGTAGTTGTTTGTTTCTTGTTTGTAAATCAAGGCGTTTTTTTTATGGGATAACTCGACAAGCAGGCGAGCCACTCGATGGTAAGTAGTCATCGCCGCTCCTTGACATCTGCAATACCCAAAGGAGTTGCAGATGCGTTGCCGAGCCAAGAAAAAGAGAGGGGCAAAGAGGAAAGGAGAAAACAGGGGATTGAGGGACGAATTGGGCCTCCGGCGCTCCACACTCACCGTACGAAATGCAACAGTATGCATAGGTACTACTACTTGACGTAGATATTCTTTAGGAGGGTAGTGCTTCCCCGGTCATGCGACCCATTCATGCTGGCATATAGACATGCAGACATGCAGCAAGATACTACTATTACTAATGCGCGTTATCATCATCAATCCATTTAATGTCTCACTGCTCGGCACGAGTAACCAGAACTTCACCTCGTCGAGGAAATCTCCTAGCATGTTTTCTAATAATGTTTTCCTTGAGCGAGTGATATTTAATTATTGATAAGAAATTGCTGTCAAAAATTCAGAACTGCTTGTCATCGATTCAAACTAAGACCTAAGACTTGACAGAGCAAGGTCAAATAACTAGTATCAATGCTTCAAGGTGTTTTATTAGTATTTTTTTGTAGTCCTAGGGTGTTAGAACTAGAAAGAACACTAGTCCGGCAAATATGGAGGTGCACAATGTACATTATTCACTTCACAACTTAGTTAATTAGGGTTAAGTTACGTTTTCGCGTATTAATTCTACGCGTACAAACCCTCAGGCTAATGGCTACTTTACGATAATTAAACAATACGTCTTATTGAAACAAATAGATAATTACCACGCGCACATAAGTAACAAAACTCCAAATGTATTATAACGTTAAACAAAAAAATCGTCTACGATATTGAGGTATTATGTACTTACAATACAAGTGAAGAAACAGAAAACGGTTTTTTTATTTTTGAAATATTGAAATGACTAACTGAAATTGCTAAATAATATTTTACTAAATTATATTTTAAGTAGGTTTCGTACACAAAACGATTCGTTTCTAACCCAAAACTGGTCGTAGTTGGGGTGATAACTTGGATTTAAATCAGCTTTTTGGCGTTGCTTACCTTGTTTTGCAACTTTTTCTTGTCGACAATCTTTTTACCATATTTGTTTGATGCACATAAATCATAACGTCCATTACCATTGTGGTCATTAATAACGACTCACTAACGCAACATATTTATCAAAACATTCTTTAGTACGTAAAACACTATTACCTCAATGTTCATGATCGAATTGTTTAAAAGAGAAACCAATTTTTAATATACGGCTTCCATTCGACCACGGGTTACGCAAACAAGAATTTAACCAGTAGTTAGTGCCGGATGGCGGCGCTAGTGGTTTTTTTGTAACTTTTTCTAAATTATAATAAGGCATCAGAATCATTATAGGCCGTCAATCAAACTGATGGTATCGGTTAAATGCGAGTTCAGTGAGGACGAGGCCTTTTAAATGTGAATCATGCGAGTGAGTAATTTCTTGGATTCGAGTAAACGTAGTGAAAGGTTGTGATGGTCATGCAATGAGGTCGACAGATGGGTGTATTGAGTTACCAGCGCCCTGACTAATGAACTTTAATATCATTATGAGGCAACTGAGCGTTAAGATTTGCCCTATACTCGTAAACACAAAGCACATCTTAAAAGCGTTTATATGCAGAACGATTTTTGGAGTAGATTCTCTATAGTAGTACTTGACAGCACAATTATTGGCGCAGTGGAGGTTGTATATTTGATTCCCGTGTGGAGTAAATAATTATTTGGCCTCTAACTAGTTGTTCCGTGTCTGGGTGACTGTGCACCGTTTAGTTACAGAACATAGATTACTTATACTATATAAATGTGTACATATAACGATATACAGTGTAGATATACTAGAAGATAAGAGTAGCCTTTCTTGTAATTTGTCACATAAAAAACATTTATGCAACTTTAGTATTAGCTTCAAGTGCTACAACTGATTAACGTGATCATTATTCAACCGTCACATTCTTTTATATTGAAATTATGATAACTTGTCAGGTTACGATGACCAGGCCTTACATGTTAGACCAGTAATCTAGTTATTAAACTCACAAAGATATAACATTTCACATTGCGTAAGACTTAATGCACTAACGCATGCGCCGTAGGAACTGCTAATTATTATTTCTGAGCACTCAAAGTCAGTCTGTGCGTAATACTCGATCGGTAGGCTTCGTTTTAGCAAGGCGTGGCCGCCAGAGACCTTAGTGAACGGATGTAGCAGCCTCGATCGAACACCGCCTATCCAGATCGACGTTTGATGATAACCACAACTGAAATAAATAAAATAAAAGCTGCTTGAGTGAAAAGGTCAGACAGCCGCCGCTGCGCCGAAATTAAAGTCCAAAATAATAATCATTACCGCCACAAGACGACCAAGTAAAGTGTTTTGACGGCTCAAAATGGCGTCCCTCTCGAGTTTCTTAACATTAAAAGGTATTTTTTGCCTGAATAAAGTTGTTTATTAAGAAAAACAACAGCTATAAAATAAAGGATAAGTAGTACTTAATTATTTTGACATTCCGAATTTTGAAGATGCATTTAATTTTAGTGCATAAATAAATATTTTTCCATTCTAGTCACAATAAGTATTTTATAACCAATGACAGGTTTCAAAATTAGCAAGCATTCAACAATAATTAAAATAGGTAAAAGCCGAATCCAAAACAGCACAAATAGCTCTGAAAACGGTCTTAAAATTATGGGAATAATATCCATAATATGTAATAGCCATTTAATATTGGCGCTATGGAATGGGTGATTTGATAAACTGATAACACTTATTATAAGGATGGTAGAGGACATAGATAGATAGATAGATAGATTATTCTTTATTGTACACAAAAAAGAAAATAAAAACAAAAACAAAGTTACATAATTAAGTACAATTGGCGGTCTTATCGCTCATGCAATTTCTTACAGACAACCATTGGATGGACAAGAGTCATTTAAAAAGATATTGGGCTGTTGCAGGTGTACATAATAATGCTCAATAATTTTTTACTTATTTAGAGTTTTAAGTAAAATAAATAAATATACATACATACATAAATAATATAAATATTATACTAATAATACTATAACTATATCTATATAATATATAGGTATACTATAAATATATATACTTATATATATTCAACACAATAGTAGGTAACAATTTAAGAACAAGCGGCCAAGTAATGCTGTTTCACCATTAATTTAAATGATGCCAAAGTTTGTGCACGTCTTATAGAAACTGGTAGTGAATTCCACAGACGAGTGGCCTGAACTATAAATGATTGGTCAAAAAAATTCGTTGTGTGCATTGGCATCTTTAGCTTTAAGTTTTCTGATGAACGTAAGGATCTCAAATGTGTATCACAGACGAACTCAAAGCGAGTTTTAAGATAGGAGGGTGTTGTAGGATTAAAAAGAATACTATAAAGTAATGAAAGAATATGAGCATTCCGACGAAGACGTATTGGGAGCCACTTGAGCTTAGCGCGAAATTCTGACACATGATCATATTTGCGTAAACCAAATATGAATCTTATACAAAAATTTTGGAGACGCTCAAGTTTATTAAATTGGTCTTCAGTGAGATCAAGATAGCTGACATCGGCATAGTCAAGGATAGGCAAGAGAAGAGATTGCGCAAGCGCAACCTTAGTGGCTGTTGGAAGAAAGTTGCGTAATCGTCTCAAGGATCCTGCTGACGCAAACATCCGGCGGCTAGTTTCCTGCAGTTGTGGATCCCATGATAAAGTTCTATCCATGATTATTCCCAGATTTTTGACCTTATCACTTATGGGGATTATGATGCTATCAAAGATAAACTGGGGTAGGTGAAACCAATCAATTTTGGAAACCATTCGTGAGCTACCTATAATGATAACCTGCGTCTTAGATGGGTTAACACTAAGTCCATAGTGTTTGCTCCACCGTGATATTTCAGCAAAATCTTTATTAATAATGTGAATAGCTTCAGATAATTCCTCTAGCGGAGCTTGCGAATAAATCTGCAAATCATCTGCATACAGGTGGTAGGATGAAAGAAGTTGATTGGAAATTGAGTTAATAAATATAGCGAAAAGTAACGGGGATAAAACGCCACCCTGAGGCACGCCAGCTTCAGTATCACACCATGAAGAGAATGTATCGTCAATGCGGATACGCTGCCGGCGGCCAGTCAGGTAACTACGAAACCAATCAATTACTGTTGGAGATATGTTAAGAGAGCTGAGTATGCCTAGCAAAATGTCAAAATCGACGGCATTAAAAGCATTACTGAAATCTAGTAGTGCAAGTGCCGTCAACTTTCCATTTTCCATACCTAGCCTGATGTCATCTGTAATATTAACCAGAGCTGTTACAGTACTATGACCAGGACGGAAACCGGATTGAAAAGAATTCAGAAGTCTATTTTTACAAAGAAATGAGCTTAATTGCTTGTGAATAAGACGTTCCAGGACCTTGGATAAGAACGGTAATATAGAGATAGGACGATATTCAGAAAAGGATGTGGGATTGGGTTTTTTCGGTAACGGAGTAATCTGGGCGTCTTTCCAAGCAGTCGGAAAAACACCGCTGGATATCGAATGATTCAGGATGTGACAAATGATGGGAAGGATTTCGTCAAGGATAGGAAGGATCATTTTGCGGCTTACCAGGTCGCTTCCAACTGCATTAGAAGTAATAGACAATATGCTCTTCTTAACATCACAATCAGAGAATTGATTAAAGACAAACGGGGAGTAATCAGGAGTCGGAAGAATAGAAAGATTATAAAGCGTTTTGGCTTTAGTTGTCCTGTCAAAATAGGACGAAGTAGAGAAATGTTTATTTAATAAATGAATATCTAAGTTGGTAGGAATTGTATCTTGACGCGATTTTCCGACTCCCATTGATCTAAGAAATTTCCAGACTTTCGCTGGATCTCCATTTTCAACCGAACTGTGAATATGTTGGCGTTGAGCATTCCTACACACCTTATTGCAGTGATTTCTTATATTTACGTACCTCTCCAGGTTTTGAGACGTTGGTCTACATTTATATTTGGATTTAGCGACCACTTTTTTAACCATAATTTTTCTAATGTCATCAGTTAACCATGGAGAGGGCAGGTGTTTTACCTTAACAGATCTAATGGGAGCATGGACGTCATAGATATCAATTAGTTTCGATATAAATATCTCCAGTTTTTCGTCCACTGACACAGATGTAAGTAGAAGAGACCAATCAACTTTTCTGACGGATTCGCGAAGAAGTTCAATATCCATGCCACTAAAATTGCGCTGTAACAGAATTTTTGGTTTTGCCTTTGGGGGGCGAATTTTGTAAGAAAGGAATATAAGGTCGTGGTAAGAAAATGCTTCAGCCGGGCATTGTCCATGCTTGGCAACGTGATCAAGAGAAGAAACGAAAATTAAGTCAAGAAGTGATGGGACAGAGTTTGGGAAATGGTGAGTCGCATGTAAAGGTAAGATGGATAGGTTACTAGATTCAATAATAGAGAAAAGAGAAGAGGACCGGGAATCTTTCTTTAGAAGGCAAGTGTTAAAATCACCCATAATAATAGTATGACTGTAAGAGGCCACTAAGTTTTCTAAAATATTTTCTAAAGAGGAGAAGAAATTTATACGCAGAGATGGACAGTAATAGACGCCGAGAAGAATTTTCGAATGGTGAAGCACAATTTCCAGAAAAAGATGCTCACCAGCGTCTGACGGAGGTGGTTGTGATGACACACTAATAATAGAAAAGGGAATATATGATCGGAGATATATGGCAACACCTCCACCTGCGCCATTAGCTCGGTCATTTCTGACTAACTGAAAACCTGGTAGAGAGTAGGTACATGAGGGAAGAGAAGGTTTGAGCCAAGATTCAGAAACTAGAATGGCATGAATATTCTTACAGTCAAAAGTTGCCAGCATATCAGAGAAATGAGCCGGAATACTCTGGGCATTGATGTGAACCACATTGAAATTTCTAGGAACATCAGAAAACTGTGACACAAGTGTGTCGGCCAGTGACGGAATACTGGTGAAACTGTCATCACTGCCACTTGCTGAAATGAAAGATTCAAAATCAGAGTTATCATTGTTACTTATATCAATATCAAGTATAGACATACAAGTTCTAAATATATAAAAAAAAAATATATATAAAGTTATCCTATAATAAATAATATACACGACAAAATAAATAACAAACAGTAATGTAACACCTTTGTCCACCTGCCGGTTGTGTCTTATTTCTTAAATAAATTAAAATAACTATTATATTCACACAATCGTAATAAGTAGTGAGAAAACATAACATAAACAGACAATATAGAATTATAAAGTCGAGATAAGCGCAAAACAATACCTATTTTGACAGCGAAACCAAACGTAATGTATGTCGCGTGACAATGACAAATGACATTGACACAAAATACCAATGATGACAGCTACGCAAGCAGCTGTCATCATCGAAGACATCGAAATTAGAGCACAGAAATTAGAACATACAATATTAAATTACAATAAATAAGGTAGATAGAAGTAATTTGATTGGTTATGGAAGAAATAGAAAAGTGATTACGAGATATTACAATGCGCAAAATATGTAAAATTATTACCCGGACTACTCAGATTTCGAAGAACATAACTTTATTTCTTACTGACAGCAAGACGCTTGGATCTGCTAGCCACAGGCTTCTGAGGTGTAGTTATGGTGGCAGTCACAGTAGTATCCTGCTGCTCCATTCCATCCAAGTCAGAGACAGAGATGACCCGTTGCCGCGTTCCGTCCGGCCGAACAACATAAACAAAGCCGTCCCTTGTCCAACACCTAGTTACACCCAACTTTTGCCGTGCTGCCATGAAGAGCTCATGCCGTGTCCTGGTCAGGAACTCTGACACCGTTATGCCGGACCCCTTTAATTTGGTCTTGTCGAACCATATCTTACTGCGGACTGCTGCATCATGTACTTTGAACAAGATTGGCCGGATCTTAGTTGAAGTTTTAGTTCGTCCCATGCGATGACAGCGTTTAATGTCATTGACAGTGAATCCACTGATCTGGATGCGATCCTTGATGACATTGGCCACAACCTGTGCAGTGTCTTCGTCCTTGGCTTCAGTAACACCGTGAAGCAACAAAATCCGCCTTCGCCCACGCATCTCTATGCTATCAATATTCTGCGCTAAAAGTTCAACTTGCTGCTGTAAGCTACCAAGTGCTTGTGTTATAAACAACTTAAAGGCAGCAAAGTCAGAGGCCAAACCTGAGGAGCTTGTCGAACTTGATGGTGCCTTCTGCAGCTGTGCCTCGAAGTCAGACATCCTTTTGTGGAATGTGTCCATGAGTTGTGCCAATGTATTGTTGATAGTGTCCATGTTGAAGTTTGATGTTTTAAGAAGAAAGGAAAAATGAAATTAACTATGTAGTTATTTTAGTGAAGTGATAAGTAGTAAGTAGAAGAAAACACTTAACCAGCAGGAAGACTTGGTTGTACTATGTTATTAACATTAATTTTCTACAATAAAGTAAGTTTTAATAATTTAATTTAATTTTATTTATGGAGCTGTTTTAGTTAAGTCTTAATCTTTCAACTACCCACAAGCGAAAAAAAAATAACGCGACATAATGCTTTAATGATAATGTACATGTTTATGGTAAACGGTATCGTTAACTTTTATAGCTTAATTCAGTTCGTTGATGCCCCTCGACAATTTTACTGTTTTCTACTTAATTGTTTATTTTAACTGAGACGAATAAAAAAATCCCCCTTTTCACTCACCTTGATCAATTATGGGGCGTCTGAGTCATATCGGGGGAAATGTGAACAAATTTATGGACTAATTTTACTTGAATCGCACAAGAATACATTTTAAAAGCTATCTTTGTAGTGTTTGTTCGCTTCGAAGCGCATCTATCATTGCATCTACATTCTGCGCACTTAAAGATTGATTACTTTTAAAAACTTTCGTTATAAATCTCTCAACATCGTGTCAGTTTCACTTCATATTTTGCAGAAATTATATCAAACAGCCATCGTTCATATCTTTTTTGACATTAACGCCAACGAAAGTTTCATATTACGTGATCTACATATTTCCTTCCTAAAACCCGTACTGGTTGGTACAGGTCTTATTTTACGTAATCCAGTAATTTCTTTCTCTTTAGCAAATGTCAATATTTCTCTGTAAAGGGCAAATAAAGTGGTTCACTCCTTTTAATGTATTCAATTGAAATAAAATCGTTATCAATCAGAGTAAAGTAAGAATAACATTTTGATATATTAAAATGCATTATTAATTAATTATGTATACAGTTACATATGCTTTGATGTTAGGAATATAATATATAAACATCGTTAGGTTTTTGTCAATGAATAACAAGGGAATGATATTGAATCACTAATTAATTAATTATTATATTGTGTCCGCCTGGTTTTGCCCGAATCATACCTACGTATTAGATCCGCGTCTTAAGGAATTGTTCTGATTTCATAATTAATGTGTAAGCTACTGCGAATCAATCGCGGATATTAGTCCTTCGTCGCTTGTCAAACGCTTGTTCTCTGATCATTACTCAGACATTGATAAGATTAAATCTTATAAAATAATTTAATAATAGTGCATTAGGCGACTCGATTGTCACCTGGGTCTAGCAATCGGCCGCTGCATTAGGGGTCGCGGGATTGATCCCGATACGAAGCAAGTATTTGAAGTATGACCTATAAAATGTGGTTCTGGGTCTAGGTGTTTTTGTATATGTAAACTCAGAAGAGAACATCCCAGTGTAGACTAGTGTTTATATTCTATTTTTTAAGAGAAGTTGAGTCCGTTACTAGAGCAACAATTTAAGGGCATTAAAATTTAGTGGTTGGTTACCGAGAATATTAATTGAATCCCTTGGTTCCAGACTGAAGGAAATAACATAGTTTGATTTTAGTTTGGGAAAATCCTGACATAAACCTATTTGACAAGGACTCAAATGTTAAAAAAGAAAAACCTATTACCCCGACGTAGTCATCGAACCAAATATAAAAACCGATGGATCTCTAGGAATTTTAGTGATGTTGGTGACAAAAAATAATAAAGTCACACAGTTCTTATTAATTTAAAAGGAACAAGTTATTCGCAATCAGTTTACCTGTTCTTCTACGTAATAGGCGATGTAACGTATGTAAATATTAAAATCAGAGCTAATCGATCATGTGGAAGCGAGTAGGTAATGTTTTATGGACATGTAGTTCTCCTTACAAAGTCCAAGCCGCAAGTAAACACAGGTTTTTTCATCTTTTTCAATCATATGCATACGTGATAGATCGGTGCAGGTTTGCATAAAACCTCTGCTACACAGCAAGCAGAACGAGAGCGATACATACAATGGACTCAATTTTAATTACATTACATACCACCACGCCTGTACACTTGTGTAAGACACGTACCATTGTACGTACCATTGTACTCAGATTAGTAATCCTAGCTACTGAGAAGTAAAATAAGATTTAAAAAATAAGATTTTTCTTTAATTAGCTCAGCAGCTAGAGCAGCTTAAGTTTTCAGTGCTCTATTGTACACATAGGGATATTTTTTTACAACTAGTTCTCTATTAACATTTACTGTACTGTCGCGAATTGCTGTTACCCACAGTTTACCATTTCAGAATAATCGCTACTCTCCAAATAACTAAAAAATGCAACAGCATTTGTATGAAATAAAACATAAACTGCCGAGTAATTTAACGAGAACTTGTTTGTAGTTGGTGAAATGTGGCTTTAGTGAAACACTGGCCTAGTGTAGCTGGGAGTTATTAAAAAGTATTCAGCTGTTTTACCTTTCATGATGAGCCTCCACCTTTATCACTTGCCTCAAAACCATCCAAGAATACAAATATTATGGGTAGCTTGCCTCGGTGCAGGGCTAAAACTGAAAAACTGTACTATAAACAGTGAATTAGTGTATATTTTATTGTATATGTATAATATTTTATTTGTTATTAGTTTAAGATTTATCGTATTGTATTATACTATTATTTTTGATATGGGCCTTGTTGCCTGAAATAAATAAATAATAAAATAAACGCCCCGCGTTTGGTGTAGCATGGGGTTAATCACCGTTGAATAAAAACGTTATTGAAAGGGATCAAATACGGAGTAGGTACATGTGTTATTCAAACGTCGGTGTATAATTTAAATCTTCATTTTGAACAATGAAACAAGAAAAGGTAAAGGAAAACGCACCTTTTTATATTTATGACGGGAAAATTTAATAGTGTTTATAATATTTTGAGTACCTACCATATTATACCTAATTAATCATTCTAATAGATAAAGACGAGATCGTTACCATCGAATATGGATGAGACTTGCACAGGAGCTTGGAGATTGGAACTATGTACACATGGCTACACATCAAGCTTTACAAATCCAGTTTAGACTGACCTCCCATTGTAAAGGCTTTCAGTACAATTCAAGGTCAGCCTATACTGAATTTGTATAGCTTGATGTGTAGCCGTGCGTACAAAAGAGAGGCCTATATAGGTATACCCAGCAGTGGGTAAAATTCGGGTTGCGGTCATATTTAATTGTATTTTTTTAAAGGAATCCACAAACCACATTATCATTCTAACACGAACTGATTCTTGAATACATTTTTTTTTCCAATTTCAATCACAATGACTCAAAAATATAGGAAGACATGTAATTTTTGTTCCTTTCATCGGTCTCTCATTGGTTGCAGGCACCCTAAGGTTCTCATTAATTGCTCGGCCCTAAAGGTTACGCATGTAATCACTCACTTAAACGCCCGTTTAACTCGCCTGTCCGTCTGTCGATTGTTATAATTACTCGTTTAATTTGTAAATGCAAGAAAATTTACATGTTCACTGAGTATTAATGAAAAACATTAAGTGTCTGATTCTTGTCAGGTCGCAAGTAGGAGGCAGGAACACGTTAATATGATGTAGGCGACGAGATGCGGGCTATTAAAGGCTGAATAAAATTTACAAAAACACTGCTCTTGCATATTTGTCCGATACGTCCGCCGTCAAACATAAATATATAATTGATTTAAATGTTAAGTAACTACATCGGTTAAGGTGGATTCGAAATTTATGTTTATTTTCAAGGTGTTTGTTGGTTTATAACATCGTATTTTTTAAGTACTTTCGACCCATAAATTAGTAAGTATATCTTGTCTTCTATCTTTAAAATTACATTTTTTTTTCAAATAAGTATTTGTTAAAAGCTTTTAGTATTTCAATAAAAGAGATTTTATTATAACTTTATTTTTAAAAGATTTAAATGCACTGGGCAGTTTTAATCAGTTTAGCTAAATAAACCCTATAAAAGTAAATGATAACCCAACCAGCTTAAATACTAACTTACATCTCACGATAGGCCTTGCTAATCAGGTCACTACGTCACGGAAGCCGCTTGTAATTGGAAATATTTGTTATATCATAGCGGTTATAACCCATAATAATACATTACAAACCAGGATACGTAATAGCCAACAATTGAATGTATCGATGTACCGGCATAGTTTGCATGAAGCGCGGGCAGGGGTGAGGGGAGGTGAGACGGGTGCGCGGGAGGGGGCCGCGGGCGTGGTCGGCGCCGGCCGCTCTCCTTGACTCTAGCGTCAAGCATCGCATGATCTCTGCTAGTGTAAGGCACTTGATCAGATTTGATACTTTATTTTAATTGTGTGTTGAAAAGCTCCGATAATGAATTATACTATTGAAAATATACAGTACATACGTATGTATCTACATTAGGTATTAAAAAAATCTTATTTTTAGTCACGTTTACACAATTAAAAAATAAATCGTGATACCAAAGCATGGCAAACAGATTGCTATCATAGCACCTTACCTATTTTCTACGATATTAATTCTAAACAACATAACACATCTGAAATAACCGAATTAACTATTAAATATCTAGACCTTACCACAAGGGATATACATATTATAATTAATTAACTATAGTCTTTCCCACTCATACTCACTCATTCAACTACATAAGGCACCGCATACAGTTGCTTATTAACCAGTATTCTAATTTATCTCAATAGCCTTTTCCCCAAGTATATTGGGTCGGCTCCGGTGTAACTCTCTCGCTCCGAATTAACTGCTTCTTAGTATTTTTGAGCGTTTGACTAAATCTAATGATTGACTTAGTTTTTCCGAGTAGGTAGGACAATCATGGCTCATAATCTACATCTAAATTATCTAATCTAAATTACGCGCTAAAGTTTTGAAAAAATCTCATCAATATTAACAAAATCATCAATATTAAAAAACCTTATCAATACCAATCAGAGAGATGTAAAAAAATAGCATGAAATATGTATTGATGTAAGAAATGTTGAATTTTATCCACTTAAAATGCTAAAATAATATAATGAGTTTATTTAATACAACTACCAAGAGCGCACGGTCGCAGTACATTCGCAGTGAATGTGGCGACTGTACGGGTGGACGCAGGCGCGGTGTGATAACGCGCCGTTATCACAGCGCGCGTTAATGCCCGCTTTGTGCTCTCCTAGTGTCTACTGCTTTTGTGCTTTATGGGGAGCAGAAGTTTAGGCAATACTGACCTATTTGCTTTGCACAGAACTGAAAATGCAATATATTTTAAACTGTGTTTAAAATTCTGCAAAAATATCAAAAGACAAAGGTTTTAATTATCTATTCCGCAGTCTTTTACGTGGTTAAGAAAGAACACTTACTTTAACATAAAACATCAGGGTTTCATCAGAAAGGTTAAGCAGAATAGGTGCAAGCCACCATAGTTGACAATTATGTTTTGCAGTAGTGTCCTTTTTATTCTAATTACTTACCAAGCCTAAACCTAAAACAGAATTTTAACTTTTCAGCAAATTTTCTTGTTGTTCTAGTTTATAAAAAATACTTGTCTTTGAATATCTGTTTTGATTGTCTTTGTTCCGCTAACAATGAAAATTTGTTCTGAGCGAATAGCCAGTAACCAGTAGGTAGAACACTGACCTGGGATGTCGACCTGGTGGTCGGAAGTTCGAATCCGGGACCTTGACATCGTAGGCGGATCAGAAATGGATTATCAATTAAGATAAGAAATAGAGATTCTGAAGGGGTCCTGCAACCTGTCGACTCATACTAGGTCAGTATAGTAGACTTTGACCTGAATCTTCTCAATTTTATAAGAGGCTAGTGCCCACAAGTGGGCTGGCAGTGGACAGTGGGACAATAATAGGTAGGGCAGTAACGCTAGTCATAATTATTATAGATAGAGATTATTGTATTTCTATCCTCACGAAATATCTGACTAAATCTGTTGGTTGGAAATTTTAATTATAGCTATGATATGAGTTCTTCCGATAACGAAATGAGGTTTGTCCCCAGCACTTCCAGAAATGGTGTAGCAAAAGACTATGAAACAAAATTTTATTACAAATACTACTTTCAGGCTTTACTTCCTCCAACATTCAAATCTTTTACTTAATAAACAGAAAGTGTATTCAAAATAGAAGTCAAAAGCAATGTCTTACTTATGAATGCTAAAAGCAATCTGAAAGTCGTAAATTTCAATATCTGAGCGCTTAGTATAATTTATAATATTTGCACAAAACTTAATACGAACGCGAGTCAGCTCTATGCAAATGTTTGTTAATTTTATTATTGAGGCATTTGTCGGATTAAAGATAACTTTAGTAGGTTTTATTGAAGAGAGATTCTAGGAAAAAGCATAAAGAATATGTTGCTTGGTTAAAGGATTTCAAATATAAGAAACATACGGGAAGATGATTCTGTGAGCATACTTTGATACTTTGTCTCTTACACAACTCAAAGGTTCTCTTATACTTAGAGAAAGTCTTAAGATGAGATAGTCCAATGAAAAAGCTATGACGCGGCAGGAGAAAAACTTCAAAGAATATTCTCGATAGAATAAGAATAGAGAATAAGAATAAAATAGAAAGATAGAATTCAATTATGCAGCTAAGTAGCAGTTACTACAGATGTTTTGCCTATACAACGCCTATTACAAGGTTTCTGGGCATCGATGAACTTCATTTGAGAGTACACAGACTTCATTGTTGAAAAAAATCTGCTCTATTGGCCATCGGTCCTTTAAGTTGCTTATTCGGTATATACTCGTATGTAGGTCTAAAAATCTATCCTTTAAATAAACTTCTAGTATAGCCTGTTTCACTGTCCACATAGGGTTTTAAAGCTTTTAGAAACTTCTAGACAAATCCAAGAATTGGTGTTAACGTTTTAGTATCTAAGTTTAATCAACTCTCTCATTCGTCTAGTGGTGGGGTTTTCTATTAATCGGTTTTTCTATGCTCGGAATTTGGATATGTGCCCGCTGAATAGCAATAAATATTCCGGCGAAGTGTGGGTGTACATTAGTACACCTCTGTCTAACCATTCGGGAAGTCAAGACATGGTATGTTTTTAAGTTTTAATACAATAATCCTGCTTGAAGTAGTCGATTCGAATCCTGACTCGTGTATTTCTATATCTCGTAGCTAGCGTCAGCTTTATCAATAAAACTGAATATCTAACGCGCTCTGTAGGCGTAAACAAGACTGATGCTCGCTAAGAGGGCTTCGGAGGAATTTGTGTCCGCAATACCTATTGATAGCCTTTAGAGTTCGGCGTAGGATATGTCCAAAGTCCTACATTGAGGCCTGTTTGTGTACCTTGGGTATACCGAACAATCTAACATGGACCGCATTATTATAGCAGAGATATAATAATTTGTAAATAGATCCTTTAAAGCTTTTACATTTTTTTTATTATTTAGACTAGATTGATGGCGGCTCTTCCTCTCCGAAAACCTCTGAGAAGAAAAGCCGAAACAAACTATTAAAATTTTTTAGTACTTAGTACTATAGTATTAATGACTTGCGGAAGGCAGCTGGCAGTGACTGGATGAGGAAAGCCGAAGATCGGGCTCTGTGGCGTTCACTAGGAGAGGCCTACATCCAACAGTGGACGAGTATGGGCTGATGATGATGATGATAGTATTAAACAAGATATTAAACTTGTATACTATTTCTATCATAATCTAGCCGCCAGTTTGCCTGGTGTTAAGCGACAATGTGATGTCCGATGGAGCGCGCTTTCCTAAAAGAAACAGATTCACTCGTGATTTAAAGACGCTCAGATTCTCTATCGGGGAAGATCCGAGAAGAGAAGAGAAGTAGGTAGGTAGGTAAAAATCGCGGTTATCTTGCCCTATTGCTAGAGCCAAAGAACTTGTAATCTAATAACGTAAGAGTGTCTCGCTGGCATGGCTTCACGAATGCGTCGACACGTCCGGAGAAGTACGGCCACAGAATATCAAAGTAGCAATACGTTGTGTTTTGCTCTGTACTTAATTGTGGAGCGCCGGAGGCCCAATTCCTCCCCCCTTCCTTCTCTTTTCCTCTTTTCAGCGTAGGCAGCGGTTTCTACTAAACACCAGGTGGGCTGCTTGGACATGTTAATAAATGAGGCCTTGACTCGCATTATACAAATCATTTGATTACCTAAACAGTTTGATCGATCATACAAATTCTTGATTAAAAATATAAACAACTTAGCAATAATATGATCGTATCAGCGGCATATCACTGCAAAGCGTCGAAGCTATCCGTCACCGCCTTCCGCATTTACCAATTACAGCATCCATATTCATTAATCCTACTCAGAGTACTCGTATAATTACGAGGGAAGACTCGATGTGGAACATTACTAGAATACTGCGCCCACGCTGTGACGTAAATGTCTGTACGATTAAATCGTCTGAATATTTTAAAGCTTTTACGCATTAAATACGATCTTCAATTATTTTTATGGTTAAGTTAAGGAAACATGGATATATAAGTACTATAAATATTTATTATTATACTTTAACTTCATTTCTTTCGATATAAGGAATAACAGAGATCCTATATAAATATTATACATATAGGACCACTTCGTTATCATGATAATATTTTTATTCTTGTAATGTTATGTAAGAGAAAATATTTTTTCAATTACAAAGAAAAGTTTGTCCTGCAATCCAAGTTATTCTTTTCGTTAAAGACATGTTATCCCAGTAGGCCTGACCTGGGCAGGATAATAATGTTGAATACGCTATAACCTACTTTACAAGGTAAGACATACGTATTAGAATTGTATGAAAATTTCTACTTAAGTCTACTGAAGTAAACTTTCCCATTACCAATTCACGTACACGTCAATCAATGAAACATGTGTGTAGATATGGGAACTAATGAAAAAACATAGTCTAGATGTCAACAGACGGAAATTCCTTCCAATGCGCCCACGCATGTTTTGTCGCTTTGATAGTACGAATATTATCACACTGTGGAGTGTTACAATACTGTTTACCCATACCACTGTCAATAAGTATTGGTGCGGGCTAGAGAGCGGTAGTGGCCCAGTGGGAACAGTCACGGCTAACGAATTGTAGGATGAAGGTTCGGACCCAAACAGGCATTACTTTGTATAAATTATTTCATGACCACTGCTCCCAAAATGGTGAAGGAAAACATCGCGAGGAAACCGGCATGTCCTTAAATTCGGAGACATCTACCAACCCCCACTGGGCTCGCATGATGCATTACGGCCCACTCCATCTCACCGAGAGGAGGCCTGTGTCTCATTATCTAGGTTATGTGTGTCAATATTTAGGCAATATTATAAATAAAAAAAGGAAACAAAAAGTGTGAAATAAAAGTTTTATAAATAGTCAAGTAAATTGTAGTAGTAGTGACAAGAATAAGGCACTAGCTTTTTTAGTAAAGGCAAGAATGAGTATGATAGTAGTGGCGCCATTTTTCAAGTATTTGGAAGAGTTTATCGGACCCCTACCGATTAAAACTCATAAAGTTGCACGTTGTACCTATTGCTGGGGTAACAATTTTAGGATGACGGAGACATTCTTAATATAAACTTTCCTTCTTCCTTCCTTCAACAAGTATTGGTTCGTCAGAATCGTCGGACCCTAAATAATATATTCTGGCATTTCTGATGGTAATTATATGAGTTTTTAATTCAGACCATTCCCGGCAGCTTTTGATAAGACACCCATGTTTAACGGCGGACACCAACGGAATATCATTTACAAGTACCTACTTACAGTTTTTATTTAAAATGATTTTCAAAATTCTCATTTTTAAAATGAAGTGTTAACGTGTTTTTGAATAATGGGCGTCTCCTGTGACTCATTTTGGGTTGTGTTCATTACATCCTACCCGCGGGCTTGCAAACTGAGTGTGCGTTAAAATAAAATAAAATCGAATCTAGTGAGAAACATTTGAGCGTTTAAATTTAAAGAATAAAAAAAATTAAGGCGCAATAGAGGATGAACCGTAATTCGATGTCAATGGATAAAAAAACCCAAGAACTATTATAAAATCTCTGCTACCCTAATTCTGGCAGACATCCGTGTTAATGTTATGAATGAGCAATGGAGAAGGTCGCGCTTACGTCCAATAATTAGAACACAAACGGTTTGGTATTTTATCATAACTTTTTATTAACTTTTAGAATGCATACTCACTGTCTACCGGGAAAGTCGTAAAATCGTAAAGTCGTTAAATATTACTCCCCTAAACGGCGAAGGAAACCATTGTTAATTGTGAGAAAACTTTGGCGCCACTCTGCAATGGCCAATTAAGTGGGCTCAATGCTGTCAGGGAAAATTTGTATGTGAGAGCAGGATAATAAGTAAGCTTTTATTAAACAAAAAGTTTTAAGATGATGAATATAACATAACATAACATAACATACCATCACACCTGTATTCCCCGAAGGGTTAGGCAGAGGTGTACTTAATGTACACCCACAGTTCGCCGGTATGTTTTGGGTCCCATGTAATAGGGGGCGAGCCTATTGCCATTCACCGGGCACAAATCCAGACTCCGAGCTGCTACTGAGAATTTCATAGAAAAACTCAATAACACTTTGCTCGACCTGGGGATCGAACCCAAGACCTCTAGCGTCGCAGTCGCGATTGGGACCACTAGACCAACGAGGCAGTCTGAAGATGATGAATATGTAAACATTGAAATGTAGTTGTACCCATCGAAACCTCTTCTAGCAATAACCATCAACTCATTACACTGTCGGCCACAAATAAGTTCACGCTCATATTTCCGAAGTATTCGAACTGAACCCGATACGCATGAGACGCATATTCCGTAAGCGCTATCTCAAGGCCCCGTGCAGTATCGTCGTCGACAGGCGATCCGACGGTGTCGGGTGTCGCCGACGATGCGATCGACTTACCCATCGACCGATCACGAGCCGAGAATGTCAACGCACTTGTATTGCACTAATTAACTGCGTAGATACAACAATTGGGTCGTTATGAAACTGTCTAGCACCTAGACCTAGGTAATATAAATTTAAAGTAAAGCTATGTAAATTACATTGGGGTATCCGTACGTATACCTCACTGCTATTTACATAGCTTCACTTTTTCATTTTTTCATCATACTAAAGTATCATGCACGTCAGAGAAAAACGTTGTGTGCTAGTAATATTTTTTGCCTTACCAGTGTAAAATAATTGTTAGACCTTCTGAGATTATTTATTTTGACTAGTTTTCAATATTAATTGAATTCAAATTATAACCATTATTTTATGTTAAATACTTGATTTTTGCTAAATTAAAAACTTTAAGTCATGGCGCTTTTACCGCAACTTATGGCATAAAATCTGGCTTTACAATGTCATCTCTAGAACTTTGTAATAACGCAATGTACTCGTAAGCTCGTTCATTTTTATGCTGCAATGTAAATCTTGGGTTTATGAATAAAAACTTGACACAGAATTAGCAGCGTTAGTAGACAGATCGACAGCAAAACCAGATCAATTTCTTTAGAATCTCATTAATTAATTAGCTGACATTACAAACAATTGTAGCAGACATTGCGACAATGTTCGTCGCATGTCGCAGCGCACTCAACAAAACCCTGCACATAAGTTTTTGTGAGTTTGTGGAGAAATCCGCATTGTGCCTTTACAACGTTTAATGTGATGCCGATACGTAGTAAGATTGCACAGTATTGCACAGTACTGCACCGTCCAGAGTGGGCGGCGACACGCAAGTCTCGTAGGTCCGCGCCATGCAAATGCTTGGTGTACACAACATCTTGGCTGATAATGTATTAGGAATCCTGTTTGATTTGTGTGGGCATTGTCGAGCCATTGTCCTGTTTACGTACAAGTTAGTTCCCCTAAGGCTGATTTTTTAAATAATCGCGTAACTTAAATCAGACGAATTAATATGACATTTTGACAGATTTCCTATACAAAAGCTGTAATGATGTCAAAATCACTCCTATAAAAGTTTCCTGGTTATGAAAAAATCGTCCCGTAATAATATTATTTACTCTGTGGTTTATCTTTAGTGCAATTTCAGCTTCGAATCTGCCAAGCTTTGGCATTTTTCAACGCACGCCAAAAGAATTGTCCCTTCCTTCTCGTTTTTTTCAATATGAGAATAATATCTTATGTATATGTTTAACAATGTGATGTGCTTTATTTAGAAACACATACTTTCCTTTACCAACCAAACACAAGCGTTTTCCAAAATCAAACAACTAGATATCAAGTTGGGGACCGAACCCACAAGTCTGACCACCCGAGTTTCAGAATCCGGTCTCTCAACCACTACGCACAATCCTATCGTCAATATCCTGATATCATCGCATTCTATATTCTTTTACCACTTCTCGCTCCCAGCTTCCATGCTTTCGTAACAAAGGGATCGCGGCAGGTATCAGCCGCCACAAAGGGTCTAGGGGCAAAGACAAAGACAAAGAGGCAATGATAATTAAGTTGGCCGCGAGTGTCCGCGCGCCTCGTTGCGCCCGTATCGCCGCGCTCCGGGCTCGTTGCCGCGCTAATGCGCAAGCGCATCGACCACATCGCTCCGGCTGGATCATTGGCATATTCTACAATAGAGTTATGAGGTATTAGGCTGATAATTACTGTACTCATCTAAGTATTAAAGTTTTCCGAAAAGTTGTCAATACAATTTTGTACCTAATTGTAAGGGGAATCTCGGAAATAAGAACAATAATAAAAATATTAGTTTTATATTTAAATAAAAAAATATATATCAGTGACTAACTTTTTAATATCGACATTGAGTTTTTACTGGTATACTTACTCCTAAAAAGACCATTATAACTTCTACTCAATACTATTTGCTAACGAATTCACTTCGTTTTAATCGTTATCTACCCACCCCATCGGTGACGCCCCACTTACAAAGTGTGAAAAACACATCAAATCGATTCAAAATTAAGTAAAATACTACTACTAATGAGTTGAGTCCATTGTAGAGGAATCAAAGGCAACGCCTGCGGATATGTTTGACATTAACTCGGTATAAACATTGATGATTCCCCGTTTCCATGTTACACTATAAACAAGCCATCTTGGACTTTCTACTTAAATTGGTATTACTCAGATGCTTTTATTGTGAAATAACTTCAGCAAAACGGGATACACCTATTGTCCAATTATTATAATACTAAATGTGCCCCGCGGTTTCACCCACTTTGCATCGCTCTTAAGGATCGTAGCGTGATGCTAGATAGCCTATAGCCTTCTTCATGAATTTGGCTATCATAAACAAAAAAAACATAATATACTATGACGCCTGTATTACCCGAAGGGGTAGGCAGAAGTGTACTAATGTACACCCACATTTCGCGTGTATGTTTAGGTCCCATGAAATAGGGGTCGAGCCTATTGCCACTAATTTACTTCTATTCATTATTTTATTATCAGTCAAGGAGTAAAGTCGAATCTTTTAGTTTTGTTTTTGTAATTTAAAATATACCAATATTATTCAATTAAGTTCTGTCAGTTATTTAATATATTTATTTCTTACTTAATGTACTAAAGCAACCGTGGAGTGTTGACGCTATCATTTTTAGGTTGTGAGAAAGGGATGGCTTTATTTAATGTGTAGAGCAGTATCCCTCTCTCTGAATAAACGTTTACAGTCACTTTTCTAAATAAAGTAGGCATATAAGTAGATAATGTTATAATATCGCGGAAGTAAGACACTGTCAAATCAATTAGACAGCTGGTTTATTTAAGCTGAGTGACAAAACCGCATTCGTTTAAATACTTAGTATTTATTTTACCCCTGCCTAAGCTTTCGGGGAATTCAGACATAATGGTATGTTATGTTTGTTATTATACGACAATCGTTTTATGTTTAAAGATATATTTTTTGCTGGTGATAAATATGGTCGCAAACAGGATTAGAACTGTTATCCTTCCGCTTAAGTAGTAAGTTACGCTTCCGCGGAAGTAAGCTAGATAGATAGATAGCTGGATATCTGTTTAATACTATTTTTTTAAACAAATACAAACATTATAAGCGTTTTTCTTTATTTTTTTCTTAAACTTTAAAGAATAAAACGCTACATAGGATCTACGAAATGTTACTAACACTGCTTGACCAACGCTGTCGTTAATACCCGCATTTTGTTACCAAAGCACTAGCTTTATTTTCAGAAGCCAGATTTTGCTTGCTAATTTCGTAAGCTTAAAAACCGTCACTAGTTCAATGACTATCTAGCCCATTCACTCATCCTGTGTAAAAAGTGCTCGGTATCTCGTTAGGCGTTCATTTCCCTAGCTCGGCTGCAGTGGAATATATCAAGCGGGCTGCAGGAAGCTTTAGTTACGAAGACCTACTGACAACGCGCCGACTGTTAACGGGAGTGCCCTGACGATCGACAGGTGCTGTACAGTCGCGCGCAAAACTGCTTGTAGGTAAATTAGATTTAAAATTCAAAAAAATATACCATAAAACAGTTGGTGTTTTTATGCATCTAAGGTAAAATAATTGAATGTTCCGGGCAGATATGAAAATCATCAGCTGATAATGAAAAACAAAGCTCGTTCGGAACAGAACTGAGTTTCACAGTAAAAAAAAACCTACCATAGATTTGCTTAGGTCAAGCAGTCACAAAAGAATATTATAGTTATGTAAAACAAAGACATCGTCGCGTCAAAAATCCACTAAAAGGATTTACATTTTGTCTCTCGAGAAATAAAAGTAGAGTTTATATACTATATCCTTTATGAAAATGGCTAAGAGAAAAACATAGAAAATAACTGAAATGCATTTTTTATATTATTTTAAGGTCCAGTATAAGCTGGTCTCGCATTGTATTTTCGCGTTGATTTATATAACTCGATGTGTAGCCTGTGTACTTATTATTTGACGAGGCATATTACAATAAGGATGACAGCTTTTAAAATTTATTTCAGTACAAATAATTTCTAAAACATTTGTGCGCACACGCATACCATCCACCGGCGTTCTTAATAGCGGGAAGCGGGCACAAATTAAAATGGGTTCGCGTCAATCCAACGCACGTCTCCGCTTGTTTACTTGTCTAGTGAAAGTGAGAGATATTATCTGCGTCTGCGCCGGTTCAGCGTGTCAGACGATTTTGATTGATTTCATTAATCTGGCTAACTACGCTATTAACACACTAGGGTTGGTAGTTCTGTGGGTAAGATCTTGTAGGCACGATGAATATTTTTGATACAACGCATAGAGATAGATCATGGTTCCAAGCGCGACTGTTACGCTAGGTTCTGGGCTCGATTTCCGTGTTGAGCAGTGTGACTGGGTTTTTCTGTGAAATTCTCAGTTGCTACTAAGCTCAGAGCTTGAGTTTTTGCCCAGCTAATAGCAATAGGCTCGCCCCGGTATTATGTGGGACCTAATTATAACGTCATTTTTTTTTGCATAGACCATTATCTTCGTCTGTGTTTTGACTATCTAACAGGTCCCCAAATCTATGCTATCTGAAACATAGACATACCATCACGACTGCATTCCCCGCATTGTTTGATATAAGCGGTATGTTTAAGTCTCATGTAATTTAAATAGGGGGCGAGCCTATCGGCATTAACCGGGCACAAATCCCGACTTTCAAGAATTTCATAGAAAAACTCAATAACACTTTGCTCGACCTGAGAATCGAACCCAGGACCTTTCGCGGAGCCACCACTAGCCTAGTGGCTAATGAGACATTTCAAACGCTATTATTTATAAGCGGCCCTGTGGATTTACTTATAACGGTTTGTAACCTTACATTTAAAGGTGGTTTAGATTAAAAACTAAACAAGTGGGTCATAAGATTCCTGTTGCCAATATCCTGATTCTTTCCCAAAAAGTGTTTTTTTACCGAACCCAATTCTTCAAGTTTTAAATTCATAGTTTCACTCATACACGAACAAAAACTGGAAAAATACTATGACGTCATTACGTAGAGTTTATTTTCACAGATGTGTCATTCGCTATTAAAGTACGGGTTCTTAAAACCTATTCAAGTGAAAGAGGAAAAGGGACAGGAAAGACAATCTTCACAGAAGTATTTTTTTAGAAATAATAAACCGGGACAATTTATCACGTGCTAACTTGTTTTTTTTATGTTTGTTGCATTTCCGAGAACACTTCCGTGTCTTAAATATAAGGAAAGGTCACGTCAAGGTTATAGAAAGTTTGTTTTTCATTTGTTTTTTTTTCAAGCGATAAGAAAACCCACATAAATACCGAAATAATGAGTTCTGTGGTCTCATGGGCCGTATTGGAATGGACTTTCCCGGTAATGCACGGTCGGAAACGACCTTGGGGTACGTTTTAACTCAATTATCGCTATAATTTTATAAGCAATAAATATGGTAGATTGGTGTTTTATTTTATTGGAAAGAAAGTGATGTTAGTACATATATCGATAAACTTATATCGTATTAAAGTCCCGTAGTTCGGGCAGGGCTCCTATGTGCTGTAGATAGCTATCATAAATATTGCATCAGTTTAAGAAAAAAGTTAAGAATACTACGTATATTATAGTAAGATTTGTTAGTGACATAAGTTTATTTTTATACCATTACACCAATATTTCTGTAGGCCCCGAAGGGCTAAGTAGAGGTGTACATCCACATTTCGCCAGTTTAGGTCCCATGTAGTAGGGGACGAGCCTATTGCCATTCACTCGGAACAAACCCAAACTCCAAGCTCTTATACTGTGAATTAATAGAAAAACCGTACAACCCAGGACCTCTAGCGTAGCACTGGCGCTGAAGACCACTAGACTAATGACTAGTTCAATCACTTCAAGTATTCAATCGCTATTATTTATTTGTGGAATTTGTCAAGGTCGAACTTGGAAAATATTCATAATAACCTTGAATTTGAAATATGTATCCAAGTTCTCTTACATTTGTTAATTTGATTAATACCTACTCATTATCGAATGCTTTTCAAACGGTTCAGTAGACGATAATGTATTTTGACAAGCGCTAATGAAACTTTATATTTAAGTAAGTAATTCAATTATGCAACTCGGCAAGAGGTCATTTAACTTATGCCAATTCTTCGCCTAATCCATATCTATAAATACTATAGATTCATATTAAAGTAAATAAAAAAAAAGTTGCTTCCACCAAGAGTCAGTTGAAGATGTAAACGTAATGTTTTACTTATGTCATACTCATCACCTATATTCTAGATTTTCTTCAGTAATTTTATTAAAAACATTTCCCTAGACTAAGTACCATTTTTATCATTTCGAACTGCCCAAGACCTGGATGATTGCCGCTCTTTGGGGTAGGCCTACGGTTAGCAGTGGACAGGAATAGGCTGTTAAGATTATGATTAAGTACCATTTTCACCTGCACCATAGTGACGTCAATTATTTTGCTGCGGCTCATCACGAGCTATTTTGTTACACAATATGGCAAAGACGGATTATCTGAGGGCAAGCAGCAACCACAACCTGCCAGCAACATCTGGTATCACACATACCTTGTTGTCTTGGGAAGTCTAGTAATTTCAGTGTCAAAATATTTTCATCGCGACTTCGATTCGCGCCAGTTATGGAAGTTTGTATAATATGTGAAAATGAGTATTTCTAAGCTCACTCGTGATAAGGAAAACAACCTATTTTGGTTATTTTTTAAACATAAGATGTATTGTCTTTTATAGGTCTGTGTGTAGGTAGTTAGTGGATCGGAGCACCTGCTTCGGAGAACATTAATAACTTCATCTGCGGAGAGTTATGGCCTCGCCGCCAGCCGCGTTGTCGGCTTGTCCGTCTGTCTTGAGCGCGCTTGATTTAGATGTCCTTACTAACTTCCTCTGTTACCGACCGGGGAAAGTAGTGTGCCAATAGTAAATGTAAAAAGCTTTTTTATTGTTTAATAGGTGATCGTTTTGTATAGTAGTATCTATAGATTGATGCCTTCAGTCTGCCAGGTCAAAGACCGTGGCTGGTTGTAGTGAAAAACTTTGACATAGATTCAATTTGTTGAGTTCGACCTTTTTTAAATCAAGATTTTTGTTGTTGGTTTTTGTTTTATTTGAAATTTGTTTTGAGAGCTTCTTGAAATTGAATGATATATTCCTTTCGAGCTGAGTCAAAGTATGCCTGTTATTGTTTTTTTACATACCATCACGTGGTCAGATACAGATACAGAGTTGTACTGAAGTACACTTATAGTTTGCCGTTATGTTATTAGTTTCCATATCATAGGGGCGAGTCTATATTGTCCAAATTACCTTACCAATCTGCGAGCTAATATGATAAGTGAGAACCCAATAACAGTTTTGCTTGACCTAGTACCTAATCGAACCCTCACACTTAGCAGCTCTTGCGACCACGAGACGAATGGGGAAGTTAATTTTATTCTGAATAATAACCATTACGAGCTAAAGAAACAAACAGTTATATAATAAAACATATAAGTTTCGATATTTTCTATCTTCCAATTGCCCATAAAAACCGCGGGCAGAAGCTTGTCTCAATAAAGCAACTAAAAATAAACAACTAAATTGGATTAAAACAATCTACTTGATCATAATAATTAATACGATGATGAAAACCGAACATGGGCGCGTCCAAATTGGATATAAAAAAGTCAAAAGTTATTATTTTTCTAGCAATTTAATGGCCGTAACATAGTTATCACAGCTTGTTGGTTTTTTATACGTTTTATTTAGATATGTGTATTCATTGCTTATATATATATATTATTATATTATGTTAAATTCGGTCATTAGGATTTACGATATATGTTCGCGACATAATTTCAAATTTTGACATAATATTATGACCGATGGAATTTACTGATTCACTCATTGTCGGTGATGGTCCCTGTTGCAGCGGGTAGGGATAAGCGAATATAAGGCGGATTTGATTTTGCGTTCGATAGTCATGTAAGAAGAATTGAAGAGATTGAAGAAGTTAATTTGGAGAGAAGAAATTATCAAATTAGACTACTATGGCTAAAAGAGGCTAGTAGCTTGTGATAAGTGCATCTTTCTCAGATCTGAAGACAATTTATGTAGGTACGCCTATACCTATTTTTCATCTTGGCGCAATAAATATGGTATGCAATTGCAGCAATTGATTTTTCGGTGATTTAACACAATCAACTTAATAAAAATCGGTGACGCAACCTTAAGCCTTATTATTAGCTTTAGAAGCGTGAAATTTTCCACATAAGTTTGTTATACAATATAGGTGTGCATTAATTTGGAAATTATGGAAATTCCCACGGTATTGGGATAACATTACCTAATCATCACGGATACCACGTACACATACGGTACACAGGGAGTAACAGTAAACCTACTACGTAAAGCTACTATTTTTTAAAGACTAATGACAAGAATACAAGTAGCAAGACATTTATATAACATCACTTATTTTCTTCTTTTGTAATTACATAATTTATGGGATAATATGTGGCCACTATTTTCACTCTATTATTGTAAAACTGTCTGTACCCATATTTATTGCAAAAGTTTTTAAGATATAATTATATACCCGCTAACAGTGTAACCACACAAATTGTTGGGTAATTCAATAAGGCAGCTTCCTCTAGAGCAGCCGGTTCAATCAAAGCTTCAAACCAAATTGACGTACATTTATATTGGCATCCGCAATCAAACCTACCAATAAAACACATTATTACCATTCACAATTTCTAATTAAGATGTAGAAGCCTTCTTAATGACCAGGAATCGAAGGCCGAACTAAAGTAATAAGACTATGTTATTTTATAGAAACGAACATAAAATGTGATTCCTTGAGCAAACACTTATTACATTATAATTTAATAAATAAAATTAAAAAATTACATCTTTAATGAACTATACGGAACCACGCAGTTATTATAGCATTATAGTAGGTACATAGCAATTATCACGTACTAATACCCCTACTACTACTACTACTACTATTCACTGATACTTTCTTTAGGTGCCATTAAAAAGGGGCAAGATATTCGTGAATTAGTCCTGATAACTGAATATTGAGAAGTTCAACTCACATTATTTCAACTGTAAAACAACTTTCTATAGGAATATGCATATATAGAACCAATTCAAATACCTACCTATTGAGGCCTTTTTTTCATATTTACGAGTAATTTGAGATTAATATCTGTAAGGGCCGAGCACGGAGCAGGAATAATAACGAAACTGTTAATTACCTTTGTGTTTCACTACGGAACCCACATAAGACAGCGAATATTTTCTAATAATGCGGTTGCATGTAAGTAAATCACTTATTGCAGCTTTCTATTTACTTTCAATCAACAATAGCGGTTGGGTGTTGCATTGGTTACGAAATTCAATTTAAGTTTTTAAAGAGATGAACTGAATTTGATTGATGTCTTCAATTTTGTCGATTGAAATTTCGAATTGGTATAAAACAAATCAATAAGTAATTTCACTAGTATAGATACTGAAATTAACATCCAAATCGTGATATGATGAATTTGAAATTGACCCATTACATAATGGCACCTACATGTTAAAATTGTTGGAGTATGTCTTTAAGTGGTCTCAAAAATGCATCCTATAGTTCTCGATTAGCTTACGCCTATATTTACCCCATCCTTATTAATTAATTAAACTACAATATAAGGTATTAGAATTTGATAAAAAATAAATACCGGCCAAGTGCGAGTCGGACTCGCGCACGGAGGGTTCCGTACCATTACGATTTATGACGTATTAAAAAAAAACTACTTACTTGGTCTCGTTCAAACCAATTTTCGCTGGAAGTTTATATGGTAATGTACATCATATATTTTTTTTAGTTTTATCATCCTCTTATTTTAGAAGTTACAGGGCGGGGGACACACATTTTACCACTGTGGAAGTGTCTTTCGCGCAAACTATTATACTAACTAAATATTTATATTAACTATTACAGTTTAGGAAAAATGATATTAGAAACCTCCATATCATTTTTGAAGACCTATCCATAGATACGTATGGGTTTGATGAAAAAAAAAAATTTTGAGTTTCAGTTCTTTAATTTGAAAATTTATTGTTTTTTTTGTATGAAAATCTTAAAGCGGTTCAAAGAATACATCTACTTACCAAGTTTCAACAGCATAGTTCTTATAGTTTCGGAAAAAAGTGGCTGTGACACCATCGGCAACAGACATTTGGCTACGGAACCCTAACTAGTAAGACAACGAGGTGATCCATTGGAGAATCAAAGCTATCAACGTGGATCTGATAACCAAATGACGTAACAGGGTGTGTGACGTCTTGCAGCGAGACGCCTAGATGTGAGGACTTGCGCAAGGCGGTTTGTAGCGACGTCATGAGCAGAGTCGAAAATCGAGCTATGTGGAGTTGACTAGAACTGACCATTTTACAGTATTGAGTATTGAAGTATTTGTGGATGAATATGGGTTCCTTCATTTGTTTATTGATGACAACCGTGACTGCCAAGCGTGAAATTTTGGTTCCCAGGGCTATTGCGTTTTTCTATTAAAGAATAAGTTACAGCTTAGAGTTTATTTATTTTTTTTTTATTTAAAAAAAAGCTTACTAGCAATGTGGGTCACACATTACTAGTATTCTTGTAAACCCCTCGTGCTTAGCGAAATGCTTGTGTTACGAGTGGGCTCACGTCGGTAGTGCAATGGGTGGGGTTCGAACCGGCAACCACATGATCACAAGTCCGACGCCCTAGCCATTAGGCTACCGCTGCTTCATAAGATTAGAATGGATTAGCAAAAGACTTCTTACCTTTTACCTTTTTGTGCAATATACTTGATATTATGGCTTAGGTACTCTTCCAGGTGATGACTATTTTTATAATTACGCAAGCATGGCGCCTTTTAGTATAAGCCGGGAGCTTTGTTTAACATAATTGTCATAAACAAGTGATTCATGAAGCTTCAAATCGTCAATAAATTAATCCAAGCCAATTCGCTTGCCAAAATAATTATTTCCTGAATGTCAAGTTTTTGTTAAAGATTTATTATAAGGTACCGACATGTCTCATAAGTAGGTAACTATGTAAGTATATGGTTTATGTATCTTAGAAGTTATAATTTAGAATAATAACCATGATTATATAGTATGAAACTTCGGTATTAATTGTTTTGAAAATGATTGGTTTTGACCTATTTTTAGCATCACCTAATTTTGTTTACTACCTACCTATAAATCAGAAGGTCGAATATATAAATAAAAAATGATCATAATATAAACTTTACAATTTAGTCTGATTTTAATCAATATTCAACCAATTTTAAATCTAATTACACCATAACTCGTTCACGGTTGACGGATTACGTTATGAGATATTACAGAATTAATGGATATGATAATAATTGCCATTCCATAATTAATTTCCGTAAGTAGGTATCTAATCAATACAATCTTTCAATTCATTTAAACTCAAAACAACAGAGAGTTAATGAATATAATATTATTTTGAGAGGTTAAGCACAATTTTAATGTGCCCAATAAATTGAATAGAATAGCAAGTGCATACGCTATAGGTACATTCACAAACACAAGTTTTTCTAAACGTGCCGCGCGTGCGCAGAACGTGCAAAAATTACTGCGCTCGCGCCTCAACGAAATGTAAATTAGATGGCAAGCGGTAATAGTTCGTGGTTCAGAGGTAAGGTTACTGATGGCTGTTGCTTACATTGTAGTTTAACGGCAGTGCAGCGCGAAAACGATCGACTGTGAATGACTGTACATTAGTTCGCGTAATTCTTGAGATGTTGAGTTACATTGCAGAATTTATCGTGTTTTGGAGGGCAAAATATATTTCCGATGGATTTTAAGGACATTCATATGTAAAATGTGGTTGTGAGTGTGGGACAGTAATACTGGCAGCTTTGCTATTGTAAATTTTATTCCTTCTTCACCTTATTTATCCCTAGTATGGCTTTTATTTTGTTATATTTGTTACGTACCTTGACTGATCATCGTAACAGCTAATATTTAGATGATTCATTTATTAACACTTGGATATAAAAATCACAATTTTGAGTTGTTTTTGTGGGCGAAATCTCAAAATCTGAACGTTGAACCATAAGTAACAGTCATCCTTCTTCGTTCTATTCAGTAAATCACATAAAACCTTCCAGAATACTCTTCACTTCGCGTGCCAATATAGCACGGGACACAATCAGGACAACAAATCTGCTGCATTAGCACGAGAGGTGTCGCTGAGACGCTCTGACCTCAGCTAATGAAGTGATAAATACCGCACTAGCCGCCTAGTGCCATCTGCAAAGAGAATCTGTGCTTAAGTGTAAATAAAAAAGACTAAGATTTTCTCAATTAATTGTAAGTGTTTCAGTAGTAGTAGTGTCATGCTGGCATGTCTACATGCTAGCATGAATGGGTCAGCACGACCGGGGAAGTATTGCCCTCCCACAGAATATCGAGGTCAAGTAGCAGCATCATACTGTTGCGTTTCGAACGGTGAGTGTGGAGCGCCGGAGACCCAATTCCTCCCTGCGTCACTATGCCTTTTCTCCTTCCTCTCTCTTTTCCTTAAATAAGACCAGCAACGCATCTGAAACCCCTTTGGTATTGAAGATGACCATGGGTGGCAATGACTACTTACCATCAGGTAGTTAGCCTGCTCGTTTGCCGAGTTACCCCAAAATAAAAATTGTGCTGGGTAACAGACGTCATACGCTACCGCGGTCGAGAAATTCTCTCAAGCATGAGTTTTCTTTCATCATCATCATCATCAACCCATTACATTGTCCCACTGCTGGGCACGGGTCTCCTCTCAGAACGAGAGGGATTAGGCTATAGTCCACCACGCTAGCCTACTGCGGGTTGGCAGACTTCACACGCCCTCAAGAAAATCTCTCAGGCATGCAGGTTTCCTCACGATGTTTTCCTTCACCGTTTAAGCGCGTGATAATTAATTATTAATACGCACATGAATTCGAAAAGTCAGAGGTGCGTGCCTTGGATTCGAACTCGAGACCTTTGACTTGGCAGTCCAATGGTCATATCACTAGGCTATCACTGCACTTCTTGAGTTTTCTTTCACCGCTTCTAAATGATGGTATAGATATTTGCTGCACTCCACTTCAACTATTTAAGCGCCAAGTCCATTTGATAGCCGTCTTATGTTGGTAACAGTCGCTGCTGTGAGATGACATATTAGTTCATGTCCACCATAACTGGAGCTTATTTTTTAGCGATAGCTTTTATTATTAATTTTCAAGATACACTTAAATATTATTGCTCGCTGTGTTTACAACTCGATATTGTACCTACGCTTAGGTTAAACTACTTGCATACTGTACGCTAATTGGTTAACCTAAATAAAGAAAACAATAAAACAAAAGCGCGTTATAATTAATACACGGTTCTAAGCAAGTTTTTGTGAAAGAATTTGTTTCGATAACTAAACAAATTCTTTCACAAAAACTTGCTTGTTACCACAAAGCTATGGAATTTAATTCCAGCTCAGGCGCAACTGGTAATACCAGATGAGGCTATCAAACGACGATAATTGATAAATTATTAAGAATCAATTGCTCCGGTACTTAGTGTTGTGTACTAAAAATTCCAATCTAATAGCAGGTGATTGATTGAATTACAATTAGTCATTTGCTGCGATCTATTACAATTTTGTATTAGTCGATGCATATATTATAAAAACACTCGATGAATTAATATCGTAAACAAGATAAAGCTCGTCACACACTTAAACACACTTTACAATAATATGATAAAATATAACAAATTAAGTTGACCTATGGTTGTGTGATGAACCACTGTTTGTGGTCAATATATTTTGGTATATTATTAAAACAGCTGCGTGTGCGGTCCATTTAAAAATATTATAGGAAACAATCCACGATTTATTTTGAAATAAATCTTTCAATTTTGTTGTTCAAATTTTGTACTATTCGTTGGTAAGCATATGACTTGAGAACGGCATGAACACTAAAGTATTTTCACAAAGATATGATTTTTTTATTGAAATATAATTTCTCGTGAAAGAATATTTATTTCATTAGAAAAATCATATCTTTGTGAACATTTCGCATTATTTAATGCTAAAATATAATAAAAAATAAGCACAAAAGTATTTTTTCAATGTTTGTTAAAGCCTTGAGTAAAGTTTTTCGGAAAATAACATCGCCCAACGAAGTGGTTGCAGGTCAGCAATTGATACTGTTGTACATTACTTGGTCCGATGGAGCCCACAATGGGCAAACTTAATTTAAAAAATTACCATCCATGTAAACTACATTGTGGAATGCAATAAACATTGAATATTGAATTATTGATATTTAAGATAAGAATGTAGGAAGTTACACAGGATTTACCTAATTTAGATATTTTTTTATCTATGTGTTATTTAAAATATTGTCCTTGCCGAGGATGTCATGTATATAATAAATGGTCCGTAATTGCGGCAGTTCTAGAAAATGAGTAATTAATTTGCTTAATTAATAGTGGTTTTCTAGGTCAAATATTTGCAACTAACGAATCTTGAGAATATAATTAAGTACCTCATACCATCCTACCTGTTTTCCCCGAAGGGTTAGGCAGAGATGTAAGTACTTAATGCACACACATAGTTCACCGGTTAAAAATGTTTAGATCATATTGTACGGATTAAATTGTACATACAAACAAAATACTGTCGCTGAAAAATCATATCTTATTCAAAATTTCATGAAAACTGGAAAAATAATTATATGGTGATAAGAGAACATTAAGATTATTTTTGTTATTTTTTATGGGACAACTCGGCCAATGATCTGGCCAGCTACCTGATGGTAAATAGTGGTCGCCTTCCATGGACCGCAATGGATCTGCAATACCAATGGTATAAGTAATGGTATAAGAAAGGTAAAGGAAGAGGAAAGGAGAAGGAAGAGGACTGAGGGAGAGATTGAGCCTCCGACGCTACACACTCACCGTACGAAACGCATGCATGCACTGCTACTTGACGTCGATGTTCTGTGGGAGTAAAAAAAAGTAACACTTCAATCTGTTTAAATCGGAACATATATTTTTTGTACTAAACGGAATAGAAAAATGCTTAAAAAATGCTGACAAAAAGGTCAGAAACAGTCAGGCAACAGCTTATGAAACACATATACAAACAGACTTACTTACTTTGGACATAATTAGTGGTGTTTAAGTTACGTTTACCATCTGATGTTTTCACATTATCGGAGGCCCTGCAGGTACCATTCGGCCTTTTCTTCGAGTATTACATAAGCAAACAACGACAGACCACTTAATAGATGATATCAAGCTCACCAAAGATTCCCTTCTTCGTCCACAATCAGCAATTACGAATTTACGATAAATAATGCGTTTGGCAAAATCTTTTCGATCACTAAAAATTGTATATCCGCACACTTACTAAATAATATGCAACCTTAACACCCTAAGATTTGGACTGAAATTTGTATGCTGTGGTGTAATGTTATGAGTCGTTTAGTTGCTACCTGCTCCCGTTTTCAGATTGTTCCAAAAGATAGGTGGTGGTTGCATGCAAAATACTTCCCGTTGAGATATGGGGATCGTCCAGCGGCCAAGTATTATATAAAGGGTATAAATACTACTGTATGTATGTATGTATGTATGAAGTATCTGGGGATGCCACACACGTCGCTACCGTATGCGACTTGTTCCCATAAAACCTTACGTTAGTTTGTTAAAGAGAAGTTATCTTTTACGATTGTTTTGCTACCTAGAATAATATTTTTGTGTTATATTTTTTTCTTATGATGAAGTGATGTTTATTAAAATAAATAAACGAAACGATTAAGGGAAAGATAATTCTATCTCTTATTACCATTAACAATAACAGGCGTTTACCAAGACCCGTTTAATCTACCTTCAAAAATCTTTTCCTTATTTACCCATCTGTCCCATAAGCGGCCACCACGCCAAACACCTAATCTATCATCCTTCTAAAATAGAAAAAATCTCAGTAGCCTGCCCAAATTGGCTTGCAGACCACCCGTGACCTCGGAAGCGGAACCACCCACACGACGTCACGAGTTCCCTATCACGCCTGATCTTAATTATGAACGTGGCGATCATCATCTTAAATTTTCTACCTTAAAAGGTCTATAAAGAGTCACTAAGTGTACGCAATTTATTCTAGATTACGGACGCCCGTCGTCTTATGTCACGACTCCGCGCGGACACTTCTGTTCCGAGCGCCCGGCCGAGGCACGTGCCGTTCTCGTGTCGTAATCGTGAGCTGGAAAAGTTCTACGTCAAATTTATAAGTGTGTTTTGAAATGTTGAAGAAATGCGCTTAATTGTTTTTATATATTGTCCTCCACTTTTGTCGACAGTTTAATTAGCTCAACCCTACTTAACATTCGTTATAATGTTGAGTAACAATTGCATTAGTCTTGATTTATTACGATTTAAATTATGACTAGAAGACATATGGGCATAATGTAATTGGTCTACAATTATAAATTAAATCTACAACTAATAAATTTTACAGTTTTGGCCATAATATTTTACATGACTTTCTAAAAAGTCGACAGCCTGCGAAAATGTTGGGGACAACACTAAAACGTTATGTGTTATACAAGGAGCTAGCAACAAATTATGATTTCACAAATTTCTAGTACCTAGTTTAGATATTTATGTGAGCTGACCCCTCACTGTATGGAAAGCATTTACAATGCAAGGCCAGTTTATACAATTGCAATAGTAAGTTAATCTATTTTAATGTAGATTTTTTTGTAGATATCCATGCTATAGTTACTCCAAAAGTGCCAATCAAAAATTAATTCAAGCTAGTTGGCCAGAATTAGTAGACATGTGCAGTGCAGTGATAGCCTAGTAATATGACCATTCAACAGCCATCCAACAGCCCCGAAATACGTTCCGAAGAAATCAGTAATCCATTTACATTGTCAGATATAATCCCAGCAATAAAAGCATTAAAGAATGGAAAAGCGGCTGGCCTGGACGATATCACGGTAGAACATATTAAACATTTGGGCCCGATTGGCGTATCATGGCTTCTTTCATTTTTTAATACCTGTCTTGAAACGTCAAGAATCCCTAAAATTTGGAGGAAAGCTCAAATTACGGCACTGCTTAAACCAGGAAAGCAGCCTGACAACCCGAAAAACTATCGCCCTATCTCACTCTTGTGCCACACGTTCAAACTGTTCGAGCGTCTCCTACTCAATCGTCTTCAGTACGTGATTGACCCTAAGTTGATACCAGAACAAGCAGGCTTTAGACCAGGTAAGTCATGCACCGGCCAAATCCTCCGACTGTCTCAATATATAGAAGATGGGTTTGAGGCTCGTAAAATTACTGGCGCCGTGTTTGTCGACCTATCAGCTGCATATGATACCGTCAATGTTAATGGGCTACTGGCAAAACTATCAAGCATGATTGACGACCAACGCTTCATACGGGTACTGAGTGAGATGCTACGGAATAGACGTTACCAAGTCGTCTTAAACTCTGATAAAAGCAGATGGAGATCTCAGAAGAACGGCTTACCCTAGGGAAGTGTCTTAGCACCGATTCTCTTCAACATTTACACCAACGACCAACCTACGCTTGAACACTGTGAGCGGTTCCTGTACGCTGATGACCTTGCCTTAGCTACCCAAACCAATAAATTTGAGGATGCCGAAAGAATCTTGGAGGCAGGCTTAGAAGTTCTCGGAAAATACTATGCCGATAACGCTCTTAGACCAAACCCCACAAAAACACAGTCCTGCGCTTTTCATCTCCGCAACAATTCAGCTGGGCGTACTTTGAACATCAAGTGGCAAGGAGTCTCCATCGACCACTGTAATAGCCCTACCTACCTGGGAGTAACCCTTGACAGAGCAATGACACTTAAAAACCATTGTCTGAAAACCAAGCAAAAAGTAGGTTCTCGCAATAACCTACTTAGGCGCCTAACATCAACCACTTGGGGCGCCTCACCTCAGGTTCTTAGGACAACTGGTTTAGCACTCTGTTTCTCTGCGGGCGAATACGCGTGTCCAGTATGGCATCAGTCGGTTCATGCCAGGGAAGTCGATGTTGCATTAAACGAGACATGCCGTATAATCACAGGTTGCCTCAAACCAACCCCAGTCAGCGCCCTCTACCCCATAGCTGGCATAGCACCTCCACAAGTCCGACGAGAAGTTACTTGCGCAGTGGAGAAATTTAAACAAGAATTTGACAGCAGAAACCCTCTCTTTGGCGCTCAACTCCCCACACAACGACTTAAAAGTCGGCACAGCTTCCTAAAATCCGCAGAGGCCCTATTAGGATACCCGGCCGAGGCCCGCCGTAAACTGTGGCTAGAGAAACTCCCTCCACCTACTCACTACCTACCACCACGTGAGCATCTCCCCGCAGGGTCTAACCTTCCTTGGCCCACCTGGAAGTCACTGAACCGACTCCGAACCCAAGTGGGGAGGTGTAACTCCAATTTAGTGAAGTGGGGTTATCTCGACAAAACGGCTTCAGGGTGCGGATGTGGAGCTGTGTCGCAAACTATGGCCCACCTCCTATCCTGTCCTCTATGCCCTGAAACCTGTAGTATAGATGACCTCTGCGCTGCCACTGACAATGCTTTAGAGGTGGCTAAGTTTTGGGCAAAGAACATATAACCAAACTAAAATAAAAATAAATAAATAAAAAAATACGTACCTTCGACACGAAGAAGAAGAAGAAGAAGAAGAATATGACCATTGGACTGCCAAGTCAAAGGTCTCGAGTTCAAATCCAAGGCACGCACCTCTGACTTTTCGAAGTCATGTGCGTATTAATAATTAATTATCACGCGCTTAAACGGTGAAGGAAAACATCGTAAGGAAACCTGCATGCCTGAGAGATTTTCTTGATGGCGTGTGAAGTCTGCCAACCCGCAGTAGGGCTAGCGTGGCGGACTATAGCCTAATCCCTCTCCTACTGAGAGGAGACCCGTGCCAAGCAGTGGGACAATGTAATGGGTTGATGACAACAGTAGACATGTTGGTAAGTAACTAAAAGAAGTCCTTTTAGTTATATAGCCAGCTAGGCAAAGTTCTTGACGAGGGGGTAGAACAGGGTAATTTGGGTACAACGACAAATCTGTTTCTAACTCTTTATAACCTGGACCATACTTGCGTAGGACCATGATGTGAGACATATGAATAAAAAAGTTCCTCATGTACTCCTTAAAATGTTGGAACGGTGGCGGTTCTATGACCGATACGATACTGATATATATACCCCGCCACCTCTACCGCCATCTATGCGGATTTTCTTCCCTGTACCAAAGATTAACAAAGGTTACCTATATGTGCACCGGTTTATTTTGGAAACTGGTAATGATGGCTAAATCCCAACTAAAACATAATTAGAAGTTTAGCAAGCTGAAACTGAAAAATAATTACCTCAACCAACCACAAAGCTTTATAACGGTTGTTAGCACACATACTATAATAGCATAAGTGTAAAATGACGCGGGTGTGCGCGGCGCGTCTCGCTATGGTTGGATCACGCGGCCACTATCACTGTTATAACGCGGTTACCTGCGCGCGCGCACCTTCCTACACAAGACACTGTTCTCTACGTACGCTACAGAAAAGATCTTGATTTTTTGCGTAATTAGTGAGATTTTTTTATTGAAGAATGAAGATGTCCGATGACGAAATAATTTAATTTTTTTTGACAAAAACAAATTATACGAAGATTGTTACTAATTCATAAAAAAAACGATATCATCAATCGAATAATTCGATCCGTGTTTTTTGACGATTGTCACTGCTGCTAGGAAAACAAATCAAGTTCTTTGAATTGTTAAGCAATTTATTTGAAATTATCTGAAACTTGACAGAAGTTTCCTCTGCTTGTAAATTCTGTTCACCAAATTTGGAAGACAGGCTTTTAAAATATTTCAAATCAAAATTGTTTTGCACTCACATTTTTACTAAAGCTTAGATAAATATGTCAAACAAGCAATAAAATTAACATTAAAAACACATGACGAATGGCCACCCAAATATTGCTGATGGAATTATAAAAAGCAGTAAGAGATAACAGGAACTAATAAATAAAATCGTATTAGTACGATCTAAACTAATATTTATCACGCGACAGAACAATGGGCCAACGATCAAAACTTATTGGCTGCGGTTGGATCAGGAGCGGGTGTGATTGCACCGCAGTACCGATAAGGTAAATAGCTCATACAATTGTTAGAATGGGAGGCTCCGAACCTCTTTTGTTAAGGAAGTGGTCTAATGGCCGAACGTAGCCACCGGCGCGACTTACATGGTGTCAATTGCTGTGTGCTGTTAGGGGGGCCGCATAGTGAGTTAAATAAAACTCAAAGAACGAACTCATTAATAAATCCTTTTTGCTTCATTCTCCTTTCCAAAAACTACATAGATTAGAATATTATGACTGCCTCATTAGTCTAGTGGGTCGAAGTTATTAATCCTAAAGCTAAAAGTCTAGTCACTACGTCGATTGGTCTATCATTAGCTAGCATCATGGATATCCTCTGTCTGTTGTTGATGTCTCAGTATGTTGATGCAACCAAAATAGTTCTTCATGAGTTAGGAGATTACAGATTGCATTTCTCCTCGAGCTCGACAACTTGGTGTCTCACCTAGATGGGCTTGGCTGTCACGCAGATGACGACGTTAAAACATGATGGCCTGCGTCACGACCTGCGTAATAAAAACATATCAGGCATCCTATAATTGTAGTACCTTCCTACTTGATATTTTGGATGGGCTGAATAATTTAATGCGGGAAGCTAGAGGAAACACCTGTTTGCTATAAATCAATCCGATAATTCCATTCAGCCATCGTAATTACATCATTTCCTCTCGAGATTTGATCTGTAGAGAACTAAATTTAGCTATAAGCACTTATGTGCTCTTATGAGAATTCTCAGTAAAACTGCGTGGTTCTAGAGAAATCATACATATTTGCCCATCTCTAGTCTCGTCTTGCCTTAGTTGTTCAGTGAACGTTAACCCTTACTACCAAAACAGTGTAGTGGTTGCCGACTCGATGACCAATAGGCGGCTTCCACAGTATAATTTGAATTTCGTTTATATGGCTAAACTGTTATTCTGATAGCAATAGATATGATCGGTGCTGTTGAATGGAAAACACTCAGTTATTTATATTCCTTTTAGCTATCGGGCCGCTGTTCTTCGATTTCACAAACTTAAGAAGTCGTGACATATTTATAAGTACTGTGAATTACTATTAAGTATTTAAAACCTGGTCAAACGTTGGTTTGAAAAACGCATAACTATGTCCTACTGCTAGGCGAGGTAACTCTCTCAGAACAAGAGGGTTTACACTATAGTGCACCACTACTTTGAGTTGGCAGGCTTCATACGCCGTCTTAGGCTTGCAGGGTGATTTTCCTTGATATTTTTTTAACTAAGAAACACCCAATTTCTAAAAAAAAATCAAATTTCTTCAATCATTTTGATATCATAAATCGGTCAATGATTTAAATTGTCTAATATCAATATCCCTATACTCGTACATTGGCAATCCTTCATGAAAATTAATATTGCTTGTGCATTGGCTTAGCTAATGGCATGCTTCGTTAGTGAGCATGCGGTAACTGCTGTAATTAAATTTGCATAGAAATCCCCCCAAATTAGCCCTTAGCGATCGCCTGCAGTGTAATGGTATAGATTAGAGTCATAGATGGAACTCCTTTTAACTATCTCTAATAGTTTTATGTGTAGCGATCCGTTTAATATTAATTGAACTTAAATTCATTAAATCCTTTCTTTGGTTAGTGATATTATAAAATACTAGCTTTCCGCCCACGGCTTCGCCCGCGTGGTTTCTCGGCTTTTCTGCGTTTAATTTTTTCCCGTTTTTGCAAAATTCTTCATTTATGCTCCGCTCCTATTGGTCGTAGCGTGATGATATATAGCCTATATCATATATTCCTCGATAAATGGGCTATCTAACACTGAAAGAATTTTTCAAATCGGACCCGTAGTTCCTGAGATTAGCGCGTTCAAGTAAACAAACAAACAAACTCTTCAGCTTTATAATATTATAATAATAATTTATAGTATATAGATATCCCAATTTATATCTACCAGACTAATACAATTAAAATAATCCAACCCAAGAACCCAGGTTTTGTAGTAGTATTGCCTCGCTGGCATATCTACGCACATGCTAGCATACTGGGGAAGTACTACCTCCCACAGAATATCGACGTCAAGTAGCAGTATGCATACTGTTGCGTTTCATATGGAGAGTGTGGAGCGCCGGAGGCCCGATACCTTCCTTATCCTTTTCTACTTTACTCTTCCTTTTCCTTAAATGGTTCGGCAACGCATCTGCAACCCCTTTGACATTGTAGATGTCCATGGGCGGCGACGAATATAACCATCGGGTAGCTCGCCTGCTCGTTTGCCAAGTTTACCAACAAAGAAAAGTTACGAATAGTAGACTAATGAGGCTGTTGATTTTGATATAATTACATGTAAGATAAAATATAGAAAAAATGGTGGCCAGGAGGTCTTCCCATTACTCGCATCCGGGTTTCATATACAAGTAGCATATTCACACTGTTTTTCTGTGCCATACATCTATTATATTATATAATAAAAAAAATAACAGGCGTATGTCTGTGCATTATACCTATATTGAAGGAAAACTAATTTGAAGATTATTTTTACAGCAATTTTTTCAATTTTCTGTCTATCCGTACTGGACCTACGCATCAAACAAAAAATACTGCTGGAAATTGTATGAGGTTTTCGTATAATTTTGTATTCTCTATTGGTATTTCAGATGTCCAAGGGCGGCGATGCATACTTACCATTAGATAGCTCGACTGCTCGTTTGCCGAGTTGTCCCAATTGTGTTGCTGGAGGTGTAATTTAAAATCTCGTGCATGTTTCATGTTAATACGCCGCCTAGAAGCCAAGTTTTAAAAGTAAATCCTTTTGGGACATGAGTGCAACCGCGGGCAACGGGTAGTTAGAATATAAATATGTATAAGCAGAAGCCACTATGTGGAACAAAGGGGGTCGGCACTGGTCACGACTCTGACCGGTACACACCGAACACACCGTTTTGGATGCCCGTGCGCCGCCCATGAAGTGTCGCTGATAACCATAACTATGTGCTAATGTCACCGGTTTCATATTTATTAATATTATCCCCACACTTATATGGATATTTTATAAGCATCGTAAATAGTAAGACCTACCGATCTTGATGGTTGTGATAATAATTATTTTCTAAGATATGTTTGAATAAGGACAGATAAATCCGTTGCAGATTTCAAGATGTTTAATCATTTACTTGGTTAGGTTAAAATTGTACGGAGAATCCATTAAATTAAATCCTGATTTAGAAAAGTTAAAATTGCTTGGTAACTGATTGGGGTTTGTCACATCATCTATGATAATGATGATGTGACAAACCCGTTAACAATAAGATGCCTAGAGCCTATCGCCTATCGCCTATCGTCCGCCGCTGAACTTAGGCCTCCCCCATACACGGTCGCAATAAAATATTAATTATATTTTAGTAGCAGTCCGCCGGCGGCTTCGCCCGCGTGGAGTATACGTTTATCACTTAGGGGTATGACAAATATATAGTAGCCGATTCTCAGACCTACTGAATATGCATATAAAATTTCATAAAAATCCGTCAAGCCGTTTCGGAGGAGTATTGTGACACGAGAATTTTATGTATAAGAAGATGTAGCATAAAAAAAACTAAAAAGGCCCAATTGACACAATGTATTTATGTAACACAAAGAAGTTTTAACAACTTCAATTTAACATCAGCCCTCTGTTAAAAATACTCTAGGACCTACTCTATGACTCATAGACTGACTGACTGAGTTTTTGTAGATTTTATTGACATTATTCTTGTCAAAAAATGAAATACAAAAGGTATCATTAAGAATAATTTCTACTTAAATTCGTGAACATACATTACCTACTACATTATAAACACATACTACACACAGAAAAGGACATATCGATTATCATCCACTAACGGAATTAGCATCCAAAGACATTTCACACCTTCTACTATACTACATATTCGAGTATAATCAGATATCATTATTTTATGCTTCCTGTGCGAGTTTTTTTTTACTGCGCCCTTGCAAAGTATTCTGGTCTTACGGTTTCAACGCCCCTTCAGGGGCCAAGTCCTGTACCGCTCTAGTTCGGTATTTATATTTTCATTGGTTATGCTGAATCGTGTCTTCAAACCATCTGATGATCCTTTTTATGCTCATTGCTACAGACATCTCAAAAGTCCGAAAACATCGTATTCCACAAATGCATATGCATAAAACAAGGCTGCTCTGCCCAATAATTTCTGTAAAATCACTGATTTTTAAATGCATGCATTCATTTGTATAAAATACAAAACGGCAAAAATCAACAAAATGAATACAACAAATAAAGATTTTTCGTGTAAATATAAGAATCTGCACGTCATTTTGACAACCTTGAACGATATTTATGCTATTTTGCGGCTGCGTTCGTGCAATTTAGAAATAGAGATGTCCCTGGTTTTAAAATATTGTCACACGTTATAAAACCTATAAAAAATCCTTTGTGTTCTTCCTGTGTCTTATCATTAATCAGATGGTATCAAAACTTTTGACTTCCTCTTCACGTTAAGTTTAGAGTTTAAATATTTCGTAGTGCATTCCAGCAAATCATAGTTATCATATCACATATGGCCGCTACGTCACGATTGTCGCAGGCGCACGCGATAAGACCAACATTAGGTACGTTCTCAAACAACGACAACTATCGAGATCCACGAACGCAATAATTTTGTGTTCCGCAATAAACTTTATCGATTCTCTTATTAAATTTAATATTTGTACCGCACAAGTTGTTGAAAACATTTTGTAAATGTATTTTCATTTTAGTTTTGTGATTTCGTTTTGGTATGTGGTGCGATTATGTGATAGTGAAATTGAAATTTTGTAGTTACGTCACTATGTTTTGATATCCACGATATATTATAGTAAACACTATGACGAATATTTCATTTAACTAAAAAGTTGAAATACACTGCAATAATATGAAACTTAATTTCTTTTTAGTTTCCTTTAGTGTTTTTTATTCCAAGTACAGCAATTGTTACAAGGGTAAATAGCACTATATAATTACATACCTATAACAATATTAAACTTATAATGAAGTTTCAAATTTTATAGTTATTTTGTTCTTTATAGTACCAGAAAACATGCCTATAAGATATTTTGATGGTAGTGATTGGAAAATCATGAAGTCACGCGGGCAGATCAGAATAGGTAAGGTATTTCAAGTTTCCAGTGAAACTTGAACACGCACGCAAATAAACATATAAAATCATTAAAATTATAACAACAGCTAGAAATATATTAATAAAATACTACATACATAGCAGGGTGGCACACAGGCTACAGGTCAACCTACACAGAACCAGTTTAAGCTGATCACGCATTGCATAGGCTTCAACTTATACAATTAGAGGCCAGCGTAAACTGGTTTTGTATAGCTTGATGTGTAGCCGTGGGTACAAAATAATGCAAATACTTCAAACAAGTGGAACATAAAATAATCTTTCATTTATAGCAAAGAAATAATAGGTACAGTTGACACCTTTATAGCGCGATCTCCGTATGACATCATGTACTTCTCAGAAGAAGAATAACCGACATCAACAATCAATTCAACGTTCTTAATTCTACCATGACAGTAGGTACCCATGCAGTTAAAAAAAAAATATGGATGGAAATTATCTTCCTGCTTAGGTTTTGGTCCATAAAGATTAACAATAAAAATATAAATACAGAAATCTACTATGTTAATAGAAATAATATTACACAAAACTTAGATATCTAATTTCATCATCTTACAATTTCAGTACCAGCTCGTCCAAACATATCATTACAGCTGGACTGGCCTGAATTCAGTGAGGAAAATAACAAGACTGTCTCAGTGTGTGAATTAAAGACAACTACTACTGTAAAAAAAATAAGCATGTTAATAAGTAAGTTAAGAGCAACTACTAAAAGAGTTACAACAAAGAAAGTTAACAACAAAGTTTCAAATAAGGTTACGACGAAAGCAACTACCAAAAGTTGTAATTCTGGGTGCATCATAAAGAAAATAACTATTTATAAAGGTATCCCCAGAACAATAAAAATATCAACTACGAAAAAACCTAATCTAAAAACTACAAAGCGACCTCCTGCAAAGACCACGAAGAAATTTGTAATAACAACTAAGAAACTTCTTGCAAGAACTTCTAAGAAGCCAGCAATTATGGTAAAGAAACCTATCCTTAACGGGAAAAACGGGAGTTTAAAAGGTACAGTACTATAAGGGCTTGTTCAGAAATTCATATTTTGAAACTCAAGTAGTGGTAGTCACGTTAATACAGCTTTATGAGTTATTTTTCAGAGTTTCGATATTTGAGTAAGGAGAGTTCCCAAATATCTTTTTATTTATTTATTTCAGCATAAATAAGAACATTGTAAATAAAAATATAGACCTATGAAATACACATCAAGCTTTACCAATCTAGTGTGGGCAGGCCTGGCATTTTGCGATTATAATTTTATAATGCTGATTATTATTTTGCAATGCATTTTGTATAATCTTAAGTTCTTTTATTTTTGCATGTTTACATTGTCTATATTTCAATTGCATAAAAGTGACAAGTGGAAGCGCGGAGTCTCCTAATATAAGCAATTCCTTGCTTAAAAGGTGATCTCCAATAGATACGAGTATGTATCAAAAGCCTGTTGTAATTGAAATAAACGTTTTTTTATAATGCCAGATCAGTTTATACTGGATTTGTATAATTTGATGTGTAGCCGTGCGTACAAAGGTATCATTATATTCGGTAAATTCAATTTATAGAATCTTAGCTAAATTAATACATTCTACATTTGTATGATTCTCTGCACACTTTTCCAGAACAAGGATTGCCCAATAACTGGTTAAGCGTTATCAAAGATTTAGTGGATGCGCTAAAAGTTGTAGAGGAAAAGAAAAATAATAATAGTAAGTACTCTTTAAATTAAAAACTGCTTATTACTAAATATTTTAAGGTACATACCTAGTACGATTTAAAAACTGGTCAGTCGATATGCAAGGTTAGTTTCGCTTGCCGTGATGGATGGATGACTATTCTTGGCACAAAGGGAATTCTCAATATTCCCTAGTAATTAGGTTTTGGATGTCTGATGGCACTCGCTTCGATAGTATCATTTAGCGCCATCTGGTTGGACTAAAAGCCGCCTCAAACGTAGCTGATGATAAACCTGAAACTATTAACTGATTTAGCAGAATAACTGGGATGCCTGCGGGCATAAGCCTAGAAATTACTACTTACGTTTTTTTTATATTGGCCTACCCTACACTAGTATTTTCTCCTGTAAAAGGTGCAGTTGCAAATACATTCGCATACAGCAGCACCCACCATACCCAGAATTGCTAATTATTATAATAATATTATAATAATACTTAGTTCGTATGTCGAACTTACAATCCGTAGCAATGGCGTAGGAGCCGATCGCTCAGATACTACTCCAAACGTAAATAAGTATCAAAATCTGTGAAATGATCTTTATTCAACACACAAAAACAGATTAGCAGTTTCGAAAAATATGTAACGTCTAATTCTTTACAGAATGTCCCACTGAAAGTACTTCCCAACTGAATGCACAGTATCCACTCGTCGACGGGAGAAGAGTCATGGAGGGTATGGATGACATCATGACTTTGCTGATGGATGGTATATTTTTTTGGCGTTTTATTACAGCCCGCGCCCGCAGGTTGCAAGTCCTACGTTCCATACGTCGATTAGTTTTCAATGCTGTGCGCACACAGTCTAAATTTCATTTTAATCATAAAACATAGAAAACAAGTGAGCAGCCTGTGTGCCCGAGCAATTAATTTAAACCATTTTAACGTGATTTTAAAAACAAGTCTTCGAAGTGAAATATTTATCTAATACATATGTTTTGTATACCTAGTAAATTAATGATACAGAGAAAAACACTGATTTATTTGGTATAAGAATAATTATGGTGATTTCCTAGAAGTTTCATAAAGTAGCGATTGCTGATATACGAATATGCTTTCCCTAAATAATGTGTGGACAACTGCCACTCAAATATTTCCATAGTTTCAAACTATAATAATTTATTAAGTGGTGACCAATTCGGATAAGGACATCAGTTGTCATATCACATCATGCAACGATAAAGCGTATTCTATTCGTAACGTTGGTCGTGAACGTTAGATTCGAACTAATGACCTATAGATACTGCCGCATTACAACGATCCCCGATGATTTATCGCGATAAAAATCAACCTTCAAATTCTTGAACATATTTTATTTTAATGAATATCTATGGTCAAATTTTAAATACCATCATACAATTACGCCTGTAGTCCCCGAAGGGTTGCTGAGGGTTACTAATGTATAGCCACAGTTCGCCGGTATGTTTAGGTTACATGAAATAGGGGCGAGCGGAATTTAAAAATTTAAATCAAATAGGCGCAATATTAGTAAATTAAAATAAATGTAAAAATTAATGAAGTGCTGAACTAAATTCTTCCGATCGTATCAATGGTCAAAAAATTACATGATTAGAAGAAGATAATACACAGATTCAATTATAAAGGGAACCATCACTTGTGACAGTAAAATCTGCTTGCCTCAGACTTTGGAAAAGTAATAGTTTCTCTCTCTAACAATTCCGAGCTTTATAGCTGCCGTAGATGCCAAAGCAAAGTATGACAACTATAGTTATGATATGAAAGCACAGCTACTCAATAGGCTATCTTCTTGATCCAAAATTAGAAAAGAAATTGATGTTCACGGTCGTCTACTGATAGAATCCATTAGTATTCTTTGATAAATCAATCCTGTTTTAAGATTATTTAATTAATTTATACCACACCATTTTGTGTAAAAATAATTACTAATTTTTGTATATTTATGTATTAACTCTAACTTTAAAAGTTTATAATAATTGATAATAATATGTTCTTATGTTTATAGTGAATGTTTTATCGTTATTCATTACCGACAGCATCAATTGTTACAGGCGTTGAAATAGATCGTAGTCCTGATGACGTAAATGGAAACGGCTCAGATTATAGCGTCTTATTACCCGGATTTAGAGGGTTTTGGGAAGATGAAGATAAAATGTTGGACTTATATGATATAGAAAATATATTTGCAACCAGAAACTTGAATGACGTACAAAATAAGGACCCAATATTAAATAAAAATAATGTCCAAAATTTAAATTTAGAATCCATTAAAGATGCACTAAAAGCTAGGTATTCAAAAGGTGGTGACGGTAATTTTCTACAAAATAGAGAAATAAAAACATATTTAGATCTATTAAAATCTAGGTACGCAAAAAAAGATATTTTAGAAATTGATGATGCACCATTAAATTTAGCTGCAATAAATGCTGTAATTGAAACTAAACATCCGGATAAGATTGAATTTAGAGAACAAGCAGAATATAAGGATTCCTTTAAAGAATCAGATTTAAAAACTTATTTAGATGCACATAAATCTGAAGGCATAAAAAATAAAGCAATAAAAGCATATTTAGACTTATTAAAATCTAGACATATAACGAGAGATATTTCACAAAATGACGATGCTTTATTAGACTTAGATAACGTTGACCCTGGCGTAGAAAATCATAATTTAAAAAATACAGGGATCAGAGAACTGGTAGAATATGAAGATACAGCTCTAGAATCAGATTTAAAATCGTATTTAGATACAATGAACGGTAGAGACGCTACTAAAAATAAAGACAAAACTTTAGATACAAAACAAGATTTCATGGTATCAAAACATCCAGATTACTCAGAATTGAAAAAACAGGATATTCATCAAGATGATTTTAAAGGAATTGATTTGAGTCCATATTTAAATGCAATGAATAGTAAAGATGACACTAAAAATACAGACAAAACCTTAGATACAAAAGAAGTTTTCATGGAAACAATACACCCGGACTCCTCAGAATTAAAAAAACAGGAAATTATTAACGATGATTTTCAAGGACTGGACTTGAGTCCATATTTAAATGCAATGAATGCGAAATATGCAGCAAAAAGTCGAGATCGTTTCCAAGATACATATGTTAAAAATGACAAATATATACCAGAAACTATATCCTTAAACTTAGATGAGATAGCAGCTTTAATTGGATCAAAACATTCAGGTACCTCGAAAACCAATGAACCAAGTAAACATAAACAACACTTAAAAAATAAAGATATTAAGAATTTATTTAACGCAATGACAAGTTTTCACTTCAAAAAAGAAAAAAATATTTCACATAACAGAGACAAAACTCTTGATTTGGACGGAACAAATGAAGAAAACAATTTAAATGGAATTGATATTATGGACGAAGATAAACAGAACGATAATACAGATATAAAATTGGAAGATAATGGTTTCGCAACAGATAATAAGGATGAACCTAAAGAAACAGGTACCCAAGAAGGACTAGAAGAAGATGTAGATGGGCCAGGACCTAATTTTAAATATATACTTGATGATGGAGAACAAAACGAAACAATAGAAGATAATGCGTTCACCTGGGATGATGGTGGAGAAAGGTTTCAAAGACCAGAAATGCGTCCAACTCTCGCGCCATGATGTCGCAACAATCATAGTAATAGAAATTTTAATATATTATTACAGTTAGCAAATCGCAGTTTGCTAATCCGAATTTGCGGGCATGATTGTGTTGCCCAATGCCCCTGTTGATCTAAGTGGACACCTAGAGCTCTGCAAGCTAAAGGCTTTATTATTTATAAATTAATTAATCTATCGGTCAGCTTAAATGAGGTAAATGCTGTCGTAGACATGGTTGTAAGTGGTGAAATAAGAGTCAGTGTCCATATACAATTTTTACAATAAATTCTTTTAACGTCGTAAAAGTTAAATTTTGTTCTGATTTTATACCTCGCAACTATTTATAAATATCGCTTTGGTGAATTTTAATTTACTTCTATTTTATTTTTGCTTGATTCTTTATGTTATTGTTTTTAACGCATGAAGTATTTTTGATAGCGTTTTTATGGTTTTAACAATATATTTCTACCAGTATTAAAGTTTCATAATCAAAGTAGAACTGTACAGGAAGTGGTACTTGCGAGAAAACAATATTAGGTGCTAGTTTTCTTCAATTTTGATATGCAAAATGGTCAGGTGACCTGTTCTTATGTCATGTATCCACTCATAATTTACTTTTTATCATGGATTATGTTTATCCATAAACAAGAATGCGCTGTTATACGCTGTAAGTGTTAAGATAGATAGTTATTTCCGATTATATTTTTATACTGATTATTAATAATACACAGATATTTATTCTGTAAATATATTCTCAAAGATACTTTACAAGTCAATGTTTTAATTTTTGGTACTAGATTGCGCTTACATTTCCCATCTAACGTTCTCTGAGGAACAACACCAAATCGAATTCAGAAAATCATGGTTTCTTATGAGGAATAGCCTTAGCGGCTTTGAATAGACGAGTCCCGTGATTGTCACAGGTATTATAAGTACATCTAATCTAATAGGTACCGTTCGACAGTTTTGACAGATCGAAGAATTGGGATGGGGTCAAAAAAATCGGTTCCTACGATATTCAATTCTTAATTGATATCGATATCTTTTCTTTGTATTTACTAGTTGATCACAGTTTTACGGAATTTTATATACACACTAGATAGGCGGGTTTGGTCTAAGTAGTATGCGTGAAGATAATTTATACAGAGATGACATAATTTTAATTTTACTTAAAATCATTATTTTCATGAAGTAGTTTGTTAATAACTAGTGTATGGTAAAAAGCTATCTATTGTATATATTGGTGATTTGGCCTTTTTTGAAGTATTCGAATAAAAATTTAATGATTATGAATTTTATTGTTCATCTTGTGATAAAATTAAAATAGCTTCATAATTCCATGGTTTTATGATGAAGGTTATTGAAATTGTGTGAGTTACGCCTACACAAACTTATTTTGGCTATTTTAGTATGAAACATCAAACGGTACTTGTTAGATTAGAGACTCAACGGTGTAGACTAGACGGTGTTTTCATGAAATTAGTAAAAATCAAATGTGTGGTGTATGTAGTGCTTTATTTTGCTGACTTGTACATTGCACTGATTAAGGAGATTTAAAGAATCTGAGAATGCAGTGAAATTAAAGTAAATAATAAACAATTATAAGAATAGTGGAAATGTTTAAAAAACAAAGTTCTCGCAACAAAGTTATCGTTAGTAGGAACAAAAATTTTAAGTAGGCACAATGAATTCTGCGGTAAGTGTTATCGAACGATGTCAATCGGGTTTTTTATTGATATCCTAATTTTATTGAATAAGAGTATTACTCACAAATTAAAATTGTTTCTATTTTAAGTGGATCACAATAAGCGAATGAAGGACGGCCTTGAATTTGTTATGCAGAAGTATTTGAATCCCCTACGAAAATTAACAGGTATTTATTACACAAATATTTTTATAAGCAAGAAGTGGATCTTTTTCCTATCAGATTTAGGTTTGATACTGGTTGGGCGTTGGAACCCTTATATATTTTTGATGATTATAACTATTATAAAAATAAGTTTTGTTTTTTAAACGTTATGAATGTTTTGATTTGTCTTATTAGATATGTTTTGCTTGTGCTTACAGCGGATCTTCCAAATCATGCTATAGAAATGCAAATTGAAATTCATGATTCAATTCCGAATATTTCTACGAAGCAAAATCCTCAACGACGTGTTATTCGTGTTATAAATTCTCATCATCCTAAATCAGGTTAGAATCAATTTAGAATCATAACTTATATTTTAAAATAAATATTCAATCATTAAAATGTATTACAACCTAATTCAGGACATGGTCTTACAAATCTTTTCTTTTTGTTTAGTAAAGCGATCTCTAGATACATCACAGAGTAAGTTTATATTTGCTTTTTATTAATGTTAAGTTGAAATAAAGTCCTACACATTGAATTTTATAATTGGTCGCATTAGTTTTACAAAGTGGTAATTTTAGGTGCTCCAGTGGACGCAACGACAATATCAACAGCAGTGTCGGATGCTGCGACTACTGCTGCACCGGCAAGCTCCGCTGCAGGTTACTTACCAGTATCATCAGTATCTACTGCAATGCTTTAAATACGAAAACCAAAATTTTACTAAAGTATTTATTCTAATTAAGAAAGATTAATGTTTAAAAATTACAATTTCAGTGTCCGGTGATTCATCAAAATTGCCCGTATACATGGATGATTTAAAAAAAGCTCTAGATGAGCTTGAAAAGAAATTAAGTAGCAACGGAGACAGTGCGGCAACAATGACCACAGGTGAGACTACATACTATAGGAATTTCTTGCCATTTCTAGTTTCAAATATACTGGGGACATGGTATGTTTTCTATGCTTTCAGTATCATCTCGAAAACAAGGTAACGTATCAGCATATTATTTATCTGTATCTGTCTTTCAAATGACAGTTTAACGTTCACAACTGTGGAGATCTTGGCATCGGAAGGGACACAAAACCACACTAGTGAACACAGAAGAGGTAAAGGCAAAAAGACGATGGGAGATTTCAATGAATAAATTCACGACGACCTTATCAACGATGAAAGTCATAGTTTGAAGTTTCACTAGCAATACTTACTAAGTATATATAATTTGTTAAATCACAACAGTTTTACTTAAGCATTCACTTTTATAGATAGATCCATGCCTTGATGGAAAATGTCGACTTAAATAATTAGTAATTGTATATTTAGTATCATCCATTTTTAATAAGTTGTAACGACAAATCAAGAATGGTTACAAACAGCAAAACAAAGTATACTATTTTGTATTTAATGTTAGCTAGGTACAAACACCTGTATTATAATTTTTACAGGCTCTGACGTTCCCTGTAACGGTGGCCTTCCTCAACAGCCAAATAGCGCGACACCAGTCCGAAATATTGAGGATATCGTGCAATTGTTGAAGAAAGGTTATTATAATAATTATGGTTTTATTTTTGAGGTCGGCTCTAAGGAATCCAAAATTCTTCGCAGTAGTAGGTACTGGCCACAAAGTTCAGTAAGAAGTACACATGTCATAACTAACCATTATGCCTCTATTCCTAGGACGTGTGTGATGTGTACTCACAGTTTAGCGGTACGAGGCGAGCCTATATTCTAGCCGAAATGCAAACTAAAGTTAAGAAACGAATTAAATTAGTATTAGACTTAAATTAGCCTAAAAGTTTATACCTAAACTAACCTTACTAAATCACTTCTCTGGGCCTAACTAAAGCTTTTGACTGGGTATACATAATTGTCTACTTACGTTTGATAAAAATACTCAATAATTCGTAGTATAGACCAAACGAAACCTTCAGACATTATTTCTTAAAGAACAGGATTTGACAGTTTCGAGACCATAGTGACCAAAAATAAATGATTGTTAGGAGGAGTACCGCAGGGGTCCATTTCGGGTCCTAAAAGCTATGTGGCCATCCTAAGTAAATCAAGTTTATAGTATCTGAATTTTATAAATCCGCTATTGATAAAAAAAAAAACAGAATATTATGAGGAACTTAGATCATCATGGAAATAATAATCAGTAAGCTGATTACTGGCACTATAATAAAGTACATGATAGTACAGTACGGTATGTTATCATAAAGTACACGTAAGCTGACTTTTTGGATGGTAAAAAGTATTAATTATTTATTTATTTTACAGCTATCCAGGTTGAACGTCGCATACCGCAGCCAAATGATGAAAATCTAGATTGGGTTCAATTAAAGATTCCTAAAAATATGTAACTTAATTCCATGTGTAACAGATATGAGTAACAATACTTATGAGTGTATGTGTATTAAATGTATGCTTTTTTATATCGTGTTTAAGCATTGGATTGACAGTGATTGGGATATCATTAATTACTAATAAACCATTCTCCATGGTTTCAGTCACGTTCCAAAGAGACTATTTATTCTTTTGAGAAAAAGGCGTGAATATACTTTTTTTTCAAGCCGCTTTGGGCTACCAAAACTTTCGGTGGTTTTAATGAGCAATGAGATTTGAATTGATTTATTCGGGGGTTGCAATTTCAAGTGACTTTGTAAGAAAGTTAACGTATACATAATTGAAAAGTCTAGCTAACTACAAGGAGTCACACACAGGTGCACTATGGATGATAACTTACATAAATAACAAACAAAGAACATAATATCCAATCAATTATTTGGTCAACAAAGATCATTATATCTGACCTCGACCTCAGAGGCAGCTAACAAAAATTAACTAGAACGTTATTTATGAACCTCGTTCCGAGATAATTCTATATAATATTATTAACTCATCGGACTTCGCTGACGTTAAGTGTGCGCCGTATTCATAGTTTGATACTGGTATTGCATATTGTTGTACAAAAACATTGCTCATGTCATTGTCGTGTCTCTGTGTGTGTGTGTCTGTCTGTGGCATCATAGCTCCCGAACGGATGAATCGATTTTGATTTAGTTTTTTTTGTTTGAAAGGTAAATTAGGCGGGGGTGTTCTTAGCTATGTTTAATGACAATCGGTCGAAAAATAATGCAACAGTCGGGGTTTTTTTTATAGTAGGTACCTAAATAATTAAATATTCAATAATTATTTATCGATTAATTTAAAAAATATTATTTCAAATTATAAATAGCATCTGAAGCACAAAGACAAACGACAGACAATATTTGTCGCGGCTTCACCCGCATGGACTATGCGTTTCTTTTCATTTTACGGGATAATATATAAGGCTATGTCACTCAAGAATAATGTAACTTTCAATTGGTGTAAGAATTTTCAAAATCGGTTATGTTGACCCAGAAATTAGGTACAAAAAGTTTACCTCTTTATAATATTAGTATATATTTATTATGTTATTATTGCTAAGCTCACAATGCATTCAATCTTCCAAATTATTGTATTGCAAAAATGTTGGATATTATAAAAAAATCTATTGGATGTAACATTTTTGTAATATCTTTTTATTTCACGACTATGGATTCTCACCAAGTTATGCAAGCCTGATGAATAGTTCAGTAAAACACGGAGCGGGCAGGTGACCTCCGGACCGCTGATCTCTATCACCGCCCCGAACGCCGACCAACGCAATTAAACTATTAGCCAAAGGACATTTGCGATGAATACCGCACTTACTGCTTTGTTCCACTAACTATGCGGTAGGTGGAGTTACTGTAAGGAATTTTGATTGTAGAACATTTGCGATCACGATAGGAAGGTATACGAACCTATTCCGAAAGGTCGAAATGTGCTGCGGTCAAATGCTATGGTCATTGTAATAATAATTAAAATACGTATAAAGTAGTTCACACTCTCTTTAAATACTAATTGCTTTGTTTTAATAGACATAGTCCTTATTAAAGTGAGGCGGTTCTTCATTACATTTATTTAGGTAGTTTTAAATCATTCAGGTATCGTACACAATAATAATAAAACGGCGCCCTAGCCTAATGGCTTCGGCGTCGGACTTGCGATCATGTGTAATGTGAGTAATGTGAGAACCACATTGCTAGTAATTTAAATAAAAATATTAAATAAGCTTTGCATGTGTCAATGTGCCTTTTCTATCTCAAATCTACACAGACCACCTTCTATGTCTTTGTCAAACTCTTTGTGTTTTTGGGTATCTGGCTCTCCACACTCACCGTACGAAACGCAGCAGTATGCATACTTCTACTTAATGCTTAACACTAGGCAAGTTGTAGTCAAGCGCAAGCCTATCTGTGATAAAAAAAAACTTGACGTCGATATTCTGTGGGAGGGTAGTACTTCTGTGATCGTGCGACCCATTCATGCTGGCATGTAGACATGCCAGCGAGGCACTACTACTAAATAAAAGCTATCTGCCAATTACACCCTCGTCAAAACCAGTCAAGCCGTTTCTGAGAATAGCCAAAACAGACAGACGTACAGATAGACCAACCGACTATATTCTGTATATAACCTGGGCAGTATAAGCTTTACCAAAGCCTGGCTTATCGTTTATCATGAAGCGAACTTTTATTGAATAGCTTATGCCAATACAACGAAAAGGATCCGAATCATCATATTTAGCCATTATTCCAGCTTCAGAATTTCATGTATATTTTCCTTCTAACGCAGATGTAGCGGTTGCGGATGTGAACTCCGTCTTTAACGAGGTCCACATTCGCACATTTATCCATAAATGCTTCCATAGTGTTAACTTAATTAAAATAATCTTCGTTTGAACTACATTATGGTTACTTAAAAGACAATAAAAATACATGTATTTAAATCGGCCCCAGCGTGGGGTCTAGGTGTTTTATATCGTTTATGTACCTAACAAGCTGATTTAATAGCAGTGCGCCATAAATGGCACGTAATAATTAGAAGTAACACCTCAGTAATGTATGATTATATAAAAATAATTGTATTTTTTTGTTTCCTCAGACTTAGGTAATAAAAACACTTTGTTACATTTGAATATCGAATCAACACAAATTTTGATAATAAGGTCCACACAATTACCTATAAAGATTTTAAAATGATATGAATGATTTTTTATATTTACTTTCAAAAATCTTTCTTGTCTTTTGAATTTCTTACTTTTGACACGGCCAATGAAGGTTATGCTAAAACGTATTTTTTCGCAATTAAGAAATAACATTTAATTGTTATAAAAAAACAGCACATAGTCGACCCTTTCACGGGGATAAGGTGGCCACTTTTGATGAATTACCATATTGATTTTTTAACATTGCCTCTAATCGTATAGGCTTTTCGTACTATGTGATGTCATCTTATACTGGCAAAGTATAGCACGATGTGCAATCGCATGCCCGTGAAAGTGCTTATTTTATCATGACGTATTAATGATACCTTGGAGAATAGATCTAAACAGTACCTACTATTCTAGAATTAAAAGTTACCCTGTACACGAAAACGATCAATCCGTTTCACCTGTCAAAAGATCAATCTACTCTCATTACAACAGGAACTAAACAGTTGAACAGTGCAAACACTATCATTAATTCAATTAGACAAACAAAACAAAAATACTAACACTTTAAACATTAATGTACGCAACACAACAATGTTAATTAAGAACCTTAGTGTTTTGGCAAAGGTCTTCGCTATTAACATTGCGAATAAATTATAATGTTTGCTGTTTATTTTTCTATAAATGGACAGATAAATGCACATTTCAACGTAATTGGTACTTACTGGTGTTTGAAATGGAATCATTTAGCTGTTATTTCGCAATAATCTAATCGTCTTAAATAACATCTTCTCTTATGGTGATCTTCAATTCGTTTACCGCTCAAAACAAATTGTAAGTTCTATGCAAATTTTCTTTCTTGAGATGTTTGTTCGCGAGGTTTGTGGGAAAGCGCATACGGTAAAAGATTTACTTACTAAACTAAGTTGTTAATAAAATAATAAAAACAGGGCTCTTATCATAAAAGGGCGGATCGAACAATTTATAATTAAGCCATAACACCTTGCATAAGTATTTCTAAGTTATAAGTTTCAGTTTAAAGAACTTTATTTCCCATTTAAACATTCGTCACTTAGTTTCACTTCACTCAGTTTCCATTCCCGTTTCAGAAATCTGTGATTGTGCTAATTTAGGGAGGACATAAATTGAAATTGTGTATCCCAAAATATGCACCGCTCCTATATGTTAAGAAAACAGGTTGTCTTGTAATTACTTGTAACCGGTGCCTGAGCGGAGTTAACCATGGTAATCCAATAGGGATTACCAATCAGGCAGGCTTGTTATCCTTTGGAAGGGTTGTCTCTGGAACATGGAATTATATGTATAGAGATTGAACTATAAGACCACAGCGATGGAATATATGCAAGACTATTGTTGAATGTGGCTTGATACTCCATATTAATAAATTCCTTAAATTCTGTCACCGTTGCTGCTCGCTATACAATTTTACTATACCGCTAACAAATTTATGTAGACAAGAGCAATGAATAATCTGTACAGGAATTAGCATTCCTAAAAAGGCAAGCGTATACTTTATAGTAGACACTGGCTTCAGGAACGGTGCGGCGCGCGTAAATCAGATTGCATGGACACTACACCATTTCAAACAGTTCGAGGTATCGGCAGACTCTCGTTGATGTCAGCTGGGTTAGACACTGGCAACAGGGATTAGACTATATTGAATTCCATCACGCTGCAGCTGGTCTAGTGTTGACAGACACTATGGCAATAATGGATATTTTAAAAATTATGTTCGAAAAAACCATATCAGAGTTAATACGGCTAATAACAGACAAATAAGATTGAATAAAAACATTTAACTTCGGTAATCGGCAATTTTATATGCGCATATTATTTATGACGGATCTATTTTTAATCGACTAGTCAAGCGATAATCGCATTCGAAGACAGCCTTCAATAAAGTATAATTCACTTCCAAATATTTCTGCCATTGTAATTAGGTGCAAAAATTGCATAACTAGATAATTTGCAGCTTTAAATTGCTAGGTAAAGCGTGTATAAGCTGCACCAACTTCAATTCCGTATTATAAAATAATAACAGTAGCGATGCAATCGACCTTATCGTAAATGCTGCTAGAACCTCGGACAGCGCCCCGGAGCGAAGCAACACCATAACATGGCTGTAATATCGGGAGCTACAATGAACTTTAACATTTCCACATAGGGCTCTGATGGTACCGACTTTCACCGTAAACGGCCAATTTACGAACGTCTGTCGAGTGGCCAGTGTCTTAGCTAAACTGTCTCAATTAGTGCCCGGATAGATGACCCGGCAATTTCGACAGCAATACCGGCCGAGACTGCCGCGGTTATTAGGTTAAGTGCAATAGGGCGGTCGGCAAGCTGCAATGGATGTTGCGGGAAATTGTAAGCTCTTACCTGTCAATGACTCGGCCAGCCGTTGTTTGCCGGTAATTGTTTTTGACGTTGCCGTTTTCTTGGTAATTGTATGTATAGCTAGGAAAACGCTCCTGAACTTTGTCGATAAGATAGTAACAAGTACTTAGTTAATTCTAGCAGAATTTTACTAAAACAAGGGTTATCTTATTTATATTGACCTACATTTTCATCGTACACCTCGTTATTACAATATATGTTATAACAACAAATGGTTATGCTTTTAAAAAAATTGAAATCGGTATAATTATATGAAACAAAAGACTTAAAACTTCTACTCTTCCAGCACCTTTCACCAGAATTATAATGTTTGAACATAAGTAAAAGAAGCGTAACGAGAACGAAGTATGCATTGTCATCCACATTCTCGGTGGATGTAAACAGTTACAGGTAGTACAAACAGTTGCCGATGTTGCAGCAATGATGGCCCGTCTGCCAGTCACTTACATCATTGAAAAAAAATATCTAATCAAACTTTTAAAGAACAATAGGTATTATCTGTCTGAAGAAAGTACGTAGTAACAGTGAACATCATTTAACATTTGATTGCCTCGATGATGAAGCTTTATTAGAATGGCTAATCTAAATGAATTGACTGACAATACTAAACTCTAGGCCTTTTTTGTGTCAAAGAACTAATTACAAATCTTCAGCGGTTATCTCGATCGCTTTCGCTGTTCGCATTGCCTCTTCATATTTTTTTTTTATTTCTAAATCGAAATGAAGATGAAAGTGATCGTATACATTACAGTCGGGACTATTAGGATTTTGTTGTAGTTGGTATTTGGTATTTATCAGATTTCTAATGACCGTGTTCTCATGTTTCATTGGTTAGTTTTTAATTTTGACGACGGGAGTTGCTGATAATTTATTTTCAAGTAGGTAGGTAAGCTGACGTTTATATTTGATTTAAAACTAATAATAAACTTAACATTAAGCCTAATTTAAAAAATAACTAACTACCGACATGAACCCACTCGTAAAATACGCGCATTTAGCTTAGCACAAGGGGTTAACAAGAATTCTAGTACCTAATGTGTGACCCCCATTGCAAGTTAGCTTTAAAAAAAAACATAGGTACGTATGTTTGTTAGTATTTCTATGAATAAAGTACCTGCAAACTGTTGAAGCTTATTTCAATTACATACAACGTGTAATTTAAATAAGCTTCAACATCGCACCATCCGTATTCTCCGTGTACCTACACACGCAGATTATAAACAATTTTTCTTATTCTATTTACATAACTAAATGAGATTTATTTCTATAAATATATCTTTTCAAGACACTTTCAGAGTCAATGTTTTACATTTATTTCATTTGGATGATTTACCACTTTTCAAAGTGTTTCTGAGCTTATTGCATATTTTATTCAAAACTTTTGGCGAATAGTTAAAAACGAATGACTCAATTTAAATAATAACAGCAGTAGAAACGTCCATATAAAATAGGATCCATGTTGCCCATATAGACAATAACCAAGTAGAGAGCAAATTACTCTTGACATTTAATATTATTTTATCTATGGTCTAATGCCGCGATTAAACAAAAACCCGAGTTAAAGCAATCGTGAATCTATAGGGTGCACAGATTATAATAACAATTACACAGAGGCGTGGCAGCGATCATGATGGATGCAGTATCACGACCTCCGCTCGCCGCGACCTCGCTCCCGAGTCTCCGAGAGGGTTGCCTGATTCACCGCCTTTCCGCGTTTCATTATATAGTTCACGAATGTCATGTGCCATAGCTGAAGTAATGATACAACTAACACGCCTGTTCCCTGAAAGGTCAAGCGAGGTGTACTCATATATAACCTCCATTGAAGCGACGGTAGCCTAATGGCTAGGGCGTAGGACATGCGATCATGTGGTTGCCAGTTTGAAACCTACCCATTGCACTACACACGCAAACCCACTCGTAACACAAACATTTAGTACGAGGAGTTAAGAAGAATACTAGTAATGTGGGACCAACTTATTTAGGCAGAGGTGTTATGAATGTAAGTCCAGACTTCGCCGGTATGTTTAAGGTCCCATGTAATAGGGGGCGAGCGTATTGCCATTGACCGAGCACAAATCCAGACTCCAAGCTTATACTGAGAATTTCATAGAAAAACCCAATAACCCTGCTCGAACTGGGAATCTAACCCGGGACCTCTCGCGTAGCAGTCGCGCGTAGGACCACTAGACTAGCTATTACTAGACTAAAAGCATAATTTATAAAGTGAAGATTCTGGTAGGTACCTACGTACAAGTACCTATGTTAAGAATACATAACAAGACACGGATTTGACAACAAATTAGACAATAAAATATTAATTAATCTGTTGACCACTCAAATCAAGGCCAATAAAAGATTCGTACGTCATTGTCATTGTAACACTGATAATATTTGAGTGATCTAGCCTGGTCATTACACAATAAAGTAGTACTTATCATTAGAAAATCACATAACAAGTTGTTACATAGAAACAAAGAGCCGGATTTGATCAGTTAAAACGACATTTTAACAGCGTATTTAGACGAGATTATCTTTGAACCGGTCAGGTGTGGCTAAATGTAGGGTCGCAATTAAAAAACAATCATATGATTACCGATGTAAATTGTGTATATATATTTAAATTATTTGTTTTGTCAATCTGTTTTGTTGTACTTTAAACTTCTGTGATACACGATCCATGGGTATTATTACACATTACCGTTTTCAAACAAAAAAAGTCTTCAACGTTTTTTTATCAGCATTTGAAAACGACAAGAATAGAAACCAAAGTCCTTATAAAAAAGGTTCCATGTAGCTCCCATGGACAATAACCAAGCAGAAAGCTATTACTGTTTATTTAAAAAAATACGAAATTGTGTTCGCTTCTTCATACTCAATATTTCATTTTTTTTATTTCATATTAATAATTCATTTAATAATGCACTATTTTTGCGTCACTACATAAATATGTCTCGTAAAAATCATCTACTTGAGCTCAGAGGTCACTCCATTCTCTGCATATTTTTTAAAGTAATGGAATGCGCCCACTACAGCGTACCATTTTATGATACCGTAAGCCTTATACAAAAATATAAATATAAGATTTCCGAATAACAGTAAGATAAGCAGACCTGTTCAACACAGTTGCTTTTGTTTGCGCCTGATACCATTTTATTCTGTGCTTATACCCAAGAGAGCGCTTTCTTGTAGTTCATACCTACATATAAATAATTAATTAATGTGATGTGTAAAAATTATTAAAGAGCCAGTAGTAAGTAATTATTATCGATCATTCGGCAATCAGGTGAAGTTTTCGGCGAGTTATGTGCTGGCTGCTGGACGTATTTATATGATAGTTCTTGCTAATTGGTGTAATGGACGAAGACCTTTACCTTCGTTTTAACTTGCACAGTAACTATCGAAGCAATTTGCTCTCGTTTTAAATCAACCTTGCAAAAAATATAATTACGAAGTTATCTCAAAAAAGCGGAATCATTGTCGCCAAATTTTTCCACGGCATTTTTGTCTTGATACTCGTACCTACTATGTATTAAATTAACATAAATTCCGAGCTTTCAAGCTGCTGGAATTTGACATTATTTAATGAAATAAGAAATAACCTACCTTTCTATTAAATTCGCAGTAGCAGCTCGAGTTTGGGTTTGTGTCCGGTTAATGGTTAAAGGCTCGCCGCCTATTACATGGGACCTAAACAAACCGACGCGGCGTACTGTTATTTTACACTAGTAGTCCTCTGCCTAACCCTTCAATTAAGACAAGCCAACGTGTGATTGTTTGTATGTACTTGTAGGTTACACGCCCGCAATGATCTCGGTTTTACCAATACCATATAAATTTTCTAAAATCCCTTCCCCTTCTGTTTTAATTAATGGTTCTAGATCCACCAGTTTACAAAGCGTTATCTTTCAGTCCGTATTAGAGTAGTAATTACTTTAGTAGGTTTTCTAAAAAGCTCTTTATGAACGAATTTAATAATTTTCGGTGTCACGTTATATATTTTTATATCTTTATACAGTTTAATTTGTTGGGAATTGCAATGTCAACTTTTATGTCTGAGGTCAATTTTTCGACCGTCACGTCACATCGTGAATCAGCAGTTCCTAGGAAATGGGGTGTTAAAATATTTTTAATGACGAATGACGTACTTTATGTAAGTGCTAATGACCAGTAAAAACCCCTGCTGATCAAGTAGAAGTTTCTTTTTATATTTTATATCTTCTAGTGGGACTGAGGCCGATCCGAGGCTGATCTGCTACAAACTACCACCTTTACCGTGATTTTAATCTCAATATGGTAGAGTTACTAAACCAAATAAAAGGTTTTTCATTCAATATTTCATCACATCTGTATTTTCCGGAGGGTAAGGCCGAGATATACTAGTTAATTTACCCACAGTTTACTGTATCTTTAGATCCCATGGAAGGGGACGAACCTGTTGCCATTAACCGTTCACAAATCCAAATTCAGAGCTGCTACTGAGAATTTCATAGAGACACCCAAACTGTTGCGTTTCGTACGGTGAATGTGGAGCACCGGAGGGTCAATTCCTCTCTCAGTCCCCTTTCTACTCCTTTTGTCCTTTCCCTCCCTTTTCCTTAAAAAAGCTCGGCAACGCATCTGCAACTCCTTTGGTTTTGGGGACGTCCATGGATAGCGATGACTTACCATAAGGTAACTTGCCTGCTGGTTTGCCGAGTTATCCCATAAAAAAAAACATTGCTTGACCTGAGAATCTCTATTGTGGCAGTTGCGCTTAGGGGGGGACACTAGACTAATGAAGCAGGAACTAGGTACATATAATTTTTCATTCTTGAAAATATTATTGGTAAATATATTTATATTGGTATGAAACTGAAATTGTAGTAATATGGGTTCCGAACAGAAGCTTACTCCAAAAGATATCATCTTTCCTTTTAATCTTAAAATCTATGGAATGCATACGGCATGTGCTGTTTATGACACATTCACGACTTACTTAGCTTTATTCGTGATTTCTTGTTATACGATAAAATATGAATTTTAATTGCCTCACTATGGTAGCGCCCATGAACGTAGAAACTGAGCCTGTTATCCTGGTTTCAATTCCCAGGTCGATCAATGTAATTGGGGTTTTCCGTTCCTAAGGTCCCAATAGCAGCTTGAAGTTTGGATTTGTGCCCGATAAATACCAATAGGTACTCTCGCCCCATATTACATGGAACCTAAACTCTATGATCAGCATTTTTATGTTAATAGAATAGAATAGAATAGAATATTCTTTATTGCACACCAAAAAAAACTTAATGCTAAGAACAATTTAAAAAAACAAAGAGTGGTACAATGGGCGGTCTTATCGCTGACAGCGATCTCTTACAGACAACCTTTGGATGGACTTGTAAGAAAAGGAGACGTGATACCTAGGTAGTCTGGCGTACTTATAAAGAAACTACGGAAATTAAGATACGATAACAATTTTTTACTATACACAAATAGATAGAAAAATAAATAATTTACTAATATTTATAAATCTTATACAAATAAATATATAATTTTATAAATAAATATTTATAATAATATCATCAACCCATTACATTGTCCCACTACTGGGCACGGGTCTCCTCTGAATACGAGAGGGATTAGGCTATAGTCCGCCACGCTAGCCAACTGCGGGTTGGCAGACTTCACACGCCGTCAAGAAAATCTGTCAGGCATGCAGGTTTCCTCACGATGTTTTCCTTCACCGTTTAAGCGCGTGATAATTAATTATTAATACGCACATAACTTCGAAAAGTTAGAGGTGCGTGCCTTGGATTCGAACTCGAGACCTTTGACTTGGCAGTCCAATGGTCATATCACTAGGCTATCACTGCACTATAATAATAGGAGATTTATATTCGAGTCATTGATCAAGCAATGTAATAAAGCTGATTCTGTACAGTGTACATTGATGATATTAGGGAAATCGTAGTATATGAACGTCTCAGAACCGTAAAATGTATTTTTTTTGGAATTGTTGTCCTACTGTCTATTTGCTGGGGGTTGGCGCAGAAACTACTGAACAGATTTTTATTATTTTGACCCACCGAGACCCCACCGTCGCACCTAGGGTGGGTCAGGTAACAGCTATAACCCACTGTACCTACATACTCCACCTTAAAAACTGCGGTAAGTACCTACATCTCAACTCAAAATATTGAAAAAAATCTGAAATAGAGTTTAACTTCTTTATTGTATGCTGGTTTATAAATATTTATTCTGCGGACAAAAGCTAGTTAATTGCAATATGAATTAACTACATAGGAATAGAACGTAGCACGCAAATCCTAATCAAATACTCAAATGTTACGAGTATCTTAATATTACATTTAAGTATAGGTATCTTATTTAAACATGGTAGAGGAGTGGATAACGTCATTTTTGCGTCGCTTGCGCACGTGCCGGCCAGTCGAAGGCTTCGCGGCGACGCCCGTCTATTGGGCGCATACAGTCAGGCTAAAAACTGCATCGAAAATTAACTACAAAACTGTTTTATTTTAAAAGATGTGTCTGATCCTGCTGTTGCCTCGTTTTTACTTCTAGCCATCACGGGACCTTATTCTATAAGTAGTCAACCTTTGCGAAATAATATAATATATTAAATACAATTCCATACTATATATTTGGAAAACGTACCTATACCAATCCGAAAATCATGAAACTTGTGTAAAGTTACACTTTATTTTTCCAACTTTGATGGATAGGTAAGCTTTCAGTCTGATCAGATGTTTCGTGTTTTTCGCGTCAAAACTCTGCAACTACATTTCTCGAAAAACCCATTAAAAGCCTGATATACAGCCCATATTTAGAATATCAATACTAAGTAAAGATGAACTGGTTGTCAGTCTTTTCAAGCTTCTGACTACTGCTAGCAATAATCGTCACCGACGGCATACATGCTCTCCGAAACACGGAAAAAAAAGTAATCTAAATATATCGAAAGCTATTTATAATCATGAGCACAACAACACCCTTTCGTATTGCCATTCATTCTTCAAATAACTCTGAATTGGAACCGTGAAGTGTCCGTTTTTAAAACTCACCCCATAAGCCACTTATAAAAGTACTTTGAGGGTCCAAACAGTTTTTTCATCGACAGTACTACAATAAAACTCTTCAATCGGTGGTAGGTAGAGCACGATCGCGATTGTTTATCTGCCTCTCGTTTTCACTACTCGTGAACGGCCGACATTCGAAGGTCGACACAAAATTAAAAGTGTTTTAGTATCTGATTACGGAGGCTTATTATGATTTGAGCTAGGCGATACAACAAAGGCTTCCTGCCTGCTGTGTTCAATATATAACTAAATTGAACTGCATTGTTTGATCAGCCATTTTACATGAAACGTTTCGTGTTGTATGCATTGTTGAGACGATGATTGTTACATGTACGTAGTCTAGCTTAATCATCGATGATTTCTTATATAAATATATACACATTTATTATATATCATACACGCCTGTCCGCAATGGGGTAGGCTGAGACTTTTTTCTCCTTATGTAATACTGAGAAACCACTTTCGCTTTATCTATGTTAATGAATAATGATTTGTTACTGAAAAGTTGTTATTTTTCTTTAATAGGTACATAAACAACATTTAGTAGGTACATAAACAACAAGCGAGGAAATAACACTTCAGGTTCATGATTAGGGAAAAAAAGAACTGACTATAATTATGATTTAAGTTTTGGATCGTAGATAATTAAAACTTTAACAAATACCGTTTTCGTGCAAAATGTGTGCAATCTTTGGTTAAGCGGCCAATCTAATGAGTAACTTTATCAAATAAATTTTATTTTAGGTACTTGTACTACTAATATGCGTAGGTGTGTATGACATTTTATATGTACCGTTTGCCTTCAATCTTAATACAAAGTTCTTGGAAACAGGTAAGCGTAGGTAATTATGTTTCGAAAAAAGTGAACCAAAATTGACTCGCATCTCAGTCAGCAAAAACAGTAACTGCGTTCGAAGTAATGAACAAAAACATCACGAATCAAATTCGCTATCTCCGAACTCTTTTTGTCACAAATCACTCATCTATTGAGAGTTTTTACGTGATTATTATTTGACATAAATATAAAGGCATGACTTTTGATGCAACTCAATGATTCGACTGTCATTTGTCCGATTGATTTTGTTGCTTCTTTGTCATATCGATTCCGCAAATGAACTCCAAAAGTTGATAGCAAAACTTTTAGTACAATCAATTTGGTCTTATTAATAATACGTTTACCTGAAATCAATCATTTGCAAAACAAAAAATCGATATTTCGGACGGAAATTGAAATATAATATGACTGAGCTATCCCTCTTTCACATTGTAGTATTTATAAAAAATATCGATACCGATCTTGAGCTTCGTATTCGAGTCAGGTCCGTCCTCGACAGGTGGGTTGAAAGATAAGGAAGAAAGTAGGCTGTGGTTACCATGGTAACTCACCGATTGTTTATTTAGATTGACTTTATAGTAGAGCTTTGTGGAGCTCTTCCGTTGGACGTCACGTACCAGTTATTTATGAATGTCGGGATTTGCTTTTCCTTTGCAGAATACAAAAGAAAGCTGTGGTATCAACTAGATTAGCTGCATCAATGTGCAGTATATTCGACGTTATTAAACGTAGACTAGAGATTTGTGAGCGATGGACTCTAGCTCCTCTGGCGTTCCCCTTAGAAACTAAAATCACATAACATACCATCATGCCTTCATTCCCAAATTCTTAGGCAGAGGTTACTTACGTACACGGACAATTCACCGTTATGTCTAGGTCCCATGCAATAGGGAACATTTCTATTCCAAACCGCTACTGACAATTTCAAGGGCCTAAATATTGAAGATGTACTGTCGAGAAGAACCGATAAAACCTTCATACATACCTACATAAGTTAATTTTAAAATAAATATAATTATTTATTTAATCTGTTTTAAATATACAGTTTGATCATAGTGAAAGATTAATTTAATGGGTTTGGATTATTTGCATTCCAAAAGGAAATAAAAAACAGGTTAGGTACCGCAACTTTCAAGAGATCTCAAGGATAATCTTTAACTTCCTCTTGCTCAGATATACTAAAAACATAGTATTTAACACATAATTTCTTCAACAAAGGATCTATTGTGATGACGAAACCTACATCGAAAGCTGGTAGACAGTGCGTCAACCAATATGAAAGTAATTTGTAAAACTATTAGACCGTGACAAGTGATACAAAATTAATCTACTATTATATTTTCAGTCTACTGTCTTGCAGTGTCTCAGAAATTATGAAACAAAATTGTTTCATGTAGTCTGAATCAAAGGTAATCGTGAAATCTAAAGTGGTTTCGAGAAACCCATAAACTCCAAAAATTTGGTCCCATCAACTCTGCCTACTCATTGGAATATGTTAAATTTAGATAATAATGACTCTAACTACTCTAATTATGAATATAATAAGTTTAAGCGGCGGTAGCCTAATGGCTAGGGCGTCAGACTTGCGATCATGTGGTTGCCGGTTCGAACCCCACCCATTGCACTACCGACGTGAACCCACTCGTAACACAAGCATTTAGCTTAGCACGAGGGGTTAACAAGAATACTAGTAATGTGTGACCCACATTGCTAGTAAGCTAGTGCTTTAAAAAAAAAACAAAACATAACGGTTAGCTGTGGGTGTACACTAATTAGTACACCTCTGCCTAACCCTTCGGGGAATGCAGGCGTGATGGTATGTAATGACTCCGACCCTTCACATCCAAACCACCCTAGGTAGCTTCTTTAGATTATCTGGTTGATTCGCAGCATGTTTTGCTTTCTGTCGGCCTCCTCTTGTCCACCGGAGTAGGTAGCCTTTGGTTCTTCGATAAAGATAGTCTTTGACGTTTAAGTATTTCATTAAAATTTTAATTGAATTATCGAAAGGAAGATAATGATGATTGATCTGTTAAGGTTTTGTATGTTGTCATTGAATCCAGAATACAGATAATCTTTTAATACCTAAAAATATAGAATAATAAATTATTTACTGAAGGAATTCTATTTTTGATACCGACTGTACTTTTATTTTAATATTTTCTCTGCACGTTTTGTCTGCACCGTCGACAAAACAAATTCTCCTCTTAAATATACCTATTTAAAAATGAATTTATTGAATGCTGAAATTAATTATGTTCATAAGAATTGAATTTGCCAACGAATCAATTTTATTCTTGTCTATTTTTTAATGATACAATGCAAGTGTTAATTTGCAGAGCAATTATATATAAAGACTTGGAAGTTACTAATATTTTTCAAATTAATCAGAATTAGGAGCAATTCACTATCTATTCCATACGAATCCTATTCTATGTTTTCAATAAATCAAATTCTTCCTAAAGCAATCCACATCTTATACCTACCATCATTTATAATAATATACTTTATCTATTACCACATCTTTTGGGGAACAAACGAGCCCTCTTTGTGTTCAACACATATGCTATTCTTTCCAACCATTCAACATCCATCACTTGGCTTCCTAGCAGCGTCGTGACGTGTCTTCTATCTAGCGAAGCGGCGCAGGCGCACAATTTGTGAGTCTCGTGCGCGCGCAGCCAGATAACACCTGAATAATACATTCGCTCTAGTTTGTCCACAGAAGTCGAGCATCTGCTCTAGTATGAATTCGCTTTTCCGCTACAATTCAGAAAGAAATATTAACGATTATAACAACAATATAAAATAAACTTAAAATAAAAAATGCTTATAAAATACTGAGTCATTAATTTTGAAGATCGAAAGGCAGACGTGGTTTGTTCTTGGTATTGTTGTTAACAGGAATTGTCCATCTTATAAAATACTAATCCAATAGAGTAACCAGATTTTATTATACAAAACCGAAGTAATAGTCATATTCACATAGTGCAGTTGTAAACTGTACCAGGTACAGACGGCTACACATCAAGCTATACAAATCCAGTTTAGTCTGACCTCCCATTGTACATGCTTTCTGTACAATCCAAGGCCAGTCTATACTGGATATATACTATAGTCTGATCTGTAGCCGTAGCCGCCTCCTAATGACAGTTCTCAAAGAGAGGGGAGAAGAAGGATTTTAGTTTCTCGAGAGATTTACAAACGATTCTAAACCATTGCTAGATACTAAACTCCTTCCAAATTACAGGGACTAGTGTTTTTTGGCTGATGATAATGATGATGTCATTATAATGAACTTTATGGACTCTACGGAAATCGTTTAGCAACAAGATCAAGATGACAATTCACAATGAATAAAAAATCCTTATAAAGGTGTTTACGGCAACACTAACTAGAAACTCATGCATATTCATAAAAACACTCTGAAAGGCCAAGGAAGCTTTGAAAGCGTCGCCAATTAATACTAAAATGGTGATTTTTCTAAAAGCCTTATAAATCAGACTAATACGTGTGAATGTAATCCATTACCATATCCTATTGCTATTGATCTCCAACCCTACATGGACTTTACTCGAAGAACAACAAGCTAGAAGTGATTTGTAAGTAATACTTTAATTGGACTCATTACGTACAACCCTGCATCACTGCACACAGTCAACGGAATTCATGCTTTATGCGAACATATTATTGCCTATAATCGCGTGGCGCTGCTTTGTAGAAAGAGTATGTAAAGCTTACCGTCATATCCATTAGCAACTTAGTAGGGAAGCCCATCTTATGTCAATTGTGGGATATATATGGAACGAATCGATGTTCGTGTTTTTTCATAAACCACTTGACATCATAGTCCGGGAGCTACAAAAACTAGCTTTGTCAATATTAGGAAGTAATTAAGGCACCTTTGACAGTCCAATTAAATTGTCTGATGGTCATTGTGAGGTAGTCGATGCGTCAATTTATTTTTTTACAAAGGCTTTGAACGCACTTTGTAAACAATGTTTGATTGTGTATAGAGAATGTCAAATTTAAAAGCATCTATTTTTTTTTAACTTAGTTATTTGTTAGCACGTATTGTTAGTTTTTACTTTTAAGAATTTATTGACGGGATCAATTGAATTATTTTTGATTGTTTGAATTATTTTTTACCTTTTATTGGGAATGTTATTGTGAAAAGCTACTGGGTTTTCTAAATCATGTTCTAGTGTGTAACACTTACTTGGTCCATGTTATTCACGGCTATAGGTTTTGATACAATAACTTAAATTATTCCTTAACAGAATAAACTAGCATTTTACCGTAGGGTGAAAGAAGTTTCACGATGAAGGCATGATGAGATATTTCTTTTGTTGAGAACAAAAGAAATGAACAAAAGAAAAAGGGGAATGTTTTCGACCTCATATTAGGGTACAATTTTAGGGTTGCTAGTTTTGTTAAAGGAACAACTGCTGTTGCTAAGATAAAATAAAATAGAGTTGTAAATAGGAGTGATGTATAAAAATTGTTAATGCAATTGAATATTTTTCACTCTTACAATGTGACATTCAAACAAGGCTTTAAAGCAACAACTTACCTACCTATATTAATGTTCGTACATTAAACTTTCTACACACTAAATAGCCGCTAATTGATGACGTATTCAAACTATACGATCGAGCACCGCAAGAACAATATTGACATAACATTGGATAATGATACTTTGTTTGTAAGTATCCTTTAAGTCATTAATCACACGATCATTAATTCGCGTTTGCAAGTATTTGAACATGTTGCTATTAATAGATACGTCATTATGAACTATTGGTTCAATTAAATGCTGAATATTAGCCATGGAGGGTAGTTAACTATTTGTAACGTTTCGTTTCTGCTACGGTCCTGAGTTCGATCTACAGGTCGAACAAAGTGTTATTGGGTTATTCTATGAAATTCTCAGTAGCAGCTCGGACTCATGGGACCTAAATATACCGGTGAAATGTGGGTGTATATTAGTACACCTCTGCCTAACTCTTCGGGAAAACAGGCGTGATGGTATGTTATGTTATGAAACGTTTCTTTTTTATTTAACAGTGTGACCTTCCAAGAGGATTCATTTGGTTGGTGGGTGGCAGTGACAATCTACTGAAAATTTTGTAACATTTTTTGAAAACATAAATACAATCTAATATCTCTAAATTCACCTTGCTTACTATTTCTTTCTAGAAAAAAGTTTGCACAATAAGTATATAAGTTGGGGCTTAAAATTCACCGTAGTATCAATATCCACTGAGACATCCGTCTCACTACTGAGTAACTGTTTTCCTCTAAGAATGACAAGGGCTTACTGGTTATTTATGTGTGTATTTGTAATTGCGTATAAAATAAATTTATACACATACATACCATCACGCCTGTATTACCCGAAGGGTTAGGCAGAGGTTTAATAATGCTTCGCTGGTATGTTTAGGTCCCATGTAATAGGGGGCGATCCTATTGACATAAACCGGGCGCAAATCCAGACTCCGAGCTGCTGCAGAGAATTTCATAGAAAATCTCAATAACGTTTTGCTCGACCTGGGAATCGAACCCAGGACTTCTAGCGTAGCGGTCGCGCTTAGACCACAAGACTAAGAGGTAGTCTGAAAAGATTTACACTGCATTTTTTTTATGCAACCTGCATCGAGCATCGTAAAACATCTTACTTTCATGGCCAACATAAATATCAACGTCCTTTTGTATAAAATGTACGCAGAATTACACAATTGTTTAATCAAAATACCAAGAAACCACATCATCACGTCATTCATCGCACAAATAGATTCGATCACATAAATCGATATATTTTTTATATCGATAACTATTACACAATTGTTACGTGCAAAACAGTAATTACTTGCAGCCAATCGCCTTCCGTATACCACGCGGACAATGAAACCGATATTCGATCGAAAACGTTTCGTTATCACACTATGTAGATCTCGGTCAATCTCTTTTTTGTTACACAAACACGCAATTTGATGATTTTATTTTACGCGTCAATTTTTTTTTTACCTCGTTTATTACGGGGAAAACTGTATTATTTTGTTTTGTCACGAATATAAGGTCGTATCTCATTCTCAATTGATTCCGCCTGGTTTTTGTAGTGGTGTGAAAGTCTTTGCTGTGCAGTGAATGATTATTTTTGGTCATAGAAAAATACATAAATAGGTAGACAATAATTTCATAATTTTATGTTAATGTTGGGTACTCCTTGCTCCTTGGTCCTCTCAGACCAAGAGGGATTAGGGTATAGTCCACCACTCTAGCCTACTGCAGGTTGGAAAACTTTACACGCCGGTTTAGGGCTAGACCCATGCTCAGCAGTGGGACAATGTAATGTGTTGCTGATGAAAGGTTACACAAGTTGCCTCATTAGTCTAGTAATCCCAAGCGCAACTAATAGGTATGATAGAAGTCCTGGCTTCAATTCCCGATTCGAGCAAAGTGTTAGTGGGTATTTCTTTGAAATCCTCAATTTGATAGATGGTACACCTCTGCCTAATCCTTCGGGGAATACAGGCGGGGAAAAAAATTTATCAAACTTTTCAATTATGCAGCCTTGAATCCAGATTAATTCAGATTGAAATTAAAATATTTAACCAACGACGTAGGTAGTTATGAAATATTAAATTAATTCCTAATAATTACACTCTATTTTTATAATTAAAATTATGGTTTTTAAAAAGGAAACAACCACATAATAGTTGCTCTAGACCTGCACATAATTGATTTCTTTGAAATGGAAATATAATTACTTTGAAAGTTTCCGCTAAAAGTTTTAAATTTTCCTGTTTTGCGGTATAAAATTAGTATACTTAGTAATTTTAAGGGCGCAGAATGGTGGCCAATATTTCAATTAAGAAGAATTATGTAAGGTCACTTTCAATTCAGTAATTCTGTAAACAATTTTAATATTAATACATAATTTATTAATTTTTTAGTTAACGGTACGTATCGGTTTTTTGTTTTTAAGTACAGGAAGTTACTTAATTTTACATATACATCAAACGCTATCTCATTCCGATAAATTTGATATATCCGGATTACAGATAAGGCCAAAAGCCAAAACAAAAGTAATCGATACTCTGTCATCTACGGAATGAATTGTGTTTTATTTTCGTGAACCTCAATTAGGGTTGTCAAATTCATATTTAAAAGTCAAATTAATTCATTAATTTTGATAAAATAAATTCATATCTCACAAAAGAATTTCAACATTCCTATATCCTGTTCCTAAAATCAGTATAATTAATTGCGACCCTGAGTGATTGCAAATTGCAACGTGACTCATTTCTCACCAATTGCATAACTCTCATTACTGTACTTTCCGTTTACAATTGCAATTAATTTCTGTCGACAGCAATTATAACTGTATAATGAAGATCTAAGAATTGCGGACCCTTGGTAGGCGAGTACTGTCGCGCTCAAAATCGGTAGTGGTAGGCTTGAATGATCGCTTGTGTATCGTATCAGCAGTACTATCGGTTGCACAAGTCATAAGTAATAGTAATTACAACAGATGGCCATTGTTCGCGGTGACCGATCGGCCTCAGCGTCGTTACGACCTTCGGGCGACGCGGGCGCACGATTTTTGACCATTACTCTGAATTAATTAGAGGTGTTTATACCTGCATTGTTGGATAATGTTTATTGGGAAATACATTATTGTTTGGATGCCTATTTGACTTATTGTTCTTAAAGTAGAAACAAACAAATACAGAACTAAGTCAAATAAATCGATTTAACTTTTTTGTGTGGTATATTTTAGGTCTCTGTTCTTTACTTTAAAAGGGCGTACAATATTCTATAATAGCTTGTTTACAATTATTTTCAATGCCAGTAAAAAATTATACGACCCAATGAAGCGGTAATAACAACTCTATACAATTCTGCGCGCGCGCACGCCACGATTGGTTCACTTGATATTGACACTCATTAGTCTATTTATTACTGCTGTAGATTAGTTATCTTAAACAATATTACCTTCTGTTAATAACGCGATGTGGTTACATGTACGAAATAATGCAATGCCATCAGTAAACGCGATACGTCGACCGAGTTCCGGCATTTCAGTAGAGTTGGTCTCGTTTTAGTATGCGCCAACGCACTGTGACTATAATGAGCCAATAGAATACCACTTGTACTCCATACTGTAGCTACGAACAGGTGATTACATTAGATAGGTACTATTTAGCATTTGGGCATGTACAACTAGATGCTTCTGACTATAAGCGACAAATTCAAACTGGATTAAAAAGCATATTTTTCTCGTTAATCTCTTTTGTTACAAAATATTCTAAACTCTTTGCTGTGCCAATATTTTGCAATAATTACCTGTTTCTCTTTCTTTTCTATTCGTCAAAAATCTTCCCAACTGCGCACCTATACATATATAGTATTTTTTAAGCCCCCAAAGGATGTAACTGAAATAGAATAGAATAGAATAATTTATTTCAGATAATTATAAAGATATAGTATTAAATAAACTTTTCGGATATTGCTGACCAAAATCCGTCGGGGAATCACGAACCCTTTACAGAAAATCGTATTTAATTCGGTCAAACCTTTTTGGAGATGAATAGGAACATTTGTTTGTACAAACAAGCAACCTGTCACCATAAACGTATTAAACCTTCTCAGTTTGGTCGTGGGTTAGGATAATTTATACAAATTCAAAGAAACTATGAAGAACAAAAATTAAGACAAACAAGTGTTTGTCAAAAAAGTAAAACAGCAAATAACACTGCGGAAAACATATACCATCATAATTTACCATCACGAATTCCCCGAAGGGTTAGCCAGAGGTGTACTAATGTACACCCACATTTCACCGGTATGTTTAGGTCCCATGTAATGGGGGGCGAGCTTATTGCCATTAACCGGCCACAAATCAAGACTCCGAGCTGCTACTGGGAATTTCATAGAAAAACCCATTAACACTTTGCTCGACTCGAGGATCGAACCCAGGACCTAGCGTAGCAGTCGCGCTTAGGACCGCTAGACTAATGAGGCAGTCCGGAAAACAGCTAGATATCAATACATAACGGTATATATTTTTAACGAGATCGAAATCCCGTGTTCCTTCAATAAGTAGTGTTGTATCATATGTACCGGTATTACCTAAAACGTTATTTTATAACTAACTTAGCATTTTATTTAGCAACGATCCGTATCACTAGATTCCGATTAATATCGGCATTCTAAATGAAGCTCTATTTCAAAATGTTCGCATCCAGTTATAAGTCACATGTGTCAATTAAGTATCGAAGTATTTAGAATATGTTTGTAATTTTAAAATCTTTCTATTTACAGAACATTCTGGTGATTTACGAGATTATGACGTATTTGGTGGTTAATTACATTCACATAACTTTAAGTCGATTTATGATAGCTCGATAATATGAAATTTTGTCTTATATATACTATTATTACATATTATACCTAAACATCAATTGCTGTTCATCAATTGCTGTCTCGCTGAAACTCAAAAACGACTTCACCGATTTCAATACGTTTTTTTGTTTTGTTCCCACTAATACGGGGCGGTATACATTTACAATTAGCCAATTAGCCCGGTAGTTGAAGCTGGGGTTGAGTTCGGGCTGTTTTAGTCGGTAGATCGCTCTTTTCAGGCGAAGTCCGACACGCCCTATAGCTCTCTCCGGAGGGGTGGGTAGTCCATAAAGCATTTCCAACCCCGACTAAAAAAAAGGACAACATCCGTCGTGTCCACTAGTATAAAATAAATTAAGGCTCATGGCCTTAAGTATGCTGATCGATTCATCTGCAAGGAAAATTCGCGCTTGCCGGAGTCAATTAATGGATGGGTGACCATTTCTACCACCCATTCCATTATCTGGGCCACGGAGAGCACATTAAACCGTCGGTTCGGTCGTCATGAACACCCTAGCTTTTTTTTTTTTGCGCGTGTGGAAAATCCTCATGGACATCCGCCGTCCGGGGAAGGCGACGCGGCGTGTCGGACTCCACCCAGAGTGGGTGACCTACCGACTAAAAACCACACGGTGTTATGAACTATGCATTCGTCCGCGGCCCCCGACTGGTGATGGCCCGCCTCTGCGGTCCCCGCCGTGTACGGGGGAGTCAGAACTCCCCCTCCATCCTAGAGGGGCGTGCGTGGAACACTACGCGGCGCCGCCACGGGTCCGGTCCCAATATGGAACGAGGGGGGCTGGTGGACATCCCCACGGCCACCGCCCCCGGACCCGTTTACGGAGGTTGGAAGAGGGTGTTGTCTGCCCTCCTCCGACGGCCCCCGGTGCGCCTGCTGCGGATCGGGATGGTTCTGGAACTTTCCCTCTCCCTTTGCGCAGCTTCCTTCTGCGACATGACTGTTTCGCAGAAGGAAATCACTGCGTCTCAAGACTCTTCGCTGCCGACCATAGTGCGCGGCAGCGACAGGTCATCTCCTACCTCAGCGACGAGGGCACGGCGCGGCTCCTCCCAAGCTGGACACTCTATGAGCGTGTGCAGCGCCGTGTCCTCCCGACAATTGAACACCCTAGCTGATCCGACCATAGTTAGCAAAATGTTAGGCTACTATAACACTGTTTCTTATTAAACAACTGACTGCAACTCCTTTGGTATTGCAGATGTCCATAGGCGGCGATGACATTCTACCGTCATGTGGCTCACCTGCTCGTTTGCCGAGCTATCATCTTGCTTTTGGTGAATAACTTGCGATTTAATTTATGTAAATGTATGCAGTATTTTGCATGAGAACAATTAAAAATACATGTTGAAGTGACAACGAATGTCGTCACAAATTATAAACTTTAATCATCAATAATTACACAGGCATGTGCTCCTGTTTGCCATAAATATTAGATCTTTGTAGCTGCACTTGAGTTATTATCTCGGCAGTCAGCTATCAATCTGTCACATGAATAATAACTTGCGTGATATTTATTGTGAATTTAAAATCTATGTAGATATTTTGTCACGAATGACGCAGTTGCTGACTGGTCGAAGCACGCTCTGTCGATCCCAGTTTCGATGCCCGAAAGGACCAATATTTTTACCGTCGATAATTTTATATTAACTTGATAAGAATTATGCTACAGTCCACCTAACTGTAACTATAGCGTAAGGCTTACATCAGTGCCGTAACATAAATATTCGTTCACGACTGAGAAAAGTTAGTAAAAGAGAAAGATTTTGTCGAACTCCTATCGACTCAAAACAGAACTAGCTTTTACCGCAGAAAGAGAAACTCCAACTAATTCAATACTGTCCTAACGGATGAATTAAGTTACTGTTATCAAACTAGGCTTAATTTACAAGGAAATTATCTATAACTACTAGGTATTATAAAATTGAAAAAAAAGTGGGTCAGAGTATAATTATACCCGAACCCAAAAATTTCTAATTTGAAATTGTTTGTTTGTTATGGGTTGGCGCAAAAACTACTAAACAGATTCATAATGTTGTTTTCGCTGTTAAATAATGTATACTCCAACTTAAGATCCGCGATACATCTCATCTTATTTCTTGAACAGACCTCAAGGAAGAGCATGACCTCTCTACTATATGCAGATCAATAGAAAGAAGAGATCATCACTGTTGGCTGTACATTAAATTATTTCTATTTATTCATGGAATCAAACCCGCGGGCTAAAGCTAGCAACACATAAAAGTGAAATTGCCGTAAAAATGATAATTATTGAATAAGTAATTTCCGCTCTCAAACATGATTCGACTACACCCAGCAGTTTGTGGTTTGTAATCAGTGGTTATTTACTTATTTATAACAATTACGAACTATAAACCTAGCTCGTAATCACTTCAATGGTTCGTTGAGCAGTTCTGCAGGACCTTGGAAACCTTAGTATGCAATAACAGTGCGAATTGCATGATCTACGAGGCTAAGCCATCGCTTGCTGCGGTCAAATTGTATACCTATGACCATTATTTAAACAAGACCCATCAATTTCTAGACATCAAATTAAACTGTCAGTCGTCAGGTCTAATGTACCTAGTCTTTGTGAAGAATTATATTTGTAAGTTTTATTAAAGAACGTTCGTGTCATCTCAATTTTGTGTAGATCCAAATCTTCTGATAGTTGACGCTAAATTAACCTAATTATTTCGTAGTATGTTTAGAGGGATAGAATATTATTTATTGCCCAAAAAAAAAATAGTGACAAGTTGTGTTCTAATACATATGGTTCTACACACTACACATCAAGCTTTACAAAACCACTTTAGACTGACCTCCTATCGTAGTCGTTTTCCGCACAATTCAAGTCCAGTCTATACTAGTTTTGTATAGCTTGATGTGTAGCCGTGCGTAACTAATAAGGGATGGTCTTATCACTAAAAACTATATCTTGGTTTCCCCACTACATTTTTTTTATAAAATTTATATTTGGTATACTTCTTAAATTTCCATTAAACTACTAATAATTAAGCGTAGGTGTGTTGCGTACATTTTTTAACACGAAGCATAAACTAATGGAGTATCAATACTTAATTATTAGCTTCGAACTTCTCGGTACTCACTTTCTCTCAGAAATTCTATCATAGATTTAGATTTCATTCAGAGTGGTTTAGATAATCCCAGAATTTGAAGACATAATCGAATAGACCTGGCTATTTAGGACCCTATGTTAGACTGGCTCCAATTGGTTTTACTGTGTTTTGTCCAGAGCCTAAAAAAGTACTAACGTGATCTCCATCTTAGACCCAGTTTCTGTTTATCATCGGGCAAAAGCATTGAATGCATTGCATTGCATGCAATCAAATGCATCGAAGTCAGCAGTACAGCAGTGTTGACGTCGGTTACTCAACTTATACTTGTTGATGTAGCGTTCTGACGTTTCAACATTAAATCTCCATTTACTAATCACTCTGTGTTGTCTGCCATATACGCCATCTTTATTAATATCGGTTTGCGGAAGCTTCAACTGATACTAGGGTATCGTACAGATTAAAGTGAAGCAAAACGCTTCCAATAGCAAATTAGTATGGAAATTATAGAGATCATGGGTTCTACGCCTTGTTTGCGTGCATTATGTATGAACTCGTCTCATTATAAGAATTTCATAGAGCGAGATGATTGTGTCCATAGCTTTATTTACATGTTGGTGTTATATCCCATATACATAAGTTATGGAAAATATTTAAGAATGTGACTATACTATATTGCAAAGCTTCTTATACCTAATATATTTATATTTTTTTAAATAACCTACACTTATAATAGGTATATATATTTAAGTTATTTTAGTGAAGGAAAAATACTCACCGCGGGCAGGATTCGAACCTGCGTCTTCTGGTTAAGTACACCAGACGCTATGACCGCTAAGCCACCGCGAGTCCCACCTGCCTAGTCGAAATTTGCCTTCACATTTTTTAATTTACGTCTTTGAGGTGACGTTAAAATAACTTAATCCTTGCATGGAAAATGCCTAAATAATACAAAAATATAGATATGTATTTTTTTATTAATTTCAATAATTAAGGTTTTCATTTACATAAGACCTATTGATATCACCGGGCCTGTCAAATTACAAAATTCGAATCCAATTTAAATAGTCTTCTATATCATATGAATAATTTACTCATTTAACCGGTGAAGGAAAACCGCAAGGAAACCTGCATGCCTGGAAAATTTTCTCAAGTCGACTAACTCGTGAAGTCAGATGGTGTGCACAATAATCTCAATCCAATAGGACTATGTCCAGCCGTGGTAGAGTAGATGGATTGATAATGATATCATTAGGAGAGGTTAATATCAGCCCAAAAGAGGTTTTAGTTCCGATTGTAATTAAATCTTAAGCCTCATTAATCTAGTGTTCCTAAGAGCGAAACCTAAGCTAGAAGTTTTCTTGGATTTATCTATGAAAATCGCAGTACCAGCTCGAAATTAAATTCCAGTTCGGATTTGTGCCCGGTTAATGGAAATAGGCTCACTCTCTATCACATGGGACCTAAATATACCTGCGAACTGTGAATGTACAATTAGTAGACCTTTGCCTAACCCTTCGGAGAGTACAGGCGAGACGGAATGTGATATATAAATAAACCTTATCATAATAAAATTAAATTCATAATTAAAACATAGTTATTGATAATTACAGACCTACAAGTCAGTGTTCAACTCGTCAGAAAGTAATTAAAATTCATTGGATTAACAGAGCGACGATATTAATCCGTAAAAGGCGGTACAAATTTAACTAAAGTACATTTATAACGTAGAATAATGAGTTGTGAATTACAGGTAGGTACCGGAATGGTAACTTAAGCGATGAATTTTAAGTACGCAATGAAAACTTTTATTTAAGTGAATAATAATAAGCGAAAAGGTTGTTTCATAGTTTAATTTTATTGTAAATTAGATTATGTGTTACCCGCAAAGTGTGGGTGTACATTAATACACCTCTGCTTAATCCTTCAGGGAATACACGCGTGATGTTGTTAATTCACTATTTCTTTTTTAGATCAAATTGGCTGGCGTTCTCTTGCATCGGAGACCAAGATATATTTCGGGACGCCGAGCTAACGGAGTCCCTCATAAGTAGGTAAGAACTTACGTTATTTTTTTTACACTTTCTACCTGACGCTTTAATTGAAAACTCGATTGACACTCAATAAGCTTTGTTTAAATAAAATAAAAATAACCTAACATACGATCTCGCCCATATTTCTCGCAGAATAAAGCAGTAGTTTACTTAATGAACAACCCACCCGCCGGAATATTTAGGTGCCAAGTAGGTAATAGGGGACGAGCCTATTGCCATTCATCGGGCACATAGCCAAACTCCGAGCTGCCAATGATAATTTCATAGAAAATCCCAATAACCCCAGCGTAGCAGTCGCGCTTGAGACCACTTGACTAATGAGACATTCTAGCTGTTGTATACACGATAATCTTCATCAAGTAGTCTTCATCAGAAATCAATAGTATTTTATGATAAAATAAACACACGTGCTTAAAAATGCCAATTATTCAACATTAACACAACAATTTCCAGTAATGAGCCTTTATTGTGTATATGAACAACATGGACGATAATCATCATCGCTTTTTGATTATTTCCTGCATGCAAGTGAATCCTTACTACTTATAGCAACGCGGTATTTATGAGAAATAGCTGATGACACAGTAATGACGGCAACATGCCTTTCAGGTAGTACGGTATTCTCCGTCGCTCAATGGGAATTATATGAGGCACGTAATTAGTAGGAAAAATGTTGAAGTGATATCATGACTATGGGCTTCTATAAAATATCCTATAAAATATCTCGTGGTTTGTGTTAAATTGGTTTGTCCATACGGACACGGTCAAGCTACTTTGCTTGGGGTAACGATAACCATTTTATGCTGATCTTCTGTCCAAGTGCATGTTTTTTCTCTTTCAGTTAGGTATTTTGCATTTCCTTTCACTAGTACTTATAATTTTGATAATTTGATATTTAAAATGGCCTATTTTATGAACGGGTGATCTTTTTCATGTTATTCTTTATCATAGTCTTTGTTGAACTGCACATTTTTTTTTCAATTGTTACTACAGTCAGAGATTTTAAAATTAGCAACAAATATAGGCAGAAGAATTAATATATACATAAAACTGTGCTTATTCCTTTCGAAGAATTAATTACCGAATAGTTGTTCTGACGCAACCTATAGGTAACCTTCATTTCAGTCATAAAAAAATCAAACCTACACATTAAGGGTTCCCCACGTTCAATGTCACACCAATCAAAAATCGTCGGCAATAAAGCATGCATTACACTGTCCATAACGAAAATATAATAACATATCTTAAATATATCTTCGGACGTGCGTGCATAGTGTTGTGTAACAGTGAAAAGTCCGTCGTCCGTCGCAGCCTCGCTCCGAATAGCTCAACTGCTCAAATAATTTGGCGACCTTGCGGCCGGACAAAGTAACTCTTTTAATTATTATTATAAAGGATCGGTTGACATCCGAGCGTCAGCCGTCATACTAGTGACGAGGTCACAACTTATCGCGCGATCTCATACCGATTCGATTTCGAAGCTTTTGCATCGATCTCGCAATAATTATTGTTTGCTATTATAATAATGTCGATTAAAGTAATAAAGCGTGTAATTAATGTGGAGCTAGTTATCTTTTGTGCACATTTTTTGTTAATTTAGTTTTTTATATAATGTGCAATTAATATATTATATGACATAATAAGGCTAGATCTGTAGTCAGGATAACTTTTAAGGTCTTTGAAGTTAGTCAGACAAAAAGCTTAATAATAATTTAAACCGACATTCGGAATAAACCCCTCAATGAGCCAAGGTAATATCCATCAAATTTTAATTTATTTAAGTTAGCTTTGGAAATTTTTAGGTCTTTAACGTGGGGAATTACAGCACTGTCCTCTTGGGTTTTACCTCCTCAAGGATGCTTGTAGGTGTTAAAAGAATATGTTGATAAATGAAAGTAGAAGCTGTTAAGTACTTACTTAAAATGCTACAAATAATTAAGACAGACGTGTCTGGAGCAAGGTTGTAGGTTGACATTTCGATTTTCGGCAGTTTTCACTTGTTCCAGTTTTAATGGGCGATTATCAGAAAGCTTTTGGAGTTCCTTAGGTGTAGAGATTCATATTTCTATCCCTTAATTAAATGCAAAAATCCCTTACAAATATGAACATGTAGTAGGGGTTTTACAACTTTATAAGACATAATAATATTAGACTCTCATTTTTCCAGGAGTTTTCTTATCAAAACGGATATCAGGATCACGAGAAAAGCTAGTTGAATAACTTAAAATAATAAATTGAGTTCAGAACTCGAAATGTATCAATGTGTTTATATAATATAAAATATTCGCTTTTAGCAGGCTTAACAATGCGATAATACTTTAATTAAAACAATACGTATTACAATCTCAATCTAAGTATTTTTTACTCTCCTTATGTACGCAGATTAGTAAAGATAAAAAAAAAAAAACTACAGCAAAATAATTATCTTATATACGGATCCATTGACGTAAGGCCAGCACTCAGATCCGGTTTTTTATTTAAAAATAAAGTAGTCGCTACTTAATGGGAGCCGATCGAGTGAACATTAAGTTGAAGAAATTATAATTTATCGACCAATGAACAATAAATCTTTTCGATATTAAAAATTCATAAAACGTTACGATCGGTTTTTAAACTAGTTTCATTTTAATAATAGACTTTTGTTACGTTCGCGCAATTGAGATTGAAACTCTATTGTGCAAATAACTTTTTTTTTATATTAACAATTTACAGAGACGGGATATAAAGGATACCTTAAACTTTATCCAACCTAGAAACAATTTTATTTTGTTTATTCAACATCATGGATTTGTCTAAATTTTTTAGTTCACCAAATTCAAATTTTAGATTTGTTTATCGAAAGATATAGGTCCTTTGCTTAATCCCTTGCAAATTTTGCTTAAAAATCGTCATTAAAAGTACAGAACTTCAAATATTCTATTACTGCCAAACTAGTAAATTGTGAACTTGCACAGTTATGATGACGACTTTGAAGTAAAGGGGTATAAGCGTTCAATACATATCACAAATAGGCAGCTAAGTAATTCATCGTGGTGAAAGGATTTGTCAGATGGACTCTGGGTTACCGAGTGCTAGCTGTCCAGGGTGCGCCGGACGTTTCAAAGTTTGCAGTACAATTTAAATTCGTCGCTCGAGGGAGTTCATTTCATGCTACTGGATCCTGCTCGACATAGGGCCTAATTATGTGCACGAATAATGCAGTATGTGTTGCGTCCTACCGGTCAAGAACTATCTAATGAAAATGGGTTAAAAAAAATGCAAAATGGTTAAAAAAATGCAATATAATTAAGTTTATGCAATGAACTGTATGCAGAAGTTGAAGACCCGCAGACTGCGATAGGCTGACTTGATGACGACCAGTGTATATAGATCTCTCATCCAATTGTATGCATGGTGATTTTATTGCTAGATTGTATAAAGACACAGAAATCAAATATTTAGTTCTGCATGAACTTAAAAGTAATGTTGACTTTATACTTGGAAATATCCAGTTTGGAAGATTAACGGGAACTTGGAAGAAACACGAAACAAAAATGTTATAGAATATGTAATTCACCCAGAAACTTTAATATTACAGTTGTTATTTGTATGTCATGTTACGGTTTAAGTTTTAAAAAAAAATCTAATTACTACATAGAAATCGATTACGCGCCAATTATTTCAAGAGCTAAACTTTACCAGGCGATGCAAAAAACATTGAATTGCAAATCAGGACTCACGTATTTAAAAGAGCTTCGTTTTTTTACTATCGATACTTAGATTTGAACGAAGTACATTTTTTTAATTCCCCAGAATTTTGCGTTGTGTCCTTGTAAGCTCTCAGTATTTTTTCCCGTTCGCTCAGTTTGAAGCTCAGTTTGACAGGAGGAATGCAGTGTTAGGGCGCCGGTCGTGGCCGGTCGCGACACAAGCGTGACTCGAGCCAACTTAACAACCAATCTATCTTGAACCGTAGATTACGATTACACTTCCCCTTTCTCCTACACCATTAGCAGTTTCAGAAGGGGTGGGGAGATCTTGCTACCGTGGTTATAACATAATCCTATCCGTTGTCATCTCAATGCCGCCTCAAACACGAAGATCCGATTTTTTTCGTGGCTATTAATGATAATTAATTGTTCGTTGTTAATATGTGATTGTCAGTCGCAACGTATTAATGTCAGTTTGTTTGTGTTATTAGGTCAGTACGTATCACTGTGCGTATTTTTTTTATTTTAGCGACTATATTAATGTTTTGTTTGTCCTTACTCAAACTTTGCCTTTTTGCCACATTACTTTTAGTTTTAATTAGCAGTACTTTACTAAGGTAATTAAGGTTACCTTTTTCGCAAATTATTCTACATACAATTTATTGCCAACAATTAGGACGTTATCTATAAGATCAAATTCACGTGTAAAAGTTGTATTAATTTATGTTGCCCTGTGGCTGAAGTGATTCTAAAAGCTTAGTTATTAAAGCAATAACAATTAAAAGTTCATCATGTTCTATTAAGGTTCACTTACTGCTTCCAAAGGAGTATTTAATCAAAGGAGTATTTAATAGTGGTATCTATGAATTTTTCTGTTCTCAAAGTCAAAAGTTTTTTATTCAAGAAAGACTTCTAGGTCGTTCTTGTCCCCGAAACACCCACCTCCACCGACTCCTAGTGTTTTAGCTGGGAAGGAGAAGCCTCCTACATATGTAGGAGCATCACGCCTGTTTTCCGTCTAGGATTAGTCAGAGAAGTACTAATATACACCCAAAGTTAGCTGAAGTGTTTAAGTCCCATGTAATATGGGTCTATTGCCATGCCTGTAGGCACAAACCCAAACTCCGAGCTGAGAATTTCATAAAGGAAACATATAACACTTTGCTCGACCCAGGAATCGAATCCAGGACCCCTTAGCGTAGCAGTCGCCCTTGGAACCACTAGACTAATGAGGCAGTTTTTCTGACCTATATATGTAAACCGGCCTATAGATGAATGTAGTGATTAATTTGGGTTGCGTTCTGAAAGATCCTTAGTTGCGTTTCCAATCGTCCAATTCCAATCCAATTGACGTTTAGCTTTTAACTACATAAATCAAATATTTGAATGCGCTACACATAGCTTTGTGTCTGTAAACCCAACCACGACACAAATGGATTTTTTTTGTGGGAGCTAAGTAATTTAAATAAAAATATACATTGATAAACACCATAATCACCGGTGAACAGCGATGGATTAAGTTTAATTGATGGCTTGAAGCACGTGGTAAATTAAAAGGCTTACCTTTTTAAATCTATCTAAGTACCTATTTAACATGGGACACAAAATTCGTTTGTCTGAATTGATTACCATAACTCTAAAATATTTTTATGTAACAAAAAATGTTTATCCGTGGATGACATGTTGACAAAACGTTGGTAATTTGAAATTTATAATTTAATGCGAAAAAATCCATAAAGAACAATATTTGTTTTTTTTATTATTAATTAATTTTTCTCTTCATATGCATAGATAACAAATGACCAGTATAATTTGATCCCTTGCCTATGCGCTGATCACATAGATTGCTACAAAAAACCACATTTAATAATAGGTTCATTCAATAAATCAATATCCACTGTGTATTAGAATACAGTATGATTGGTCATGAATAAATACAGCATGATGATCCTCCATGTACTTAAATTTATAGATATAAAAGTTGTCCCTTTTTATAAAAAGATATGGTTTAAATTGATGATTAAGTGATATTTCAGTTAAGATTTTAATTTTATTTTAATTTATTAGATACCATAAAAATACACGTTTGGGTTTAGTTTTTAATAAAACCTTTGATTCTAAGATTATACAAACATACAAATGTGCCTACTCCTTAGAACATACATGTACAATCATATTTGTCTAAAGCACTCAGTTAGTCTTAAAAAAACCGTCTTTATGCGACAAAAAGCAGTATAATATATAGTCTAGATCGTCCATATTGCTAATCAGGCCATTGATCCAAGAAGTATTTACCACCACAGAGTATAAAGAGGAGTGGCTCTTTATGTCGGATACCATAGCAATAATCCTAAGCAAAAAAAAAACACATTCTCAATTTTAATTAAAATGTTAGGGCGGTGGGGGTCCGCTTATTAAAACTCGATGGTTACTATATAATCGTGACTAACAGTATGTATGCAAATAATTATGATTGATGTGTATCTTTTGCCAAAATGTTAAGGCTTGTGGGCGCGTCCTTGTTTCGTTATAAAATCACCCGGAGCAATGTTTTCGATTTCTAACAATGAACTGAAGTGCTAATTTAATGCTCGCGTGGTCGACACAGTAGTTGTTATAATTTATAATGATATACGGTGTACCTTGAATGACATGTAGTAATTATTAAATAAAATATTATTGCACGCGTATGGGGTCGGTTGTCCGATGATCAAGTGTTGGAAGCTTAGGCAGTTCTAATGTATACACCCACATTTTCATCTATACTGCTGTTTTAGATCATAATGGGGTCAAATGGGATATGGTTAGTCACGTCAGCTACATGCACGGTGACCCCTAAACAAGGGTACGACTGATGGCTAACATGGTCCCTTTTGAGGCCGGCCTAAGAGAGAGGTGGCGAGACAACGAGGACGAGGACTGGTTCAAGGAGTCACAAGAATAGAGTACCTGGAAGTTCCTTTGCGTGGACTTTACCCAACAGCAATGGTAGGGAATAATAAATAGGAAGCAAGACCACTAACCCACGAACCCAACAAGCACAAATCTCATCTCCGAGTAGCTAATGAGAATTTCTGAGAAAAAACCCTAGAGCACTTTGGTCGCCCTAGGCATTGTACTTTAGAACCTCATGTTCAGCAGCAACTTAAAATTGAAGGAGCCTATTGGCAATAGGTATTTATAATACCTACCTACATAAATAACATAAAAAATCCTTAGAATTAACTTGATTAATCACTATAAATAAATCACTATGAAGCACATCAGAACATTCATGCAAATAAAATTTTCCAATTTCTTTACCGGATCCGGAAAATAGCAGTAATGTTACAGGATTCTGACAATCCACATATTTGCACTACAGCAGGACACGGTACACGGTCAAATATGATATAATTTGATACATAATTAACTGCCTTGCCCTCGAAAGGTAAGGAAAGAAAAGTACTAGGAACATTCTTAACGATCATTAAAACTGTGCACAACACTAATTAAATTCAGGATGTCATGCCGGATTTGATAAAGGATACTTGATATTTGATAAAGGATAATTGCAGATGGCATAGTTCAGAAATATTTTAAGGTCATGATTTACAACAGGTTCTAAAAAAGGATTTTCCTTATAACGGTTATTTATCTACGTAATATATTGTAAAAATTATGCTATATCGTCCATTAGCTAAAATGTATCGTATGAAATTAAAATAGATTACTTATATTTTTTCTTTCATGAAAATGATTAAAATTTTGAAAAAAACTTACTTATTAAGGGCTTAATGACGTACTACTATGAATTGACAGCTTTTTCTGTAAATCAACGTTCAATCTAAGACACAAAACTTTGTTTTTTTTTTCTACACTAGACTAGCCAAAACAAACCCAATCATAATACACAATACATAATAAAAGGTTAAAAATATAATCAACACATCTAGGCGTCTCTTTTTCTCCGTCTAATTTTGAAGCAATATACCACCTGTGAATAAATAAAAGAACCTGTTAAATAAGTTCAAGTCGCACAGTTACCTGTCGGAACACATTAATCGCCAAAACGCATTGAAATTGTTTCGCGGAACGCAAAATGACCCTTTCGCTGTCAAACTGCGCAGAAATGTTTGTAAGTACAGTCTTATAAAACAGTTCAATTAAACGTTAATGTGTTTCTTATAAAATGTAGATATTGTTTCATCCGCTCTGTGTGGTGAAATCGTGTGATTGAGGTTAAGTTTTTGATAAGGGATTCGGTATAAAATTCGTCCAGAACTTTCCATAAGCAATATTGTGGCTATTTTGAATTTTTTATATTTATTTCTATCAACTAGCAACTACATATCGATCTACCTACTTATAAAAAAATGTGCGGATAGCACATTTCTGTAAAAAAATATTTTATTTTGCAAAAAATGTGCTATCCGGTTTTTTTGTGTATTACTCATTGAAGGGGGTTGTAGCAACTGCTAAAATACTTTGTGCTATTTGAAGATTCAAAGATTAACCAGTAATGACATTGATTGAAATTGTCATCTAAAATAGATAAGTACCTATATTAAATAACCTTCCCAGCGAAACTTGTAATTATTTAAGAGTTTATAAAATTTATAAGGCAATTGCTCTAGGCAAAACCAAACCTTGCCATTTCCATTTCACATATTTTGACAACTCATGACGCTTTAAGTACTTATTTTAACACCTATAGTTACTTAAAACTTAAGAGTAAGTGCTATAATTAAATGAATTTTACGTAAGCGAGGACAAAGAGACAGTAGATCGTCGTTGGAACAAAATACACTGATATGGCAGTTACGTAATCTTAGCATTGACAGTTGACGAAAGGACGTCCATATCTTAATGTAATTGTTTGCTCCAGTTTTGGACAGAAAGTTACATTGAAAGGCAATTTAATTAATCATTCACTTACTTATTATGTACGGTATGAGGTTTTATTAATTATTTTTATGTAATGCCAGTATTGGTATAATAAGACAGTAGATTATAAGCCCTACCTATTCACGGCCGAAATAAATAACCTGTTACTCGATCAACTACTACTGTGGATTGAATTAATATCAAATTTTTATCTTCAGTAGAGAAATCTATCGAGAGATGGGACATTAAATCCGACTGTTAGCCAATATGTTTTACTACAGATATTCAATATTAAATGATAAGGGCCGCGACTACGGTTTATAATAATTTTGATAGACTTTGGCGCTTGTTTTAAACTTTCGAAAATGTATTTTATTTTTTATTTTAATATCTGGCTAGTCTTAAATTTTTCTACAAAAAAGTATTTAAGATTTATTTTTAAAAAATGTAACAAAAAATATTGTTAACACATTTTACGTCGTCATGTCGTGTCCATGTTATCGATGAAGCCTACGAGATGTGGTGCAAGCGAGCAAGCCTGATTTACTCCGCGGATAGTGTCCCAGAGACAAGCGTGGGCGCACCTAACAATCCCACTTTCAACTTAATACGCCGTAAAAGATGGGCTGACAGGTACATACACTAGTTACTTTGTTGAAAAGGCTTTAAGCAGTTCAGGGAAATCTAGATTTGTTGGTTTTGTGTTCCGTGGCTAATCAGAAAAGTGGAACTCCAACGAACCTTGTTGGCGCTATTCTATTTAGAAGATAAAGTTCAGTACTTTGTATTTATGAGAAATGCTATTATGCAGCTGAAATTTTCGATACACACAACAGCATATATCATCATATAGGCACCTGATTCTTTTTCATGTAATAGTGAGCCTATAGCCACATTTCGGAGACAATGAAAAGATTTTATATCACAACTGTAAAATATCATTGAACGATTTGGATAATCAGGAAGATAGCATTCAAGCCTAGAGTCATGGTAACCTACGAAATTCAATGTTTAAATACTTAAGTTGTCAGCTGACTGAAGTTTCAACACTTATACACTCACGCCTTTTTCCCATAGGAGTAGGCAGAAACTACAGAACGCCATTTGCTAGAATGGAATTCTGAAGTTTCAAACTCCGGATTAAAAAGAAAATTAATACTGTATTTAGATGTAAGACAAAATGTACCTTTATTTGTTTTCCCAAATAAAATACCAGACTATAGCCGGAGTTCAAGCAACGAAATGCCTTTTTAGGCTCTGGCTTTACATACTTACGAAGGAACACAGAGAGTAAAATAGTTTGGCGCCTATCTTACATAATTATGAGCGTGGAAGCTAGCCAGGCGGATCAGGATACTGCAAAGCGTGATAGGTTCTATTGACTTCTGGACCGTCCCTTCTCAGAATGAGGAGCGGAAGATTTATACTATTAATCATCTTACCACAAGCAAAGGTAAGATCAAGCAAGACGTATGCGTCAGAAAAGAGGCGTGTTGCATAAAAAGACCCCGCTCCGCCTTCCGTGTGACGTTTATATATTTTTGTGACCTTTATACAACCTACAGCATTTTTTCAACGTAATAACTGTTTTATTTTCATAACGTGTGTAGCGTTTTGTACACTTACTACAATGGGCGTTGTATGTACTTTTATCTTCAACTTTCCGCCCACGGCTTCGCCCGCGTGTTTTCTCATAGAAACTTTCATCCCCTATTTTATTCCTTTGGGGGTAGAATTAATCAAAATCCTTTCTTAGCTGATGCCTACGTCATAACATCTATCTGCATGCCAAATTTCAGCCTGATCCGTCCACTGGTATGGGCTGTGCGTTGATAGATCACTATGTCAGTCAGTCAGTCACCTTTGAGTTATATATATTTAGATACTTTTCCAGTTCGCGGTGCCTTAAAGAAGGATGATCAAGCAGAGGTCTCTTAAAGTATCGTTTAAACTAGCATTAGACACCCCTTTACTTTTCCCCTCCACATGTGTGTTTTGTTTAAACGGTACTTTTATTTAAAATGCACATTTAAATAAAAGCACAGTTAGTACGTAAGCGAGGTACTTTACTTTGCCGCAGAAGTAATAGGTATCATTTTCTCATGAATTAGTTCACAAACACAAATTCCCACATACACAAACACCCAATTGCCGAAACGCCTGCCTGTAGTCCATATCTACAAATATGTTATTGGTGCGGCGTTCGAACCCACTGGCTGTAGTATAGAAGTCGATCGCGACTCTGCCACTATTTCAATTACTTCATCATCATCATCATCATCAACCCATTACATTGTCCCACTGCTGGGGACGGGTCTCCTCTCATTACGAAAGGGATTAGGCTATAGTCCGCCACGCTAGCCTACTGCGGGTTGGCAGACTTCACATGACGTCAAGAAAATCTCTCAGGCATGCAGGATTCCTCACGATGTTTTCCTTCACCGTTTAAGCGCGTGATAATTAATTATTAATACGCACATGACTTCGAAAAGACAGAGGTGCGTGCCCTGGATTCGAACTCGAGACCTTTGACTTGGCAGTCCAATGGTCAAATCACAAGGCTATCACTACACTGAGAAAGACTTTCACACTGTGAAAGACATAGACGCGCGAGCCCAGATTCTGTTTAGACAATCTACTTACAGTAGTATGTACTCAATCAAGGCTTATTCCGTTAACCCAATAGGAAAATGCCTTCATTGGAAATGAAAAGACGAAGGTTCTCATATATCTTTAAATACCTAAACTGCTTTAGTGTCCTCCCGATGATTCACAGACTGGCCTTCCAAAGAAAACCGACATATATTCACGGATACAGCTATACAATAACTCAACAGATGGTATCAAAATCAAAGATAATACATAAAGGCAACATTGTTAGGTCTAATTACCGCTCCCGGTTCCGCCCGCCCAGGCGAAGCGCCGTAGGCGAACATTGTACCTTTATTAAATGAGTTCTGTTAAAGTTAAAAGGCTTTAGTCAGCCGGATTACTCAATGCTGCGTAATAATGAAGTTAATTTGTGATTATTACTACTTTTGAAATAAAGATAAAAATGTGTTTTCAGGGTAAGGTTGGTATACTTAATGTTCATATTTATCATTAATACATATGAATTACAATGTATGATACGCAATTGTATTAATGCCAAAATGAGGTGTGCTAATGTATACCCGCATTTCGCCGTATGTTTAGGTCCCATGTAATAGGGGGCGGGCCCTTGCCAGTAACTGGGTATAAATCCAAACTCTGAGCTGCTATAGAAAATTTCAAACAGAAAAATCCAAATAACACTTTGCTCGACCTGGGAATCGAACCCAAGACCTCTAGCATAGCAGTCGCGCTTCAGACCACTAAGACTAATGAGTTGACGTTTTTATCCTTCTCATTATTGCCGAACTCATATTTATTACCACCGTGATTCGCCAAACTCATTCTGAAGAATGAGTTAAATTGTTCGTGATCCATTCACATACAATTACCCCTTAAAATGTTTTTAAAATCAATAAAACCGCAAAAGTATTTAAGAAACACTCGATACAATCTTAATGAACGCAGTGTCGGTAATGTATGGCAATGTTTTAATGTTAATGCAAATAATTTTAATAAATCTTCAAAGAATTACAAGAAAGTAATCCAATTTATGTATGAAATGTTAAGTAATTTCTGCATTATTAAGCAACAGACTTTTATTAAAGGTAGCTAGCTACTTAAATAAAAATGAAATAGGTATCCGCTTCCGTTATCTCACTTCCATTCACTGAGAAAAAAAATATATGGATGGGTCGGTGAAAAATAAATGGGCATTAAGATAACTTTTTGCCGGTTGGCCTCATTAATGGTGGATTTGATTTTCAGGTCAAACAAAACTGTTACTGTCCATTTATTAAATTGTCAGTAGCAGATCGAAATTTTTATTTGTCCCAGGTTGATGGCAATAAGCTCTTCCCCTATTTCATGCGCCCGAAATATACCGGCGAAGTGTAGGTATTTAGGTAGGTATACATAAGCACCCTTTCGCCTACCCCTTCGGGGATTATAGACGTTATAGTAGGTATGTATCACTTGGCAAAGATGAATACAGGTAAGTAGGTACAGTGGGTTATAGCTGTTACCTGACCCACCCTAGGTGGGACGGCGGGGTCACGGTGGGTCAGGTAACAGCTATAACCCACTGTACAACTGACTTTGAAACATATTAAATAGAGTCAGTTGTATGACTCTACATAAGTAGGTCGAAGTTTCGCTTCAAAATATTTTAAAAACAAAACAAAAGTTTTTTGTATATAAATAAATACAAGGAATTGCAATAACATTCGTTTTCTATCACCGCTTACGGTAGCGGTGACCACGAACGCACGTGCGCTGTCGCAACCCCTGAACAATCGGCGTGAAGTTGCCTAATAGCTTGATGATACATCGCTAATGCTCTAAAGTAACGACAATGTAGAGCAGAGTCTGTAATAAAGTGTCTGTGTTACACAGAATCGCATGAGTAATAATAATAAAAATAATAATAAATTGAGCAATGTAGTTTTTTTTAATATACCTTTGACCCTAGTCAAGCCTAACGGTCTTCACAAACACGGTCTAAGATGAAACACGCATAATCGCATATGGTACTCTTTTAAGCCACTACACTACACTACCATAACTGTTTTGTGTCTCTCTTAGTTATGAGGGTGGTAGCTTTCCATGCGTATCATAATGATTTTACCCGTCCAGAGATGAGAGACAAAATGATCATAATGATGAGACAAAAGGATCATGCGAAAGTGCAGATTTCTACCAATGAAATTAAAAACGCCATTTCCGCCTTGACATTTTCATTTCAAAATTATCTATATTTAAAAATCGACCAATGAAATTCAGGCAAAGATATCAATATCACTTAGTCAAGGTTCTCAATTACTCCCTAAACGTGATTGCTGCGCCTATGCAATAGTATGGTTCTGTCTTACAATTTAACATCTCTTTAAATATTTTTTTTAAACTCATTGCTGTTTTGTAATACTTAGGCTGGTTAGATAACCTAAGAACTTATTTTTATTTCGCAAAGCTTAGGCTGTAAAGTGATTACACAATAGAGTTATTCTTATGAACAGTTATTAGTACAGAGAACGGTTCATCTAACTATGCGTTGTGGCAAGAATCAGCCGGAACTATCAGAAGTCTATCTTAAAAAAAAAAAAAAAAACAGCGGACTATTGAGCCGAAGAACCAGTTCTGTGTCCTTCACTAGTGAAGGCCTACGTCCAGCGGTGGACGAGTATAGGCTGATGATGATAATGATGATTGATTCTTATCATCACTCAAAACTTTTCCCAACTTTGTTGGAGATATCTTCCAGTTATACTACATGCAGCTGCACATTAGCGTTTTTCATAAAGCGACTTTCATTAGAACTCCACAAGCCAACTTCTGGGAAATACTGATATCCTGAGGTTTAACTTCAAGATATAGAATAGATGTATTGTAGTTTATTTTCAGAAATTAGTTCTCGTTCGATGGAGCTGACAATCACAGGAGTAAAGCCGAAGGGCGGACTCTGTTGCCTTCACTAAGAGAGGCTTACGTCCAGCAGTAGAAGAATATAGACTCGTGATTAGAACTGGTTGTCCAATCATCAGGCTCTAATATCTGAATAAAAAAATCTTAAACTTGTCTTTATAGCATAAATAAACGTATTAATTAAAGACGAAGTATTCGGTGAACACACATAAAAAAAAATACAAGCATTCGAACATAGAACCTCCTCCTTTTCTGTAGACGGTTTAATAACTAAGCGACATTGTTCCAAAATATTTTTCACCATCGTCTAAAAATCTCCATAGAATTTTTACGCAACAACATTCAGATGACAAGTTGACAACCGGCGGACCTGATTGTTTTCATTCAATACTTCGAGGCAACGTAATTAACAAATTTTGCAGACAAATTGCGAGTTAGGCTTCGTAGAAATTGCGCCCACCTCTATCTGCTCTATTTACTTACGATAGGTTGCGCAAGCGCACGCACAGAGCCAACCTTTAGTGTCTCAACTCAACGCCGAGACGTGATCCTGCTCAGAATAATGGAATCGGATCTGTTGCGTACAACAATTTACTGAAACGCTCGCGGACGCAGTTGTGTGGCTTGTTTATTTTTTAAACTGCCTAGAGTGATGCAACTTTGGTTACGTCAATCTAGGCAGAAGCAAGACTTACAGACTAATAATTTGAAAATCATGAGACCAACCACACTTTTTTATAAATAAATAAAGATTTTTTATGGAGAAAAGTGTCCACCTTAATAGAGGAAACGTGTGATTCTTAGTACCTAGGTATGTATCAAACAATCCAAATAAGAACTGTCCAACTGTTGCGGCATGAATCTGCTCTCAAAAGAAGAGCTATTATCCTTCAAGCTGGCCTAGTGTACGTTTACAGAATACACATTGTTGGTGGTAGAGAATATATCAATTATTAATATTTGTATTTATTACATACGGTCATCATTAATGAAAACAAAACATGACTAATGAATTCATTAAGAATCGAGCTGTTCCAAGCCCAAGAAAACGATACATTTTCCATTTTGTTTTGCTTACAGATATTTATTTAACGTTGCCACAAACTATATTTTTTTATAAAAAAACCGAATACAAACTCAGTGCCATAAGTTTTGTATAAAGGTTATATAAATATATACTCCGTACAGGAATTGAACCCGCGATCATTGTCTTAACAGCCAATTGCTCTACAGCAGCACCAACGATGACGCCAAAGTCATAAATAAAATTCCGATGACATAAATCTGTCATAAATTTTCACATTTTATTCTATGATGCATCGCTCCAATACGGGACAGTGAAATACAAATACTTAAGCAGAATTATGTAAGCTGATTGATTTACGAGTTATTGTATTAATAATGACACATGACTCGGAAGTGTGTAGATATTTATGGCCTCATTTGTAACCGTGTGCTTTATTAGACAATACACAGTGAGTCGACTCCAGGGTGGTATAATCGCAATTCCTAATACGTAGTACTTGTACATTGTAGGCACATTAAAAATGAATACCATATTTACCATTGTCGTTCTTCGTTATTGTCACGATGTGTGAGTCAGGGTTTTGTTATGAACTTATTACATAGCTCCGCTTGACTTTCGAAAATCCTTTTCAGAGATCAAAAACTATGAACTACGTCATTAGTTTAGTGGTCCTAAGCGCGACTGCTACACTAAAGGTCCTATGTTGTTCCCAGGTCGAGCTAAGTGTCATTGGGTTTTTTTTATAATAATGTGGTTCCTGGTTAATAGCAGTAGGGGTTACATGGGACCTAAACATACCGCCGAAATGTAGATGTACATCTATTATATACTAATAATTCCACGAATAAACAAATATAAATAGAATCAGAATACATGTGGTTGTGGCTAACCAGTCCGTGTCAAAAAAGGCACGGCTGGCTATCCACAATGGCGTGCTGGTACCCACACTTATGTACGGAAGTGAATGTTGGGTATGGCAGAAGAAACATGAAAGTAGAATTAATGCTGTGGAGATGCGTTCCTTGCGAAGTATGTGCGGTGTTACTCGGAATGATAGATTAAGAAATAGTGTGATAAGGGAGCGTTGCGGTTTAAAAGATGATATAGTGACACGCATTGAAAGGGGTATGCTGAGATGGTTTGGACATGTCGAGAGAATGGATGAAAGGCGATTGACGAAAGGGATTTATAAAGCGAATGTCAGTGGAGTCGCCGGGAGGGGACGCCCTAGAAAGACATACCACGACCTTATTGGTGAGATCCTTCAGAAAGGTCAGGTGCGTAGTACCCGCAACCGGCGCATGTGTATGACAAGATGTATGAATGTGGACGAAGCAAAAGAGGTATGCAAGAATCGTAGCAGATGGCGTTCTGTAGTTTCTGCCTACCCCTATGGGAAAAAGGCGTGAGTGTATGTATGTATGTATGTATGTAAATAGAATCAGTTATCCTAGAAATTTCTGGTATAACCAACGATTCACCAGGCGCTTATTCTCAAACCGCAATTGAAAACATGTCGAACGGTAATTGTTTAGAACCTAATAATAGATATTACAGAAACATTGCTATCGTTCAGTGAAACTCGACAGGTATTGATACTCGATCTCGTTTAAATAGTTCGTTCAAAATACTAGTATAACTAGAAAATATCTACTGATGATTATAATAGATAGACCTTTTACTGAAATTATTACGATTTATTGCCGTTTCGCCGACATCGATTTATTTATATCCAACAGACGACATTACAAATCTGTTCTCTACGAGTTGTAGAGAAACACACCACAAACTTTAAAATTCCACAAACGATTTCATATTCCTACCTGTGATGTCATTATCAGCCTATATCAATCCACTGCTGGCCTCCCCTAATGTGCGCCATTCCACATTGTCCTCGGCTTTTCGCAACCTAAAATATGCATACGACAAAAAATATACGAACTTACCGGCCTAAAAAAAGGTAGTCCATTTTAGTTAACAGCATTTTTGAATGAGTTGCTCTTGTACGATAATCCATACTACCTCAATGTTATCGACCGATTTAATATCCGGAGTAGATTATAGCGTTTATTAATAATTGCATTATAAATAACAATACATCAGCATGGGTTGACTGTGGCTCACGACCATCGTAAGTCAAAAAAAAACTTAAATTGCTTGATGAAATACTGCCGAATTGTTTACAATGCTGTCAGGGACCGTTTATGGTGAAGGAAATATTGTTTTAAAGCTATTGGTTATTGTTCTCAGCTTTGCCCTGCTTTTATTACCTGAAAAGTTACACAGAGGACTGGTGTACTACTGTACATCCACAGTTCGTGGTATGCTAAAGTGCCATGTAATAGGAGGTGAGCCTACGGCTTCTTACAATTAACCGGGTACCAATTCAAACTTCGATCACCCACTAAGATTCTATTTAATTGAACCCGGGACCTCTAGCGTAGCAGTGGCGCTTGCCACCACTAAACTAATGAGGCAGTATTGTCCTTATTAAGAGGGATTATTCTAGTGAACTAGATAAATATTTCAAATACACGTATCTTTGTGATTGCAGAAGGATAATGCCATGAGCTACGTATTTTGTGGAGACTTGCAACCAGAATACTACAGTAACCGTTATCGTTATCAGTAATTCAACAAGGCACAGAATCTGGTGCACGCTCGACAGAAGGCTTAATAAAGTATTCGAGCAGATGTAAATGGAACACAGAGCGGCCCCGAGGCTAGGGCGGGGTCCGGACAACACTTTCATATTATTACGACCGCATTGCACGCACACAATCACACAAACACACACACAGCCACGCCCGCGATTAGATCGCAGCGGACATGCGCGCGCGCACGCGATCCGACCACTTTCAATGATTCGTTAGCGAAATCATTAGGAGATGTAATGTCGGCGCATTGTAATACGTGTTTATGGTTATTTAAATGATTTATTTTTATTGATTGTTTTTGCCTTGTTGCGAGACAGAAAATAATGATGGTCGTATGAATAAGGCTACCATTATGGTCTGTTATTGCGAAGGTGATCGTTGCTACTATGTTATTTGAACGTTTGGTAATGGAATCTGTTACAAGAAAATGAGTTGTCAAGTGGGTTAAGTCGGAGCATTCATCACGTTGGGGTGACGGTCGGCACGGCGCGGGGCGGGCGGTAGTCATGTGTAGACAAGTTTAGCTGTTCGCTTGTCTAGCAGGCCGGTGACTGATGGGCACTGGTCTGTTTGCCGCCAGTCCGATGGCCACAGGATTACTTACTCAACATAATGATATTGATCAGCGATTAACATGGAGGATTACCAAATAAAACAATGAATGTTAGACGTCAATTACAAAAGCCCTTTTAAATCTGTCGATTTTCATAATGACGATCTCATGTTTTTTGTTTTTTTTTAAAGCTTAGGTACTAGCAGTGTGGACCACACATTACTAGTATTCTTGTTAACCCTTCGTGCTAAGCTAAATGCTTGTGTTACGGTAAGTCGGTTCACTTCGGTAGTGCAATGGGTGAGGTTCGAACCGGCAACCACATGATCGCAAGTCCGACGCCCTAGCCATTAGGCTACCACCTCTTCTATGTTTGTGGGATTACTTTTGCACAAAGACCACTTTAGTAAAGAAATTCCTATGTATATGGAGCAAGTGTTGTCTGAGCGTTTTACAATTTATTTTATAACCTAGTTTTCTATTCTAATTTATTTCAAATCCTGCTTTGAAAGTGATACTTAGGTTTCGAATATTTATAGTTACTACGTCGGCTGTCAATCTCATCAATATTATTACAGCTAACTGGGAGTGCTGACATTACTGACATGCTATTAACATAGGACCGACAGTGTTGTCAATAACCCACTATTCTCTGTATAAATATTCATATCTCTGTCTGGTACAGCTAATTAAATCGCAGTTTGAATAGCAACATCTAGTCTTCCAAATTCAAAATTCACCTTTGACATTTTGTTCTGTCATTTTTATTTTTCATTTATTCCACGTTGTCATTACGGAGCTTAATGACAGAAAATGACAATAATGTTGCATGACATAATGCACAAAATTACGAATTCGTCATAATAATTATTTACGACGTCATTTTTGGTAACTGACACCCTTCCTTCTATTTGCTCCGCACTAATCGAATATTATTACGAATTAAATGGCTTATTACAGGCAATAAAAGCGAGATTATATGGAAAATTTCTTTCGGTCGTGTACAGAAAAGGGCATACGAAGCCTTAATAAGTAATTTAAGTCCGATCAATCGTTGATACAATTGTCGCAAATTCGTGGTAATAAAATTTTACAATGGCAAAAGTACGGGTGTTCGGCGATCAGAGTTTTGTGTGAATCCCAATTACTTTATCAGTACTTACGCTTAAGGAATCCTGTTAAATGCACCCGCTCGGGGCTTAATTTCTTTATTATGCTGTTAATATGACTATGATTACAATATTGCCTAATGACCCCCGAGTGAGTGAAACTTCTTGATAAAGACGACACTCCATGACTGAATAAATGAAGATTAAATAGCTGGTTGGTAATGGTCTCAGCATTTTACATTTAAATGATTAAAATATGTGCGAGTAAAAAGGAAAACGGAAGCGACACCATTCTCAGTTCATTTATTTAAATAACATATCCTTTAATCATAAAATGTTAAAGATGAACTAAATATTTGTTCACACTTAAAATTTTAGGGATCATAAAAAAATATACCACTTACGTAAAAGTCAGTTAAACAACGACGTTCTCAGTCTTAAAAGTTATTGTCAGTTGATAAAATTGAATATTACGAATACAGGATGCTTATGTTTAAAAAGGGCATTATATCGAATTTTATATACTTTTTAACACTAAGTGCATCCATGCGAACACATAAGGGAAATGTGAGTACCTCAGGCGAGAATTACGAATATGGAATCGACCTCATTTATAATTGTTCCCAAGAGTGAAGTGTGTGAACGGAATCGGCGAAACTTAAGGTGTCGTACAGACGGGCGATATTGCGCCTCTTTGTCGGCGGCCAGACTGTCTTCTTCACGCGGGCCGCTCACCCGTTCATTAAGTTCGCATGTCCGTTGGACGCCGCGATTATTGCAATTATTTAAATTCACACCTTTGAAACGCGAAAAAGCCTCTTTTTACATTTTAATGTTTCGTAAGCGTAAGGAAATGACGTCTCATTCGAAAGGTATAATTAGGGACAACCTTGGGGTTCAGGGCTGTGCCGGATTTATGCACTTCTGACATTGTGTGTGTGACGCGTTAACTGTGCGATGTTTCAACATTATTGTCCGGAGTGCATTTAATTGGTGTCGATATTTACATTGTGCCTATTAGGACGATCTGACTCTTAAATGGTATGTTGAGTCATTGTTGTGTTGAGCGATCGCAGCTGCGCGGCCGCTTTGTAATTACCGCAAACATATTTACTTTAAAATAATTATTGGATACCTCACCATTTAAATTATAAAACTGTGTAATTCATACCAAATTATCCTAGTTATCTTATTACTCGATATTGCCTCCTAAACCATTTGTTCCTATTACCTAACTGAGATTATAACAAAACAAAATCTTTCATGTTTTATTCTGTAATTAATGAACATAATATTTCTCCCCTACTATCATTGGTCTTACGCAACTATCCCGAACTAATCTTATTCGAGCCTGCAGCGGACTAATACTTCCTTATGCTATGCCTGTAGGCTCTAGATAAATACTTTAGAATCCATAGGCGCGATCAAATATCTGTCTGTACTGCGGAGAGATATACCTACTTGGATGCTGTGATGAATGCTTGATCATTGATAGCAAAGGTACCTGCTTACTAAGTTCCCACATATCTTTCTGAACCCAGCATAACTAATAGTATTTATACTTCAAACAGGACTGAATCTTCAGAACTGAATCTCAAGATCATTGCAAATTAACCTAAAAGTTACATAGAATAAACAGAATATTCCATCATGATACATAGATAGGTATAATAGAAGCGGTGGTAGCCTAATGGCTAGGGCACCAGACTTGCGATCATTTGGTTGCCAGTTCGAAACCCACCCATTGCACTACCGACGTGAACCTACTCGCAACACACGCATTTAGCTTAGCACGACGGGTTAACAAGATTACTAGTAATGGGTTACCCACATTGCTAGTAAGCTTTTTTTTAAAAAAATGGAACAGAGTTTCTATGTTGTTATTCGTTCGATAAGTAAACCTGTAGTAATCCTGATCGTAATAAATTACTAAGATACTACCTTTACCAAAATTCACCAATATGAAGTATTGGTATACCTCCCTGAGTCCCTATTGAACAAACGCCACTCTCATCTGGATATGTCCAACAACTCTATAGAACAGAATTTTATAGAAAGAACGAAAAAAAATTTTTATTTGATCAAATAACAAGTTATCTACCACTAGGCTACCTCAGCCTCAGCATAATGTAATGGATACCAACTAGAATACAAAACAAAACATATCATCACGACTGTATTCTCCGAAGGGTTAGGCAGAGGTGTACTAATGTACACCTACGCTTCGTCGGTGTGTTTAGGTCCCATGTAATGGGGGCGATCCTAGTACCATTAACCGGGCTCAAATCTAGACTCCGAGCTTTTATAGAAAATCTCAATAACACTGCTCGACCTGGGAATCGAACCCAGGACTTTTAGCATAGCAGTAGCGCTTGGAACCACAGGACTAACGAGGCAATCTAGAATACAAATATATATACCTATAATTACTTACTTAATTTTTTTTTATATTGACCCAAGGTGGTTTATACAAAGTAGAATTACGAATTGCTAGTATAACTCAAGCAGACTAGAAAAGCCAATATACTCATAATTGCAATAATCTGGTTTTACATTTGAATTTTGAACAAGTTAAATAAGATATGAAATGACTCACGCACCTGATAGATTTGCAGCTGATATACATTTTATTGGTCAATGGCAGTGCATACATGGTAGATGTGTGGAGTTACTAGAATGGATACCATTAGGAACGAAGAGGAACTCACGTCACCTCAAAGACGTAAATTAAAAAAGTGAAGGCAAATTTCGACCTCGCGGGTGGGACTCGCGGTGGCTTAGCGGTGGTGTAACTTAACCAGAAGACGCAGGCTCGAATCCTGCAGGCAGTCGTATTTTTCCTTCACTACGAAGAGAAAGTTTGAAAGTGGCACCAGTACCAGGAAAGCTTCTAAAAGCCATTTAAGGCTTTGACAATCAAACCCAAAATCTCACGCTTAGAGAAAACGGTTAAAAAAACGCTTATTACTTAAAAACTTTAAAAACAACGTAATATACCATCACACCTGTATTCCCTGAGAGGTTAGGTAAAGGTGTTAGTACCAATGCAAACCACCAGACAATAAACGGGTTTTACTATTATAATAGCAGTTATCATTTTTACACCAAACATAGATAATTTCTACATGGTCCTTCGAGCGATCGTGCGGGACCTCGCGAGTTTTTGAAAGTTTCCGTCCGGAAGGAAAGCTTGTGTCAAATCGGACCAAAAATTTGTGAGGAACTCGTTCAGTGAACCATCAGTGAAGTGGGGACAGCAGTTCTCATCAAAGGATAACACAGCAAGACGTCAGCAGCAGTACGTCGCCAGCAGCAAGGAGACAGCATCAGCAGCAGATCTGTCTTCGCACGTAACGGTCGTCCGCAACGAAGAACTCAAGTAAGATCTTTCCTTTTTATTCAAACCTAACATTTAGCAATGGCAACCAGCAAAATGGAAAATCTTTATGATTCTCAACTTGAGATTAGCGATGCGATGAAAAAACTAAAAATTAACTTAAAAAAGGATGGAGCCGATAGGAAAACGGAAGACTATTTCAAACGTCGGTTGGAATTACTTGAAAGTTATTGGTTAGATTATCAAAACAATCATATGCGTATTTGTGCGTATGGTGTCAAAGAGCATAAATATTTTAAGAATTCTGAGCATGAAGAAGTGAGTGCACTTTATACCAGCATTAAAGCGTTAATTGGTGAGCAAAGGTTAGCATTAGCAGCTAAAGATGTTCCTCCAACTCCAGTAAGGCGTACTGACGAAAGACAACAAGAGGAAATCGAACCAGGTCCAAGCACTAAGCGAGTGATGGAGTCACGGGGCTCCACTAGTAAATTGGACGATATGATTCGCAAACAAGCAGCGAATATCAAAGCTTTTAAGAGAGCCGTGAGCAACGTAGAGCTGGATTCCGTCAATGAAAAGTGGGAGTTGGAAGACGCCCTTAAGACAATACAGTCGAAGTGGAATCAGGTCGACACGCTCCACTGGGAAATCGATGGTGAAATGTGTGGAGTAGATGAGGAATATGATCTGGTCTATAACATAAATGAGCAAACGTTTATTAACATCAAAAGATCCATTAATAAAAAACTCTCGTCCGTGGCCCACAGAGAGCTCAGCACTCCACAGATGGATATCCCTGTAATCCGGGCAAATATCATCAGTGGTATTCCTTCAAGGATTTATTTCATGAGGCCATTCACAACAATCTTTCCTTATCAGATGCACAAAAGATGCAGTTTTTGAAAGGAAAATTGCGAGGTGAAGCAGAAAAAATTATACAGCATCTTCCAATAAGTACTAGCAACTATAAAACTTGCTGGGAACTTTTAAATCATCGCTACAACAATAAAAAACTGATTTTTACGTCTATTGTTAATACTTTATTAGGTTTACCTAGCATGCAACAGCAATCTTTAGTTCAAATCAAAAAATTACACGACGTAACACTCGAAAGCCTACACGCCATCAAAAATTTGGGTGTAGACATCAGCACTTGGGACCCACTTCTTGTACACTTATTGTCACAGAAGTTGGATTCCGAGACGTTCGCAGATTACATCGATTCCCTAACGAATGCAAGGGAACTCCCAGCGCTACAAGAGTTTCTTGACTACTTAGAAAGCAAGTTCACTAGTTTAGAAACCTCGCGTAGAAAACATGAGCATTCTACGCAAAAGTTGAGCCATGAGGCAAAACCCTCTGGATCTAAAAATCATAGCATCTACAATAATCAGCATAGCAACAACAATTTGAAATCATTTTCTAAAGCATTACACGTGTCCTCAGCATTCAAATGCCTTTATTGCGGTCAACAACACGGCCTATATAATTGCAAAAAGTTTTTAGAATTGACTAACGAAAACAAGCTAAAAACAGTTGCGAAATTAAAAGTATGCATGAATTGTTTATTTGATCATAATGGACAGCAGTGCATTTCTACCAAACGATGTCGCAAATGCGATGGAACGCATAACACTATTATGCATGACGCATGCACGAAAACGAGGTCGTCACCAGCAAACAACGCTATTACAACCAACTTAAGTCAAAGTAATGAAAATAATAGCATGTCTATTTCATCCCATGTCGCTTCCTGTGACTCGAAAACAAATGAAGTGATGCTGGCTACAGCATTGATAAAGGTGATGGCTGTCGATGGATCACATCAGGTTTTAAGAGCCTTGATAGACCCAGGCTCTCAAGTATCTCTCATCAAGGAGAGTGCAGTGAAAAAATTAGGCTTACAAAAATCACGATGCAACGGTGTCATAATAGGTATTGGAGAACAGCAAAACAATTGCAAAGGAAAGCTGACTATTCACTGTATATCGAACTACAACGATTTTTCATTTAGTACGGATGCACTTATAATGAATAGCTTGCTGGGACACTTGCCTAGCAAATCATATGATCGGCCGCAATGGTCTCATATTGAAAACTTAAAGTTAGCAGATCCCGAATTTTACTGCAGCCGTCCAGTAGATTTATTATTAAACGCCAATATCCATGGTATTATATTGCTATCAGGATTGATTAGAGGAGAAAATCCTTCCCAACCCGTGGTACAGCAAACCCAGCTGGGATGGATTATTTACGGAGGTGGTGAAATGACGTCATATCACTGCAATGTAGTGTTAAACAATATTCAGGACATTCAGCGGTTTTGGGATATTGAAGACATTAGCGAGGAATCAACACTGTCAATAGAAGACCAAGAATGTGTTGATTATTATTTGTCAACGACAAAACGACAAGCTGATGGTCGCTATGAAGTTAGGTTACCTCTAAAATCAGATGTCAACGAGAAGTTAGGGTCTTCCAAAGAAATGGCATTGGCACAGTTTCAAAGCTTAGAGCGCAAATTCAAAAAACAACCTAAATTAGCAGCTCAATATAAATCATTTATCCATGAATACCTCGCTTTAGGTCATATGGTGCCCAGTCAAATCAATGACAATCAAACGGTGTCTTGTTACCTACCGCACCATGCAGTGCAAAGATCTGAATCAGCGACAACGAAGCTTCGTGTCGTATTCAACGCATCTGCCAGAACGTCTAGTGGATACAGTGTCAATGACTTCATGTTCAAAGGACCTAATTTGCAACAGGATCTTCAAGGACTTATTATAAAATGGCGTCTATATCGGTATGCGTACACAGCCGATATTGAAAAAATGTATAGGCAAATTATGGTTAGCAAAGCAGATCAAAAATATCAACAGATTGTATGGAGAGACACTCCAACTCAATCAATCAGGTCATACCAACTAGCAACAGTTACTTATGGAACCAAGTCAGCACCCTTTTTAGCCATGATGACCTTGCGACAGTTGGCGAAGGATGATCAAAACAGATACCCAGAAGCCTCCAAGGTCTTAACAGAATCTTTTTATGTAGATGACTTAATTCATGGGTCTCACTCTATAGAACATGGAAAGCAACTCATATCCGATTTAAACCAGTTATTACAGTCAGGAGGTTTCAAATTACGAAAATGGTCGTCAAATCATTCCGAACTCTTAGCAAATATTCATAATATCGACAGTGACGGAGAAATTATATTTAATTTTAAAAGCGAAAACATATCAAAAACATTGGGCTTACGTTGGAATTCGGTGCATGATCAATTTACTTTCAAATACAATTTAGAAAAACAAGTCACAAAATTAACGAAACGAATACTTTTGGCTGAAATATCCAAATTATTTGACCCTTTAGGTTGGATCACGCCGGTATCAACTAAACTAAAACTTCTATTCCAAAAACTATGGGCAGATAACATGCTTTGGGATGAAGAAGTTCCAGAAAACATTAGCAGGGAATGGGAAACACTTAGCACAGACATTATAAACATTAATGAGTTCACAATACCACGATGGATAGGTTATCAACCTCATGACGTAATCGAACTGCACGGATATTGTGACGCATCAACAAAAGCTTATGCCGCAGTTATATACGCGCGTATCAAGAAACAAAATGGGGTTTCAATCGTTTTAGTTGTAGCCAAATCTCGATTAGCACCTATTTCGAAAAACATATCATTACCGAAATTAGAGCTGTCTGGTGCTGATTTACTAGGCAGACTGATGAAGAAAGTGATCAGCTGTTTAGGAGAGCAGAAAGTTCGCGTGTTTGGATGGACAGACTCTATGGTAGTTTTGGGTTGGTTGCAAGGTGATCCTGGACGCTGGAAACCGTTCGTAGCAAACAGAACGAGAAGCATTTCTGAGGTCATTAAACCAGATTATTGGCGCTACGTCAAGTCAGAGGAGAATCCAGCGGACGCAGCTAGCAGAGGTATCTCAGCCTCACAATTAAAAAATCATAATTTGTGGTGGCAAGGGCCTTATTCGTTAAAATCCTTTAATGAAAAGGTTGCATCAGCAAAGCAAAAGAAATTTACAACCGACCAGGAGTTAAAAGCAAAATACGCTCAAGGTCAACGGTCAAACGTTACCATTCAGAATAAAGAGTCTGGAAGTATTATCATGAAAATCCTAGAAAACTATAGTTCGTTTGCAAAAATTATCAAAATTGTTGCATGGATACTTCGAGCTACAAAAACAATGCAATGTACGAGTGACGCAACGTCAGCAATTCACAAGTCATTGCCTTCATATCTCACATTACGTGAATTACATAATGCCAAAACATTAATTATAAAGTATGTACAGAGAACATCATTCGAGCATGATATTGAATATTTAAGAAAACAGGGTAAATTAAGCAACAATAGCAATTTACTTAACTTAAACCCATTTATCGATCGGGAAGGGATTCTACGAGTAGGTGGACGGTTAGGTAAAGCCCAGATTGGCATGGAAATGAAACATCCAGCAATAATTCCGCATAGCAGTCGTTTAAGTACACTCCTTATCAATCAGGCGCATCTACTAACCTATCACGGTGGACCTCGATTAACCCTGGCGAATATTAGGCAGAAATATTGGTTATTAGGAGGGAATCAAGCAGTTAAAAAGGAAATAAAGAATTGTGTAACTTGTAGGAAACATGCACCCAAGATCCAGCCTCAGTTAATGGGGGATCTACCAGAAGCCAGAAGCAATCCTGCCCAGCCTTTCTACCATACTGGTGTAGACTACACTGGTTATGTCGAGGTAAAAAGCAGCAAGGGCCGCGGAATAAGAGCAACAAAAGGATATATAGCATTATTTGTGTGCATGGTGACGAGAGCTGTACATCTAGAGCTGGTGTCAGATTTAAGCAGTTCAGCATTTCTAGCTGCCCTTCGTCGAATGTCAGCAAGAAGAGGGGCCCCGCGTCACATATACAGTGATAACGGAACTAACTTTGTTGGGGCTAACCGAATACTTCAAGAACAGTTTCATGACCTACAAAGCATTTTTGATGACAAGTTCTTAGCTGAGTTAACAGATTTAAACATAGAATGGCATTTTAACGCCCCATCCTGGCCAAGTGCTGGGGGATTGTGGGAAAGAGCAGTTAGAAGCCTTAAACATCACCTCAAGAGGGTAGTGGGGGAACAAAAGCTAACTTTTGAGGAATATACGACTGTTTTAGCACAACTAGAGTCATGTTTGAATTCTAGACCACTGTGTGCGTTAACAGAAGACATCGATGACCTGGAAATACTTACTCCAGCTCATTTCCTGAACGGAAGGCCTGGAACAACAATTATTGAAACAGAACAAGATGCACGCACCAGGTGGACCCTATCAGCAAAGATTTCGAACGATATATGGAAGAAATGGAAATCTGAATACTTAACTCAGCTGTCAGTACGATCTAAATGGACTAAATCTTGTGAAAATATTAAAGTGGGACAATTAGTAACAATACAGGATGACAATCTGCCACCAGGGAAATGGATGATGGGTAGAGTTATAGAACTTCATCCTGGACAGGACGGATTCGTTCGGGTCGTATCATTAAAAACCAAAAATGGTATCATAAAGAGACCTATTATCAAATTATCTAATTTACCTATTCTACCTAGCAGCGAAGAAAGTAAGAAAAAAGAAATTACGATTGAAAAAGAAACATCAAAACTCAGCAAACCAAGATCAACTTTCGCATCAATGGCGATGGCATTAATATTTTTTATGTCATTGTTAACGACGTCCCAAGCCGCGTTTAGTATATCCACATTGCCTAGCAACATGTCATTATATTTTGACTCAGTTCATAATATGCAAGTTGTCAGGGATAAATGGACTCTCATCGTTTATTACAATATGTCTCCATACTGGGATGGCATGACAACTGCAACCAAATTCTTGAGTTACTTAGATAAATTGTGTAGCACACTACCCGATACAAGTCGTTGCAATATGATATACGTTCAATTACAGCACGAGTACTCAGAATTGGAACATTATAATCGGTTACTCCTTAATCAGCAGTTTGACGCGCAGACCAGACAGCGTCGCGGCCTCATCAATGGAGTAGGTTACGTTGCAAATTCCCTTTTCGGAGTACTGGATCAAAGCTTCGCGGAACAATATAAAAAGGAAATTCAACTTATACATCAAAATGAGCATCATATTAACAATTTACTGAAAAATCAAACGTCTGTTGTAGAGGCTGAATATAATGTGCTTAAACGAACTGAGCAGAATATACAAATTCAGCATAAAACTATAAATAAACACCTGAATGAGTTAGATCGAGCAACTAACACTATAAAACAAACAGTGGAAAGATTAAGCGAAATTCAAGATTTCACTTTATCAGCCTTAACAGCAGTCAACTTGCTTCAAAACCTAAAAAGGATTCAAGAAACTTTACTTGACACCATCACCGACATCTATCACGGCAAATTTAACTCTCATTTATTGACACCAGATCAGCTAAAAAAGGAATTACAGCTAATTTCTGGCCAACTGACCAAGGATATAACCTTACCAGTCGATAACGTACAATCGGACCTGAGGTCAATATATAGCATGCTGAGAGTCAAAGCAAGAGTCATGAAAGACTATGTCATATTTGAAATCATATTTCCACTGTCTAGTCGAGATAGCTACAAGATTTACAAAATCTTACAAGTTCCTCACCAAGCTGGAGTTGACATGCTTAACGTATTTCCGGTAGCTGAATACGTAGCCATCAATGTTAGAAAAGATGCTTACTTGTCAATATCATCAACTGAGCTTCAGCGATGTTTACAAAATGAAAATACCTATTTATGTACTCTAGATAAGCCAGTCAACTATCTATCCATCGACGAGAAATTTTGTAAACTTAACCATGCCAACAATCAATGCATAATCAGCAAGTCTCCATGCAAGGACATGTGGGTCGAGTTGAATGATCCGTCCAAATACTTATTTTTTTGTTGTAGCACTTACTCGTTACGGATTATTTGTCAAGAACAAGTTACCTATAAGCAAGTGACTGGAGCAGGCATCATTAATCTGCAACCTAAATGTATTATCAAAGGCAAAGATTTTGCTCTATACTCACGCTCTCAATCAGGGAATACTATCAAATTTGAACCAGATATAGAAAACCCACAAATTACAGACCTCAATCATTTCATTAACATATCACTATCACACTATACGGAATCTGTGAATCCGTTAAACAGTACCTTGGAAGACTTAGGACAACAGCTTAACCAACTGAAAGCAAATATAGCTAACACGTCTGATGATGAAGACTGGAATTTATCAACGCACGACATTCATCAGTACACCATTTGCTATAGCTTGTTGGGCGTAGTAATAATAGCAGCAGTGGTGCTCCTGATAAGGAAGAAGATGACTTCCAGGGGCTCTTCCCAGATGGCAGTACCTTCAGTGGAGTTTTCGCGCACACAGGACTCGGTTGAACGTCAACCAAGTGATGCGCATCGTAGTGAAGTGAACATAGTGAAAGTTACGCGAAAGCAGAGTATGGCTGACCGTGAGCCTAGTGTTGTGGATGTGGTGGCTAGCACTAATAATTTAAGCGGTGTACAGGATATTGCCTCTTCCCCTATACCGCATAAACGTACCTACTAGTTTTTTGGGCAAATCCCATCTAATTGTTTACAATCATTGTTTTTATATATCTCATCTTAAAATGTATCATTTTTCGCCCGGGAGCATGTACGATGAACCATACAACTCAATAATTTACCTTAATCAGCAAATTACCCAATTGCATAAATCTACCTAACGAATCAATCAGTACGTAATAAGATCGCGACAAGCGTCGTCGTGCGTGCTCCCTCGCTCCTTTAGCAGTCTGTAATAGTGACAATAAACGGGTTTTACTATTATAATAGCAAAACCCGACAGTGACACTAAACTAGACAGTAGTGACAATAAACGGGTTTTACTATTATAATAGCAAAACCCGTTTATTGTCACTATTACAGACTGCTAAAGGAGCGAGGGAGCACGCACGACGACGCTTGTCGCGATCTTATTACGTACTGATTGATTCGTTAGGTAGATTTATGCAATTGGGTAATTTGCTGATTAAGGTAAATTATTGAGTTGTATGGTTCATCGTACACCCACAGTTCGCCGGTATAATATACCGATATATATATTTCCATGTAATAACGGCTGAGCCTGTTGCCATTAACCGAAAACAAATCCAAACTCTAAACTGTTACTGAGAATTTTATAGAAAACTCATGACACTGCTCGGCTGGTAATCGAGCTTATGACCTATATCGTAGCAGTCGCTCTTAGAACCACTAGACTAATGAGACGCAAGATTTAATTATTATTTAAACAAAAACGCTCGTTCGGACTAATCATTATCAAACCCAGGACTCATTCGCAGTTTAGAATTAACATGGTATAACGACTGCCTCATTAGTCTAGTGGTCCTGAGCGTGACTGCTACGCTAGAGGTCCTGGGTTCAATGCCCAGGTCAAGCAAAGTGTTATTGGGTTTTTCTATGAAATTCCCAGTAGCAGTTCGGAGTCTGGACTTGTGCCCGGTTAATGGCAATAGGCTCGCCCCCTATTACATGAGACCTAAACATACCGGTGAAATGTGGGTGTACTTCAGTACACCTCTGCCTAACCCTTCGGGGAATACAGGCGTGATGGTATGTTATGTTAAAAAATTGCTCATGACGTGACGACTAAAGTTATTATAAGATCCAATAAAGTTACATGTGCACATCCCTAGCTGACCGGACCATAAATGAATACACAAGGCGTGACGTATCGGCTTCCGCGTGCCCTGTTATCTAGGCCTCGAAGCCTGAAGCCCGAACACTTGCGGCTCGGTACCCTGCTGCCTTGGCCACACCCAGGCCACTAACCCTTGTCGTTACTATTATGCACACACACAAAAGATGTTGTTGTATTGGTCTAGTAAAATAGATGGCTACCCTCCCTTTCACTGGCGTAACAGTGCCACAGTTATAGTTCGGCCGATTTAGCGGGTACTGATTGGATTATTTGTTGGATAATGGATATATAAACATCTGATATGATCTCCTGCAGATTGCAAAATAATCCTTCTTATTGCGTCAGTGACTAGTTTTGTTAGGCTTTAAAAATATTTTTCTTATCCCAAAAATTTTACTTTTGGGTTCAAACCTGTCCGGCGAACCTCCTCCGGTATTTGCAAGAAGGTTTATTCGCCATTATTATTGTTTTATTATTATTATTATCCCTAATCCCTTTCCACTCTTCACGGTTTAAAGTTTTTTTAGTCCAATTTCGTCCTGTTCAACCAGCCATCTCCGCCTAAACCTTCCGCGTTGTCTCTCTCTCTCTCTTTGTGGGCTCCACACTGAAGTAAGTCTAGCATGCAATGGAGTCCTCTGACATAAGCATCAATTGTCTCAAAGGAGCCTCCAAACACTAACTTACGACAAAACTGTTGAAGCACAATAAATTTCATCTTATATCTCATTTTCTAGTCCACTTCGTCCCCCTACTGGGTAAAGGCATTCCCCTTCCAAGCTGTTGTTCCCAGCGGGCTCACCTTTCTTGTAAGCCCGTTTTCATTGATGTTACCAATAAAATATCGGTTGGAATTAAGGAATGTGTAAGATCTTCAAGTCTCCATTAAAGAATTAAAACTAGTTACTGTAATTTTGCCTGCAGCATTGTGCAGCAAAGTTGGCAACACTGAATTTAAATCATACATTCTCGCGATGCTTGTCAGCGCCAATTAGCCAATGCGGAATTCTATCTAACTTCTAAACATGAAGACGCTTACCTTTAATCTCTTTCGTGAGATTTTGTATAAGTAAATTAAATACTGACTCATTGGGTTAGTATTAGGTCCAGGATAGTTGAACTATAGTCGGTTTTTATATAACACTCTGTAGCAGCTTTAAAGTTTAGTAATAAGCTCGCCTCCTTATTACGTGCGGATAAAAACTCCTTGATACTTAGTTTTGTAAAAGTAAGAACCAGAGCATGAGGAAACATTTGGTTGAATTGCGTGCTCCATCTTTAGACCTAACTTATGATTTCCATCAGGCAAGAGGTGTAAACGCTTAAAAAGTCAAAAATAAAAGGAAATGCTTAAGTCTTGCAATGAGCTGACATAGGCTATGCTGATAAATATTTATTAACCCTTCACACATAAAGATCGATATATCGATAAGTCTCTAGTGGGTAGACCAGTCTCACAAGCTTCATATTATTCATCTATAGTTTTAATAACATGTTCCTAAACAAAGACCACTTACAAAAGCACAATAACAGCTAAAACAGGATTATTTCAAATCTCAAGGCCAAAACCCAAACTATAGATACGGCCAGGCATCCAATAAGGTATCTATCCATATACTGATAACAGATAAGGCTGTCACCGTCGGGCGGTGGCCGGCGGTAAATATCCACCGTGATATAGTGCGCGCGCGACGTCTACAACGTGGCGGCCATGTTGCCGGTGATAACGCAGAAATTTTGCTCTACGCAATATTCGTGATAAGGAAGGAAGGTCGCTGCGTTGTTATGGAATATGGAGATATGAATTTATCCCGCAACGTTGATATTTTCTTAGCCACAATTCACGCCTATTTGTGCCCCGACTTACTGTTTCCAAATAAATCTATTTTCTTTCTTTCTAAATCGATTTTTGCTACGAAAGATAGAGAAGTTATACTATTAGTCCTGTAGAATATCCCTATCTCACTTAAGAGTCAGAGGCAATTGAAGAAAAAAAAATTCAGCCTGTATTTATAATAATAAAGGGAGAAGGTGAAAGACTGATTCATGTCTTATCGATTCAATATTTTGTGACCAATAAATGTACTCTAAACCGATGCAATAAAAAGTGTTTTATTTATTTACGTGCTTACATAATACATTCCCTAAAGATATAAAGTTGCAAAAACAGTAACTATACAATTCCTTAAAAGAAATCAGGCATCTCCTGAAAACAGAAAATTACAACTTTCCTCTAATTCAGACACCATTAATTCCTCATTACCCTTAATTAAGCTCCTTGTATTGTCGAATACAACCACACAAATACTCCAGGTACAACATCAGCAATACAGGTGTTCCCCATCAATACCTAAGTTAACCTACTGCCAATAACCTCTGTAGTTGTTAACTTGCGAAATTGGAGCGGATTGGGCACGCTCCCGCCCGCGCGTGCGCTCGTGCTGTTGCGTGCGTACCAGACAACCTTAGTTATTATTTAGAATTTAAATTTTAAGCCGAGTAATCCTTTTCAGCCAGCTTTGAATGCAACTGTGTCGTAAGTGTCAATGTTGATTGAAACGGCTATTGATGTTGGGTAGATGGTAGGCATAGATGATGTTGAATGCCTAAAACTTGCTATTGTTCAATGTAACCAGCTTAATGTTCTCGAAGGTCTTGCAATTTTAATTCTATTTCAATAGCCTCACTATTTATTTTCTAAGAATAAAAATCCAATAAATTTCATAAATATGAAAAAAAAAACAGGGCAGAGTAATAATAATATTTAAATTTTAAAGCTAATTCCTTTAATTATGATGTTCGTACAAACATACATAAATATAAGTTTTCAACATTAAAATGCAAAATGTGGCAATATTTTAATGCCGATCATTATTCAGTGTTGCAATAATTAAAGATTACTTGACTTTTCAGTAATTAGTGATAAGTGGAGACGGAGTGAGATTTATCCAATTGAGGTCGAACGGACCTCGGACCCTTCACCTCAGCGGTACAGGTGATTTAAACTTCTGTCGTGTTATCAATCAAAACCGTACAGCAATATTCGTCATAATATTAAATCTATGCATATATTGCATGATGTAATTCTTTAAGTTACTTATGTACTTATTTTCAGACTACAAAGGCTCATAGAAAACCCATATTATTATACTAAATATAAAACACTCTTAATCTATTAATGGTAACAGGCGCATCATTACTGCCAAAGATTTGAATGATTTGTAGATTATTCGGCAAAACTATTTTATCATGCAGGGTTTTCAATTTAAAATCGACGTAGTAGGTTAACATTATGGAATCTTTTTGACGAAGTGATCGGTATGCTGAGCTAAAAGTTGCAGATTGACCCATAAAGTCGCGTTAATAAGCAGATATTTTATCTGTCTATACGATTTAAATTATATGAGTATTTATTGCTACATAGACTTCTAATTAATATGACAACTAAGCTTCACTAAAGATACTTGTTCAGCCTATAATTTTACCTGTACGCCATCCAGTTGAGAATCACCCTGCAGTCATTAAAGTGCTGTACCGTGCGGTACCGTATAGCACTAATCGATAAAGATAAATGACCATACGGCCATATTAAACACCCACGTTGATCGATCGGCCGCAGCTCTTCATTTTTGTAGCGAAGCATGTATTAATCATGCCGCCGGTAATCTTGTGAAATTTATTACCTCTAAGCGAATCTGCCTTGGTATTTATCAACAGAATGTGTGGGCTAGCTTAGGTGAGGTATAGAGCGAGCTGGATATGATTGATATTGCATCCCCGGAAATGAAAAGGTTCGGCAATCAACAAAAAGTTAATTAGCCCCTAAATTGTGTTAAAGTCAAGTTTCAGCTGTTTATTTCTTTACAATAATTTTGAGTATACGCGAGGAGTTAAATGGCTTTCTTTTAAATAGTTCCAATGAATATAAGAAATTATAAATAGGCACCTATGCTATTAGGTTATCTGGGCAATTCTGTAGGTATTCACAGTGTTTTATATAAATGTGTTTTATTTTTACGCTATAAACTAGCTTTAAACAATTTTTAATATAAGTAAGGAAAATATTATAAGTACCTATTAAAAAAGGTTTACTGAAATGTGTACTACGATAAGTCCAATTGACTATTATTTTGCCATAAAAAAAAACTAGTGCCTACCTTCACCCCATTTGTGAAATATCACTTGTCAAGTGTCATTTCCAGTATTTAAGCATCCTTAGAAATCTGCATAATAGAGATGACCGGCCACCGACAATTAGCCTACGCGTATTAATAACGCCGAACTGACGCAAATTAGATACGTCCGCCTTTCTAATTTAATTTAGAGCATTCTTGAGATACGACATCTCAAGATTGATAGGCACACCTATAGATAATATCTGAATACTAACTTTCATATTAAGCAACATTATTCGTCATTGCATGCCTGTACGCATTTTGCAACACCTGTTTTAGTTACCATCCTATTTTTTGTCCATTTATGATGGAATGAAGCTGAATATCATTTTACATGAAGAAGGAACTCAATGGGGGAGAGAGTGGACGAATATGAGCTCATGATGATACGAAGCGTCAAATCTTTAGGCATCTGACGGCCAATATACTATAAGTTTTATGTGAGAAAGGCTGTCAGACTTTGCCTGTACGCATTTTGCAACACCTGTTTTCGTTACCATCCTATTTTTTGTCCATTTATGATGGATTGAAGCTGAATATCATTTTACACGAAGAAGGAACGAGAGGACAATTGGAGAGAGAGTGGGCGAATATGGGGCATGATGATACGAAGCTTCAAATCTTTAGTCGTCTGACGGCCACTATACATATTAACTATTAGTTTTATGTGAGAACGGCTGTCGGACTTTGGCAATTGTTATCGTCCTCGTACCTACTAATATGACTTCTAGTAAAGACTAGTTCTGCTTAAAATAAGCTTTTTGAAGTACGGTGTTGATAGGCCAGGGTTCTATATTTGGAAGGGGGGTACCAAATATAGGAACCTGGCCTATCAAATTGTCATCATTTGCCAATCAAAACCAAAAGATGGGGTTCTTTTTGGAAAATGTTTATCACTCATCTGGTGAAAGTATAGAGTTGCACCACTTATGCATGTTTGTCCATTATGTGTTATCATAAAACTAAAGTTATGAGAAGGATAAAAGTCTTTAAGCCTGTGTGTTATCAATGATTTCATATGGTACAGAGACGTGGTCGCTCACTATGGGTCTCATAAGAAACCTCAAAATCACTCAGCGAGGAGAGAACCATACTTGGTATTTCTCTACACGACAAAATCCTTAAAAGATCCTTAAAAGAACCAAAGGTATATTTTTGTACTATCCTCTGTCCAATTTAAACTAGAACACAGGTGTGGTTAATATAATATGGACATGCATACAAAAGCCAAGGTTCGCCGCTAAACTAGTACTGAAAGGAAGACAGGTAGTGTATAAAACAGCATACGCCTCCTAACTCATAGTCACGATATACCCTGAGGCTCTGCTAACCGTATTAAGAGACGAGAGCGTGAAAATAAAGCCAGGAGGAATGAGGTGTGCACCCACATTATGATTTAATTTTTCTGAGTTTTCTTTTTAAAAGTTTTATAAGTTTTTATATTGCTCGCTTCAGGAACTTGGCTATTTTTTATATTTAAGATTACATTTTACACTATGCATAAGGTAAAAATAAAGTGGCTATACATATAAGAGCAAATTCTTCAAGAAAGGATTTATCTATATGTCCATCCTCTGTCCAAAAAACATGCTCGTCGGAACAAAAATAAAATTCATTGCCCAAGGCACGATGTTACGAGTACATCAAGAGCTTTAATATCATAGTTATAAGTTTAATTATGTATCACTAGAAATCCTTGCAAACTCCCTTATTTGTTTTTAATAGAGAAGACCTGTCTTAACCTCATCATTCTCTTAGATATTAATTCCTATAAATTTTAGCCGAATTCCAGTTTACAATTTTTTATTAACTTCCTGGATTACTTCTCACAGAAACCTTCCTACATAAATATTTTAATACAAAGAACACTAACGTTTCACGGAACATCTCTATCTATTAGCTACATACCCGCACCGTAATAAACAGTGTGCAGCTGGGATCGAACCCGCTACCTTATTGGCCGACCCCACGCGGCGGTAGATAAACAATGCACTCTTGCGCAGAAGATATGCGCTGCCAAATGAACGTAGACCTAAAAAGTGGTAGAGCTGACCAAAGTAATGTAATGTTTATGTCTTACATACTTGGCTATGATGAAGAAATTGTTCGGTTAAGGTCTTTAATAAATTTCACACTGTGTTTCTTTCATTCCAACGTCATTTGTTAGAATGGTACAAATATTTGTGGTTTATACCTTAGTAGTGTCTACACTGATTAATCGATCTGTAAAGTTTAGCTACTGTTGCTGCAGTCAATCTATGTATAGATGACAATCCTTGTCCTATCAAAATTTCTCGTACGCAAGGCTACACATCAAGCTATACAAAACCAGTTTACGCTGGCCTCTTACTGTATGGCAAGCTTACACAATGCGAATTCAGCTTAAACTGGATATGTATAGGTTGACCTGTAGCCGTGTGTACCTGGGAGATAACAATTAGTTAGCCGTTGATCAAGATTTTCGTAGAAACACCTACAAACTTTGGAAGCAGACAGAAACCCGGAAGCCCTACAACCAGTTTATTCTAAGGATATCAGTATTACTTGGTCTGATATACTCCTACTAATCACACGTGCATTCTCTAGCCATATAGCCAAAGAACTTATGATTATATTCACAATAAGCTTGAGGACCTGCCTTTTCTTGTGGTGCGGTAATCGGCGAGATGGTAGGGTATAGCTTTTTTGCTTTGTTATTTGAAATTTTGTCCTTCTGTATTTCGGACTTATACTAAAAAAAGTGCATTTTTTTTTTCTAGGCGTATATAGTCCAACAATGGGATTCGTGACTTTCGTCACGACAATGACGGGATGTAATAATATGACCTGCCTACTGACCAATCCTCTAACCTATCTCATAGTCACTTTCGGAGTAAATTTTTCCTGACGAAAACGTCGTTACATTTAATAATACAGTTCTACTACCTTCTTACGCCTGATTCAGGTAGCTTATCCGTACATTCCCTGGGCGGCAGATATAGGGCTATTCACCGGCGCGCTCGCATTAACTCATACCATGCACTTACAATGTCCGGAATGTATGATGCACCTTATAATAATGGGATTCTTCACGCACTGGTGTATGGACTTTGTTCCTGCTTCTTGTTTTGTTTGAGAATATTGCTGGTATTGATTAGGGTTGTCTCCGTATTTTGCTTGAGATAATGATTACTAAATTTTAATCTACTCAGAGTATCATTGTATTCAGCAGTAGGCGCGACATAATTTTGTCGTCACAATATCTACTATTATGGTTTCGGCGCGAGATAAGTGATGACAATATTATTTGTTACAATATTATTCGTGGCACACAAGGCGTTAAAGCTTTGTTAATATTTTCAGTTTACTAACCCCTAAAAATAACATAAGTACCATCACGACTGTTCTCCAAAACTTTAAGTAGAGGTGTACCTCTGTAACGTAACACTTACACAGTTCACCGGTATGTCTTAGTTCCATGTCAGGCGGCGAGCCTAAAATTCAAACTCCGAATTGGTATTAAGACTTTCATAGAAAACCCCGAACTTTTTCGACCTGGGAATCCCACCCAGGAGACCTCGCGTATCAGTCGCGTTAAGACCACATTTAAACCTATAACTACACATCTAAATCCTTACTCAGCTTTACACACATAAAACAATCATAATAATTCTCACAGAGTTCTTAATGAGCATCTACTCTCAACAAATAGAGATAACGGTCATTATGATTTTCATGGTGACGCAAACATATCTATTTGAAGTTAGAAGTAAATCAAAGCGGTGCGCATGCGCGTGGGCACCGGACTCCTGCGGCGCACATCTGTTTGTCTGCGCGCACATAAATTACCCGGGTACTCCTCACGGCTCCTGGCTTTGATAAATCCCTTGGGACCGCGTTGTTGCGTGTCGACGGGACTATTGTGGTCATAATGTGGCTAGTTTAGCCGCTTTTACCAAACTGTTTTAGGTTATGTTTTATATGAGTCAGACCGACACCGTTACTTATTCGGAAATATGTGTGAGGCGTAAGAAAACATAGGGTCGACTCTTTGATTTACTTTTTAACTTCAAATAAATATATATGTTCGTGGAAGCATTATAATGACCGTTATCTCTATTCCTTCAGAGTATAATAATTGTCAGCCTATATTTATCCATTCTTGAACGTACGCCTCTCGTAGTGAACGCCACAGAGCCCAAATTCGGCTTTCCTCACCCGGTCACTGCTAGCTGCCTTCCGCAAGTAGTCACTCCACCAGGTCGGCGAGTTTGAAGTCTGGAAGAATCAGGTATGTATACGTAGACCTTATAACGTTCTAGGTTTATATTATTATGTTGAACTTGGCTATAGTTAAGTACTATTTATGCATTAACAGGAAAGGGATCTGTTTAATTTTAACATAGCAATACTCTGCATATCGTTTACGCTGTATACCAATATAAAAAAACCTTCTTATCGTTTAATGAAGCTCATTTTCAGGTTCGAATACAATGTAGTCGTAAAATCGACTGATATCCTATCATATACATACAAACCGCAATCTGAAAACGATTCTACCGTTAAATAGTGGAATAATGCAGCAGTTTATATGATGATTACTTACTATAAAGAAGGGCAAAGATACAGATAGTATTGCAACGTAAGGATTCGTTTATAGAGAGCGTTGCGTCTAGCGAGATTTGGAAGCTTACTTCACCCTGACTATTTTATGATATGAAAATATTCCTTACTTCTGTGGTAACTTTCCTATATAGGACAGCGGTATAGCAGAGCGTACTATCCCAGAATGGTATCTGTACCACAAGTACACAAGAAGAACCCTAATTTGTCTGTATTCTAGGAAACATAACATTTCAGTAAAGCGAGGAATGGCTTGCACGCCATTTAAAAATTAAAACAAAATTAAAAGGGGAATAATTACACTAGTATATTCTGAAGTTGTACATGTAGTAGGCACCAGAAACAGCATTTCAAGATGCACCATTTTGAATCTCTCTACCGTATTGAGTGTGACCTAATTTTCAAAGAGCAATTTCAACTCATTAATTGGATTCCGTAGATGACGCGACTCTGACAATTCATATATCTGTACATCGCTTATCTCACCGCTACTCGCTCCGCTATTCAGTAAATGCAGTTTAAGTATTGTAAGTGCGTTCGCTAGCGATCCAGCCAGCTATCAGATGGAAGCTCCATATCGGATGCTTCGAATACATCGCCCTCCATCGGCCACGGATGCTATGAAAACAATAATATTATTAAACTTATCTGCTATTACAATATCTTGAGATAATTTGTATACGGTACGCGGAAGCCTGATTGTAATGATGGTTAGCCATAGATTCAAATTACGGTAATCTCTCGTTAGGGCTTGAGAATAAAACTAATTGGATTTTAGTTGAACGATGACGTATTTTGGACTATGATATGATAGTATCTACTATTGCAGTTCACCACTTGTATGTTATGTTTATGCTAAGTAAAAGATATGAGCAGAAATTCTAATAATATTTGTATATCCCATATAAGCAGTGGTGGCAGTGTCTAATCCATCAGTATCTGTCAGTTTCTCGGTTAATTGTCTGTAGGAATCCGCCGTACTCAGTCGTATTTCCCTGGGTGGAAGCTTACCATAACGATATTCCACACTATTCCACAGTTATGTTCTTTCCTTATCCTGGGCAGTCATTGTACAGTTTTTTTTACTGCGGCATGAAAACAATTTTCATTAAATTAAATTTTTAATTCATGCCAACCGTAAGTCATCAGTATTTCAAGTCAACTTCTAGTTATTAACACCTTTTGACTTTGTTTCCGTATTTAAAATTGACATAGGCAAGCACATAGTATGTTATTACACCTTTGCCTTACTCTTTGGGGAATACAAGTTGATAATATAAATAGTATGGTATAGTATGGTATAGTACATAAATCAAATTCATAATACCTAATACTATGATAAATAATAACGGTCAGGTATTTATTTCCAAAAATATCTCAGGATACAGATAATGTTAAGTATTAAATCTATAAAATTATAATTATTCCTATTTGCCTTTAATATCCACTTTAATAAAAATAATTAAATAAATACAATGTAATAAGCCTACGCGCATAGTCGTGGAGTTGCGGAAAATAGCCCGCTATACTAATGTAATAAGCCTAAAATATAACGAACACTTACATACTTAAGTACCTACAGTAAGTACTCTCGGTAAATACAATACATATCCATTTCATTACAACTTTGACCTGTGCGACTGTACACTATGATAACCTCTAGCAATTACAATACAGGCCGAGCTTTGTCCGGGACATGTGTCGTCGCCACCCGGGACATAGCGGGACATTATCATTGCCTTATACGGACGGAGTTGGGCTGTGACTTACTGAGGCAAGATTATTGCCTTTTAAAAATATATGGTAGGATGAAAGATCAATGTTAGGAGAATGATACTTATTTTAAAATTATATCCTACTCCTTTAGATTATTGGTATTGAAATCGAAATCTTTTAAAGTTGGAGGAAGCCTGAATTAAAAGTCTCAGGGGGCCTAGACAATGCCACATTTTACTATAGATAACGAAGTATCAAAAATAGTAACAGTAGTCCGAAATGTATGGGTTTGACATAACTTCAGCACGACACATATTGAAAAGTTAGGTATGCCAATTCCATACATTTTAGATTTATCTAACTTCGTTATCGATATGGAAATGTGACATTGTCTAGGCCCCCAGGGCTTCTAGATGCTGAAATTGGTGCACGCCTTAGCTCAAACAACTATGAAAAGTTGTATTTTCTTAGCATAGTTTTTAATTCCATCATATTTTCATTATCCGTAGATAAGAAATTTAATCTTCAACATACATCAAAATATTGCAAGAACTTTCATTAAACCCGATAAGCCAACAGTTTCAGAACAATTTTCATTGCGGGACCTTACAGAGGCAAAGTAGCACATTAATTTCATATCAATGGACCTCTCATTTATTTTCGCACTTCGCATTAGGAAAATTTCAGCTAGAACTCCCGACTACGCGACCAAAGACGCACGCAAATGCTATTTGAATGAGATTCAAGCCTTATTCGATGTCTGTAACTAGTCTTTGTGAACATCACTAACATTCTATTGAAATGGCTGCGGTGTGCCGAGGACCATACGTGTGTCAGCAGCCCGGCTCGGAACATCTCAATAGGACCAGCAAATAACTAGGAAGGACCTTATTCGCCAACAAGAATGCCCTCTGTCTTTGAGCGGATGTATTTTGCGTGCGCTAGCCCCAAGGATGCCTAACTAGACTTTCGTGCCTTAGAATTTATTGTACGCATACTGTTTACTATCTAGAAATCAAAGTGAATATAACTATTGATGCTTTGCATACAAGATAATTTGATATTGTACCGAAGTCCTTCGGAGCATACAAAAATAAACGCAGCACCTCCATTCAAGATATATGTCAATTGTTTCTCACATTTTATTAATTACATCCTACTAAATGAATTTATTACCAGCTCTGACACCATATCATTATTATATCCGACGATATAAAATTATTTATGATTAAAAGTGTTCACACCTTTGTAAGTATGTCATAATACATAATAATTACAAACACTTCCTTTTTAGTCGAATGATCGTTATGATCTGCGCGTGACTCGATAAAAATTCCTAACAAATCCGTTCGATGCATAAGATACATTGAAATAGTATCGAACAAAGCAATATTTGACAAGCCCGAAGTGAAACTGCGACCTTGACATACGTGTCAATCTGAAACGCGTGTCAAACTGAACGCGTGATTCTAATCTACATACAGTCACCTTTCACACCGTAAACACAGATCCTTGCGTTACATCACTACATAATATCATCAATCAAAAACTACAAGGGCCATATGCAGATTTTATTCAAATCCCAGTGAGATTGTCGAGCTCACCCACGTGACGATATTCGCATTCGATATTCGCCTTTGGATTCGCGGCGTCAAACAATAAAAGCACATCGACGCCACATAGTTGTAAGGTCGACAATCGTGTATAACGACGTGTCTATTAAAGTGACACTATTTTATGTGTAGTGAAATGCATTAGGTTATTTTGCATACAAAGCATTATAAATATTTCTTATGGCTAAGTCGTCTTACTCGGCGTTTTGAAAGCTCGGCCGGATGACACGCGTCGATACATCCGACTGTATTTTATGCGTCAAAGTGGATGTAAATGTATGTAAAGCAGAATCGTCTCGTTATGAAATATATTCTTTGAAGAGAAAAGAGGCAATGAATTACTGTTACGAAGTGTGCATTACTTACCTTAAAAATGAATATTTTGTGTTTTCATGATTAGAACGTAGAATCATCAATCATCATCGACAGCAATCAATTTACTGTCAAACCAGCACGATAATAAATTGATCACGGAGTATCTCTCACAATGAAATAGGGATGAATAGTCCCCCAGGCTAGCCTAGTGCGACTTGACAGGCATTACTCGCCCCGTCGAGAAAATCTTCCAAGCAAATAATATTAAATATTTGTCTCAGGCATGCAGCTCACTGTTTCCGTTCATAAATTTTAATAATACAAACAGTTTTAGAAAATTAAATCTTTTTGCCTTGGATTTGGTGTAGGATGTAGATATGACTGCAGTCCATGTTTATTTAATTAGGATATCACTGCTAGTATTCAATTATTAGTAGAGATATTATTGCTATTACATACTTCTTCAGACGTAACTATACATTACATAAAGTAAAACATTTAGGTTTCGAACCAAAGCCGTTACACCGAATGCAGTCCATCAAATGTAGTTAACAGTTTTATATTACCCAATCAAGTACTCGACAATGGAACTAATAAAATAAAACAAGTTTTCTACTCAACAATTAGCATTTTACACCCCACATTACTGAAAGACAAAGAGTAGTATACAAGTATTTACGTCTAAAACAGTTGATATTTAAATAGGTTCGGGCCGGGCGAAACACTTGTACGATTTGACAGGTGATAGCAGCGAACCGGTGAAATATTGCCGTTCGCCTGTGAAGCGATATCGCGCAGCTGGCGAACGATTGTGTACGGTACTCGGTAGGGCACCAGGATTCCACTCAGCGTACGCGTTTAGCGCTGTATCGGTGACAGTGAATTTATGATTTCCTCAAATGTTGATGACGGTCCGTTGTTAGGGAATACGTCGATATTTTCCCGTTGTTGCTGCTCCGTATCGGCTGCTTCTCATCTTGCATTTATTAGGCTTAACTTAACTTAGCGGGTTATTTTTTTTATTATTTAAAAATGTTGTGCTTACCACATTTTGAGGGAAATATCCATAGACCTTTTGGAACATGGATTACATTTAAGAAAAGTTTTGAAAAAAGCACCCCATATTTATGAACCGCCTTTTTGTGTACTCCTCCACGAGGGGAGATGGTGTTGCCTACTCTTACACTATTACTTATGTCAGGGCCAAGGGATTTGTGACCATAGATGTCATGTATACATTAGTTCCAATTTTGTCTATCAAATGCGCAACAGAAAATGAGCAAAATCTTAAAAAAATTGTCCTCATGCCGTTTATATCTTTGGCAATCTTTACTATCTATTAATGCCCAGTAATTTAATAAAAGATATTTTAGAACTGGTACCTATAGATACCTATTTTTTTTTACAAAACCTAGCGCTATCGTAAGATCAATTATTAATTGTATTGTTTAGTTTTTTATAACCTTTTGTTAGTGTATTTTTTGTATCATTGCTTGAAATGTAGTAATTATTTCTTTCTTTCTTTCAATGTATTTATTACAAACAGATGTACATATAGCATACCTAACTCCATGTTAAAATGAATGCACTGGCTAGAAAACGTAAGTAAATACATTTAACATTACTGCGGTTCATACATGCGAATGTTCAGGAAGAAATCAGTCCAAGTCATAGGTTATTCACGTTTATATGTACAACAGGTTATATAAATATAGTTAATACGATCGTGCTTGTAATATCTGGAAACTACCAACAATCAAAAGATAAAGTTTTATATTTATCCATTAATTAAATTGAATAATTATTTTACTTAATAAAAGGGGATCCTCTTAGGTTAAGAAGGGTCTACTACGATTACTGCGAATCGGTGGGTAGTAAAAATAACAACGTACTTAATTATGGTACTTATTTTTATGGCTTTATTTTGGCTGTCTGTCTGTTTTGTTTGTGTAATCTCCGGAATGGCTGGACGAAATGTTCGCAGGACGTTCATTGGTAGCTTATGTTATGAGGAGCAACTTAGGCTTTTATATAAAAGGTAAATCCTTTTTGGACGCAAGTCAAACCGCGGGTAACAGCTAGTAAATGATAAAATATTCTAAAATGCATATTTATTCAGTTTACTACATCTATTCACAGCACATACTAGCGTATGCAATTAGAAATCCTAACTTTGGTAGTGTCACTACTTATTTGCACTCAATCGGGAGTATCAAACGTCCAGTTTATATTGATCCCCGGCGAAATATACTACTAAAATTAGTTGTATCTGATTTGACACATTATTGTTCTTGATGAAGGAGCAATTTATATTGGGCGAAGTACACTAGGTCATTAAATATTAACATACTAGTAGTATTCAATAAAAAACTATCGTCATCATTAGGGAACTTAAATATACCATAACATACCATCACGGCTGTATTCCCCGAAGGGTTAGGCAGAGGTGTACTAATGTTAACCCACATTTCGCCGGTATATTTAGATCCCATGTAATAGGGGGCGAGCCTATTGCCATTAACCAGCCACAAATCCAGACTCCGAGCTGCTACTAAGAATATCATGGAAAAACCCAATAATACTTTGCTCGACCTGGGGATCGAACCCAGGACCTCTAGCGTAGCAGTCACGCTTAGGACCACTAGACTAATGAGGCGGTCTTAGGGAACTTAGTTCAACAATCACAATCAAACTGCCGACCCAGGTCCTACTAAACATGTCTCCCATGTTACACCGCTACGCTACCTATATTTCCGATACCCCTTTATAAATTCAAAGCTAGGCATAATAATATGTTGTTACTTAGTAGCTGTTAGGTACCTGGCCCACTTGACGCCGCCGGCCCACCTAGGGTGGGTCAGGTAACAGCTATAACCCACTGTACCTGCCATAAATAGATGTTTCTTTTTTGTAATAAAATGAAGCTATTGATTGACGGGAAAGCAATCGTAGGAAACCTTCAGGGTATCTCTTTTATTCAGAAGTTTTAGGTGCCATGCAATAACGGGCGAACCTGCTGCCATTATCCAGGCACAAATCCAACCTCCGAGATAAAACCAAGAATCTTATAGAAAAGGTCAATAATATTTTGCTCATAACAATAAAATTGTCATGAGCAATCGCGCATGTACCTATCAGACCAATAAGGTCCAACTATTAATATCATAAATGGAACGCAAAAGGTATTCTTCAAAACAAAAGGTGATGGGATCAGCTGCGAACAAAACAGGTTGCCTTATAGATGTAGGCGGACCACAACCTGTTCATATTTGTATTACAAATATTTACATCCAATGGATCGATAACACTACTTATATTGAGAATGTATTCAATAGAATCTTCTCAGGACTACCGTTCGGTCAAAATAACTGTGCGTGTCTTGAGTTACCCGTATGAACCGGCAGCGCAAATACATATTTTTTTAACATTAATATCGAAATTTATAAGGAAAATAATCATTAATGAGAAATATATTCGGTCCCAATTCTCTTTACACTGAGGTTTTATATTAATATTACCTACTTCAAAATTTCAACTGCCACTAATGGCTCCACAACCCAAATCAAATCCAAGACAGATATGACATTACGAAATTAATAGAAAACAGCCTTATACAAACTTTAAGTAGATAATAAAAAAGCTATAAAAAAATCTTTCAAAATAACTTCAATAGATGATCATTCTGACCAAGTTGTTTGGAAATTGTATTTTTTGTCATACGTTACCACAGTCGTATTCTGTCCTTAACAATTCTCTCGTCTCCTGTAGTCTTAAGAGACTCAGATCTGAGCCAATAGCATTCACTTACCATGTACTACTTCAAAATTCACTTCCTTACACGTTACTCGTAAGAAATTTTAAGCATGCATTGAACTAGGTTTACATAGTGGATGTAACTACTCCAAACAACATTAATCGTCTTAACAATCCCAGTAATTTCCTACATAAAGTATTGACACCGTAATTGAGTAATATGGAGTTTATTAGTGAAAGCTAGGGCATCCTACACGCGCGCGCGCCGCTAATCGGTGTGCGCGTGCGCCGTAATTACACTCATTTGAATATTCTACAACGAATTTGAATTTGAAATTGTTATGATTCATAGTTTGGAGATGTTGCGTTGCATGTTCGTCATTTGTCACTATGTCACCTTGGTTTCTAAATGGCTTTGTTATATGTGTTGGGACAGTCTACATTGTTATGTATGTATCTTCATTGTATTAATAGGTACAGAGTGTATTGAAATACGTAATCACAATTAAGGCAGATAGGTAAATAGTTAATCAATAATTTCATATTTAAATCCTTCCAATTGTGTTTCTAACTGGTCACTCATTTACATAAATAAAATACTTTAATTATTTAAAGAGAAAATACGAAAGAGAGAAAGAGATAATACGAAACAAACGTTTCTTGACCATATTTAAATTGCATGTAAACCATTTCTTAAGAATCCTGACGCAACTAGATCTTAAAGCCTAAGGATGCCTACCTATACTAAAGTTTTGTGTAACAAAACCTGAGATCCCTACAGCGGCTTTTGTAACGGAACTGGTTGAGCAGGCAGCGACGTCCACCGCTAAATTAAAGCCACACGCTCCTTTGAATTCCCCTTTCTTACGTATCAAACACAATTTGTATTTTGTAATGCAACAACGCTCGTTTTCGCAATGTTTCAATTCAATAGACCACTTAGTTAGATAAACTAGTATTTATTATTTTGTTTCAGTTGTCCCCGCTTTGGGGCTTTCTATTTTAATGAGATGTTTGGGAAAAGTTCAAAATAGAAGGTACATTTACCAACTTCTTTACTAACTTCAATAAATTGTTATACTATATTTTATCCCCTAAATCGCATCAGGGTTACATCACGTGAAAACAATAGATTTTTCCAGTGTCTGTTTGTAAAAGGCATGTAAGTAATAAATAGTTAGCCACGAGCCCCTTATTACGCCGTCAAATAACAGACTCATCACACTGATCACAAGAAATTATGTACATAACATACCATCACGCCCGTATTCCCCGAAGGGTTAGGCAGAGGTGTACTTAATGTACACCCACAGTTCGCCGGTATGTTTAGGTCCCATGTAATAGGGGGCGAGCCTATTGCCATTCACCGGGCACAAATCCAGACTCCGAGCTGCTACTGGGATTTTCATAGAAAAACCCAATAACACTTTGCTCGACCTGGGGATCGAACCCAAGACCTCTAGCGTAGCAGTCGCGATTGGGACCACTAGACCAACGAGGCAGTCAAATATCTACATGTAAATAAAATTACCTAGCAATCGATAATTTTAAGAGGGATTGCCTGAGAGCCGCACTCGACACGCGTTATAGACTAACCATCTCTCAACTGAGAAAGACCCGTTCAGCAATGGGACAGTAAATAGAATGATGATGGAAGAAATAGAGAGGCTCGTGACGGGTTGATGTGATCATTTTTAGCTAATGAAAGAGGGATGCCGCTCTATAGATTAAATAGTGACGTCCCTCTCTTGCAACTTAAAAAAGTTCGCAATGAGATGTCATGGTTCAGAGTCAGTTCTGAAAAACATAAAGTTGATATATATTAAACTTCAGCAACCACAAAGATTAAATCCACAAAATGCCAATACCAAAGCGAAGAAAATTATTATAAGCACCTAGCATTATTATTTTAATGTCTGGTTGGAAACCTAGTAAATACAGAGTACTTAATCGACTGCGAATAGCAATAAATCAAGACGCAAGATGAATTCAAATCACTTCTCCATGTCTGTTATGGATAGCAAGCATGGCAGATGGCGCCCATTAAATAAAAACTAAGCAGTATCTCATTATCCCTCTACGTAAAATACTAGTGATGTTGCCACTTTTCTGGTATTGCCTGATGTTAAAATGAACGAAAAAGGAATATGTGCAATACGCTCCGATAAATCTTTAAAATATTTTAATACCCAAGTTTAAAATGTTTTTACGTATGTCTCGACTGCTTAGGATTTAGTTTACATGCATCATGATAGACATAAATCGTAAATGCTATGGTATCCATTACAAACATAGATCACAGGTGACATCATACATTTGATTATACCGTGTGAAGTAAAATATGGCTAGAGGCAATGCAAAAAATGTTGCAATTTACAAATAAAAGTATATCATTGCCAACAAAGAATTCTAAGGCAAATAAAATTAAGTCATTAAGGAGATAATAATCAAACGTAACACATAAATGAATCATGCTAATAATCGTAACTTATCCCGTGGAACGCGAGGTACAGACGGCGCGCGGCGGTGCGTACCTGAGTCACAACTAATTAACGTATCTATTGTAAACGTCACTTGCGTGTGATTGTCGTATATTTCAATTTGACACATGCATGCCTGTATTACTCGCGAACGTGTGTTTTAATGAAATATTAATGCGTCTGTGTATGGTAGGTGAGTTTTGCAGCGCAGTCGGCGTTGCCATATGCGATGACCCACAAGCGCAACAATTTTTTCTTGTGTAGGTACTAAGGCGTCTCTCGTTAGTTCTCATACTTATTATAGGGTTCCCGTCCGTGTCCGGATTTAACACTGTGATTAAGATTTCAATAATAATTAAAAAAAAATACATACAGCCTTATTGGGTTTGGAAGTTTAGTTGGAAGCGCAACAGCTGAGCCTAGTTGCATGTCCAGGTCGAGCAAACTGTTTTTTATATCAGGAAATTCGTATTAGTTCGGCGTTTCTGTATGCGCCTGATTAATGGCAATAGGCTCGGCCCATATAATATGGAGCATAAAAACATACTCATCGGTGAACCGAGTATACACCTCTGCCGGAGCCTTAGGGACCCTTCAAATATACAGACAAAATCTGCACTCTGCAAAATCTGCAATCTGCACTCATTTTAAAGTCGTCGATTTTCATCATCATCATCATCAGCCCACACCCGTCCCCTGCTGGACGTAGGCCTTCCCTAGTGAACGCCACAGAGCCCGATCTTCGTCTTTCCGATTTAACCGTCAATTTTAAGAATTTAAATTTATTTCCTTTTTTTTTTAATGAAGAAATTGCAATGGTCTTATCTCAGTTTGGTCCTCAGCTCCTAACTACTTCTCGATATAGAGAGAAGCCCGCGTCGCGTACATATTAATAAACTTCTCTCGGTATTTGTGTTGCTAATTACTACGTAATCGAATAATTCTGCAGATAAGGGTAACTTAATATATTCAGCGTTAATTGGTCGGTAGCATTATGAAATGAAAGTTTATTGATTGAAGTGATAAATCAATACCGAATCAGGTGCTTGAGATTAGCAACTAGTCTATAACTACATAACTTATTACATTGTTTAATTTATGATCTTCATCACCGCATTTACTGTCCCACTGTTGGGCAAGTTTCTCCTTTCAAAGTAAGAGGAGTTAGGCTAAACTGCGAGTAATTAATTAAAGAATATCCCAGTGTGAGGCAACGTTTCTTTCAACATAATTATGTACACACTGCTACACATCAAGTTATACAAATCCAGTATAAGCTGGCCTTTTATTGTAGGGAAAACTATTACAATTGGAGATCAATCTGAGTTGGTTTTTTATAGCCGTGTGTACCATCACACTTAGAGGTGTACTGCCCTAGTCCCACAATATTAACAGGCACATAACTGTTACCTATTTAGGTCCTATGTAAAATGAGGCGAGCCTATATTTTCCTTAACACAGCACAAATCTAAACTCCGAGCTCATATTGAGAATTTCATAGAAAAACCCAATAACATAGTATTATTGGGTTATTGACCCCAAGACCTCAATCTATTCGTTTAAAATAGATTAAAGAAGAAATGAGGAAAAATTGCTTATAAGACTCCTTTGAGTACACAGTAGTTTTTGTGAAATGGCAATATTCTGAACTAATTAAAACGCATATCATTTTATGAATTTTGAACACTGTCTATCATATTTCTTTCTATTCCAATTTTAGAATTAAGTAATAAAATATTCGATTATAATATGCCAGTGTGTATCGAAACGTAGTTGTCATTTCAACTATATATCCTACCCGCAGAATTATTTTCAAATAACAGTGAGAGGTTCATTCGACCGCCACGGATTTCCGCGTAAAACGTTTTTGATGTACTTAGTGTTTGATTTTGAAAATTTGTGGAGTGAAAAGGGGTGGTCCGCAACTTTATTCATGTGACATCAAGTGCTAGTATATAATTATGTGTGTGTGTGAACCGTGATCATGAAAAATATTCAAATTATGAATCGTTGCTTTAGCTATTAGCAGTAGCAGATGACGTAAGTACCTATTCGTATTTATATTTTCTAATTGCTAATTCAATTTGAATGTGTATGTAGTTGTATCCTGAATTTATCTATTTTTTTTTTTTTTTTTAAAAAAGCTTACTAGCAATGTGGGTCACACATTACTAGTATTCTTGTTAACCCCTCGTGCTAAGCTAAATGCTTGTGTTACGAGTGGGTTCACGTCGGTAGTGCAATGGGTGGGGTTTGAACCGGCAACCACATGATCGCAAGTCCGACGCCCTAGCCATTAGGCTACCGCCGCTTCTAAATTTATCCCCGGGTAGCTGCTTCTAGTAATGCTAATATTTTTTTATTTTTTTATTTGGAATCTGCGACGCGGATACAATAATTCTAATTTGAATTAAGCACAATATCTAGTTATTACTGCCCAGGAACATTGTTGTTTTTAGAAGTATTTATAGAAGATTCTTGTCAGATATGACTATGTAAATGCACATCATATTTATAAATGTATGCTGTATGTACTTTTTTCTCAATAATATTAAATATGTTTAAACTAACATCGTTTTAAGATTGAGAGTTAATTAAAACATTGCAGCATTGCAGAAAATATTTTACAAGATACAAATAAATTATGAACTAAGTATGGCATCCTATAAAATTACTTAGTAGTTAAACGCTTATAATTTATAAGCAATTTAATGATCGTTTTCCTAAATTCTAGTTACAAGTACCTTTAATCCATCAATCAGTGTATCTGTTGAGTTTAACAAGAACTCGTAAACATCGAGTGAGTAACGCACGTCTACCATCGATTTACCCAATTAGAATCGATTCAGATCGCTCAAGTTACTATCGATATCACGACAATCGTTGAAGTTAAATTCCATTGCTGGTTTCATAAATATACGATTGTAGCAATGTTAAAAAAATCCGCAATGTATGTTACATTGAGGGGGAACTAATTTTTTTGGATCCAGAATGTTTGTTCAGTGGTAGTGGCCAGTATTGTCGACATTTAAAATGTGACATCTTCCGAATAGCACGCATTAAAAATACGGTAAGTGTTTGAAAAACGTCGTCTGATTTGATGGCTAATCGGTTAATGTATCTAGTGCCTTATTAGCGTGCTAACTAATGAATCATAAGATATTTACGTTAATAGCTCGCTGGCTCTCGGGTAATTTTCACGGATATTTGCATTATATTTTATAGCTCTAGTCGTTGCCCGAGGTCTCACTCGCGCCCCAAAAGGACACATAACTTAGTAATTAGGTTCTTCTTTATTTAAAACAAAAGTAGCCAACGTACAAGGAATAAAACGCCTTGTCATAATTTATCGTAATCTGTTCAGCGGTTTTAGGACAAACAAACAGATATTATTATGGACTATGTATTATTACAGACTAGCTTCCCGCCCACGGCTTCGCCCGCGTAGTTTCTCGGCTTTTCTATACTAAAATATGTATATGTATTATACATATAAACCTTCCTCTTGAATCACTCTATCTATTAAAAAAAACCGCATCAAAATCCGTTGCGTAGTTTCAAAGATTTAAGCATACAAAGGGACATACGGACAGAGAAAGCGACTTTGTTTTATATTATGTAGTGATTACACGGATTACCTACCTAATTTTATTAATTTCTCATTTTTCTAATTTTATTCCTGCGGCAATACTCGCGTTGATTTGCATTTTTTAAATTCTGTGAGAAATTCAGTAGATGTTGACTTTGGAATTATTACTAATAAAGATTAAACATACCATTAGGCCTTTATTCTCCAAAGGGTAGACAGGGGTGTACTTATATACACCCCCAGCGGTTTGTCAGGGTTCCATGTAATAGGGGGCCGGGCAATCCAAACTCTGAGTTGCTACTGAGAGTTTCATGGTAAAACTTTGCTCTACCTGAGAGTTAAACGTAGGGCCTCTAGCGCAGTCGTCGTGTTTAGGACGACTAAGAAGACAAATGTGGCAGAATCACTGGCTTAAAAATGTGATGGAATACAACATAAGAAATTCTGAATGCACGAGAGATTTTGTCGACGGTGGGCGTATGAAGTCTACCAACCGCACTATTCCGGCATACATCCGGCAGACCATATCTTAACCCCCTCTTATTCTGAGAGACGATAGTCAATAGGTTAATGAGGTATAAATGAGTTATTTATTATGCAACCTACACAACTCTTCCACTATTAGATACTAATACGCTAAAAACAAGTGAATGTGCATTCCTAACTCAACATGGCTTATGACTGTGTTAAGAGCCATATACGTGCGGGTCTCGATGACCGGCCAGTCTTCCCGCCAGTGATGAAACGCGTTTACTGGAAAACGTTCCACTCTCAGGGAATCTGGCTGGAAAAAAAATGTATACCGCATACTTTATAGGGTTGGTTTTTTAGCTAGTGAAGCGTAGGTCTCGGTGTGAGCGGGTAATTCGCTTTCGATTTCTAACATAAATTATAAGTAGGTAGTCACATTCAACATAAGTTTAACCGGTCAAGCGCCATATTGTAGACACAGTGCAAAGTATATATTTTTACCCTCTTGAGCCAACTACGTGCGTCAGTGAATTAATAACTGAAAATTGTGATTTTGTTTTTTTTATATCTTTATTTATTCAACGTGGTTTTATCACTTAATGATAATGTCACCCCGTGATTTTATTTTACTATCAAAACAGTTGAAACAACGAAGAAAAGAGATAGTAACCAAGAAAAATAAATTACATTACACGAATCAACATCATTATTTAAGTTTCAAAGAGCAAGGCGTTAAAAACCATCTAACAGTGAGACCCATGCCCTAGCGCACAGCGTCCCTCCCATATAGAGCGGTAGCGTGCTGATTAGCCGAGCGAATATAGCCTTTAATTACAATGCAATTAAACAGTCAACTGCACTAATTGACTGGATAACATCTTTAGCCGCGTGTGCTGAGGTGCGGTACGTTTTTTGCACCCAGCGATACTGAGCAAAAAATATGTAAAGCGCAAACTATTTGATAGGGTTAGAGTTCCGTCGATTTATTAAATTTTAAGATGGATTTATTTATGTAATAAATTGTATAATTATGTAACATATACCATCACGCCTGTACCTATTCCCCGAAGGGTTAGTATTTATAATATATCTAAATTAAAAACATAAATAGCAAAAAAGTTTTCGGAATCTTTCGAAGCTATTAGTGGTATTAAATAAAAACTTCACTTGTTACGTATTCAGAAAAAAATATTTAAATGTTCACAATTAAATTAAATTTGATCAATTCCAATTTAATTTCATTAATTTAACTTCTCTTTTTAATTAGGTACCAAAGCTATTTAGGATCAAGGTTTTTCTATTTCGTTTACGGTACACTAAAAATGTGTCAACTCGTTTCCGTTACAGTTAAAAGAGAATGCGTTTTTTCTATGGCCACCCACTAATTAGGCCGTGTGATCGTCTCGCTAGGAAATTTTGTAATGTATCCTCAGCCTTATAAGGTTTAAAAATAGAATCTAGCTGACTCAGTCAGCCCCTCTTCGATGATTACAAATAAATTAGATCTAAAGAAAACATGGTCATGTTTGGTGTTACATAATTTTTCATAAATTGTTAGTTATTATATTTTCGTAAATAGGGTATCATTATTATATTTTTTATAAATTAGTCAGTCCTATTGAAAAAGTAATTAAAGATTTATTTAGTAATAAATAATTCGAATACTTAAAAGAATATTTAATTGTTTTTTTAAGTATTCTATTTCTAAGATTCAAAGTTCTTAAAGTTTTGTAGGGGATTGAGAGGGGGCGCTCTATCCCTTTCCCACAAAACGAGTGTCAGTATAGAATTTGTACGATAAAAGCACGGTGTGACGTCACAAACTGCTACAGGGGCGCTCTCTAGCGTAAAATTAAAAAGCTAGTAATAGACTTTTTAACCAATTTTAATTTTGTTTTGTTGTTCGGCTCTTAAACTTATTTATGGATCCATAAAAAGTTTATCAACAAGCCTATATGAGTAGTATTCACTTTTTTATTTAAAAAAATGCCTATAGAATGAAATTTTTCACAACACAAATGGCGTGATTCAAACCATTAGTTATAATTTAATCGGAAGCAAACGTAATTGAGACCATAAAGTACCTAAATTCAGTGAGTTTCCAAAATTTTCTGACATTTAACCATTTTCTGCAACCCCGCACTACGTATGCAAGTGCGGTAGCATAGTTTGTCTAATTACAGAGAGTTGCCCAGCAGTGGGATTGTAAATTGGTTGATGATGACAGTACTCGAAGTAGGCTTACTCTAAGTTACGCTACAACAATGGTAAATGCCCATAAATCCCCATTATTCATAATAATATATCTTAAGTAGTGACAGAAACTCAGCCTAACGCCCACGTGAACTGTGACACATTTTCCTCGAAACAGAATTGTATCTGTAACATAAATTAGAAACAAATATGGTAAATAACAAAGATAGCTAACAAATACATTCTGACATTGTCAATGCGAATGATATTAGTCATGACATGATTGAAGGTAATGTTGAAAGTCCTGTTCTTGTAGCAAACATCTAAGACAGGCCCGCTCCGTACAGTCACGTAAGGGCTTTTAATTTTTTTCTCAATGTCGAGCCAGAATCAAACGCGGATTGTCTCAGCGAATCGAAAGACTCATCGTCTCCGTTCTCTCCTTTAAGAGTAAAAGGTTATAATCCAGCACGCTAGCCTACTGCGTCTAACCAGACTCCACATGCTGTCTAGAAATTTTCTCATTCATGGATTTCCTCACGATGTTTTTCTTCACTGTTTCATCGTATCAGCCCATTGCCATCCACTGCCGAACGAAGGCCTCCCCCAATGAGCGCCTACCATCCCGGTTTCGGGCAACTTGCATCCATCCGCTGCCAGCCACCTTCTTAAAATCGTTGATCCATCGTCTCGCAGCGTGTCCCAAACTATGCTTGCCCAAGCTTGGTCTCCAGTCTAGGTGCGTGCCTCTGATTCGAATAATACAACTTATCAGTCCAATTGTCATATCACATAACTATGCTATCACTGTTTCTTTGTAGGAAGGTAACACTTCATCAGAGTCTAAAACTAGTTTAGGATTTACACGCACTTGTTTATCACTTCATATGGAACAGATGTCCGCAAATGGTTTAGCAGTAGTAAATTTTAATAGAAAGAGTCGGTATAAAGACATTTTGCATTTGTGATTATTTTCTTTACTAAATTCGATATTTATGTAGGAATAAAAACACTTAACCAGACGATTTATCACCGCGGTAGTTCAGAACGGCTAAATTCAGACTAGCAGAGTTAATTCGAATCGTAGGTACCATCATAATTATTCTGTATTCCTCCATTGCCTTCTACGCCAGAAGCACTGACGAAAATGAAGGTTACAAAACATGCAGTCGCAGTTTTAATTGTTTATTTTATGATCAGATTTATGGTGACATAAATGAATTAACCTTGGCCAGTGGTTCTATGAGTCACTGAGTAACTTTTATTGCGCCGACATAATCGGATGCAATCTGAATCGAAGCAATGGAAGCTTGCACAGAGTATGTTACACATATAAATAGTAATTATTCAATGAAAAGATGTCCTCTGATGCCAAGTTTGCAAAGACTTTCATTCTTATTCCCTGACTTCCGCTAAAACGAGATCGATATAATCGATATCAAATTCTCCATGCAACGAAATTAAACTTCGCTTTTAATTCAACAAATTTTGCGCTTCTCACATCATCATCATCATCATCCTATTCTAGTCCACTACTGGACGTAGGCATCCCCTTGTGTGCCCATTTCTCTGCTTTTCACATCCAGCTTCTGTCGGCAATCTTTCGCAAATGGTCACTCCATTTTGTCAGAGGTCGTCCTACACTACGGTACCCACGTATACTTACAAATATAACAACCACTATCTTCTTATTTACCTGTAAGTATATTTTTTCTTATTGTATAAGAAACGTGAAAAGATCTTCACATAAAAAACAATAACAGAGTATTCCGTCCATCTTCTGTCGTATTACTCGTACCTTATTATATTCCAGGAAGGCTCCAAAGCCGTAAGGTCCGTGATACACAATGCTGCAGTGGTCGCAACACGGCACACGCTACAAATAAGATCGCGGGCGACACGTCATGCGGATTGCGGAGATTAGGTCAGTTTCTGATGCGCGGTAATGTTAGCGGCATTCGCCCCTAAAGTAACTTAATTAATTCAACTTTAGAAATACTGACCTAATCTAGAAGACTATAACTCACCATCACGCCTCAACTCATAGGGTAAGGCATAGGTGTATTTAATGTATCATGACAGTTCGCAAGTTTAGGAAAATTTATTTCTAGCGTTGCAGTCGCGCTTAGGACCACTAGACTAGTAAGACAGTTTTAGAAGTATACTCATCAAAATAGTTGACCATTTATTAATTTGTATTTGTAAATGCATTACATTTAATAATAAAAAGTATTTATTTATTGCGAGATAGAGATCTAGACCACTAAATATTACGACGAGTATGAGTAGTTAATCGACCATTTCTGTAATTTATATTTTTTGCTATGAGGAATGAATAGGTATTCAAGAAGAGTTCGCACTTATTACAGTCGGAACAATTAATTAAATTACACTATCTAATTTACTAAGGCGCTATTTAATCAGTGACTATGTAAGATCAACTACAGTGACAGTATCAAGAGTTCTGGCATAGGGCACACGAGTTCGCGTGCCGTTGCGACAGCGCCGCGCCCAACCACTAGTTAGTACCAGTGATGTGCGTGCAACAATATCGATCTTATTACGTATCGATATATAGCACACTTGCATCAAACAGAATGACCGCACTACGAGTTACAAGAAGGTTCGAATGTTGCAATAGCACCGCACCCAACTAGTGCCTAGTACTAGTGATGTGCGTGCATATAACAATGTAGATCGCATTACGTATCGATAAATATTAAACTGTGGCAAGCTAAATATAAGGAGTGACAGCGCCACACCTAACAAGTGAAGTGCGTGCATAAATATCGATTACGTTGCAAATCGATACTAAGTGCGTTTGTAGCGAATACAGTGACCATACCATAATATCTAAAGCACACGAGTTCGCGTGTTGTTGCGACACTGCTGGAACCAGTTAGAGATGTGCGTGTATAAAACAATATCGATGTTATATCGATCGATACATTTCCGCATCGACCGCCATTCGTAACGGTGCCCGTTTCCTAACCAATTGCTCTTGTTTTACGTTAGTTTATTGGCAAGGAATCTTTGTTACGTGTATTACAGTAACTATGTTATTACGTGTAACTGATATACCGATTGAAATTACTTAACCTCAACTGCAATGTTCTAAATTGTATAGTGTACCTATACAATGTTACTGTAAAATTTGCTAAGCGAACGGTAACATAGTGTGACATTGATATAAATACTTAGTTCTGATATTATCATCACTTTTGTTATACCTAAATTAAATAAATGGTTTAATCCTCTTAACAAGCATTTACCAGGTTTGTCCCTTATTTTTAGCATATTTTGAAGTTTGCGTAATAATATACTAAACGATAACAATTAGGCACAACACTATTTAATGGAGCGATAGCACAATTAGATGTAAGTATTTGCAACACTAGGTGCGCACGCGCCGGCCGCCTCTTGTCCACGAGCTTTCTACAAAAAAACCTAACAAATACTACAATCATGATAATTTGTGGTTGTTCGCTGTTGCAAAAGCTTTTGTCTTACAAAGTTAAATAAATGCTTCTTAGATATTTATCTCTTTTGTAAATTAAATTAATTAGTGAAATAAGTCAGAATCTATTAGTCTAACTAAAAGTAAAAAGTTATACGTAACGAGTTTTAGGCCAGCCAATTAGTAATTGGAAATCCTTTTAAGAGAATCTCAGAATCTGTCCCCCTATGATCTCAGACAGGATTCGAACCTGCGTCCCTCCGGTAAAATACATTGGACGTTTTAACCACTAAGCTACTGAGACTACTACCGCTGATATCGATTTTCTTTTCCACATTTTACGTCTTAAAGCATTACCTCGATATAGCCGAATAAAAAAACTAGAATCTCGTATCCGTCAAATTGTCATACGCTTAAAATAATGAGTAATCTTCACTAAAAGGTAGGACGTTTTCCAGATTCTGTCAACGAATATTTACTGATGACTCTTTTAAGTACAGGAAACATATTATTATAAAAATTAATGTTTTAACTAACTTCAAAAATAGGAGGAGGTTCTCAATTCGACTGTATGTTTTTTTAATGTCATAAGCTGCTTCGTCTTTTATAATCATGCAGTATGACACTAAACTCCACTGAAAGGGCTGGACCGATTTTGATTTATGATTTTTTTTGGTATAGGTTCACAATAATTGGACCCGCTAGATGGCGCTGCGATCGAGTTTGGAGCGACGAGTCCACGTCTTGGACCGTTATTTATAATTAAGTATAATTTATAATATCATAACAAAAGTATGAAATGCGTCATTTCATTGTTATAGTTCCTATATTAATAAGATAATAATTGAATAGTTGTGATACTGAGTTGCAGAAGAAAATGTAAACTATTTGCGCAGTATTCAGGAACTCCGCAGAGCTGCGCATTCGTCACAAGCGTCTTAATGTTATACTGATTGTGTTGATCGGAATTACCAACTCGATATGAATCAGTGGTTTAGCGGATTTTTTTATCCGTATGTTATCCAAGGTCTTAAGGGCGACTGATCCCTTAGTTCCCAGGTCAGGCAGTGTTGTTAGGGTTAAGATTTGTGCCCGGTTAATGACAATAGACTCGCCCTCTATTACATACTGGCGGCTCGGGCTTATCTAACCCTTCGGGAAAATTTAATACTGACGAAATTATGTTTTATGTAATTTTATCACATGGGAAGTAAAGAGTCAATAGCCCGACCATGCTTAAAAAAATATACTTACCTAAAGCTTATAAAGTAATACATTAAATTCTTCCATATTTTCAACACAGCCAACAGGCCCCACCTTGTTCCCTCGCTTGTATGACGATATAATCAGTGTAGCACGATCCATCACTGTACTGTCAAACTTACTCGATCGTGTATAAAGTGCCCATTTTATCCGGACACTTATATGCGACGCTACTTACAACGACCAAATGCCACCATTACGTCAGATTCAGTACATCTCAATTTAATTCATCATTTAGCCGCGTACCAAGTTTTACTGGTCAGTGTGCACGTCTCATATGCTCTCCGTGTTTTTTACGTGTCATTAACGTGGGACAGAATATTTAATTAGCTAATTAATTTCCGGTATTAACTGTTGTACTTAAGAAACAAGAACATCCGTTGAGCTTTCGGAGTATTGGACATCACGGGGAAAGTTTGAGGGTTAAAGTTCAACACCCCTCACCTATCCTTACCAGCAGATATCTATGTGGACTGCAAAACAACAAAAGTAGGTATAGAATAAGCTTTTGACCTTGATCTGCCTGGATTTACGTGTTGACGACTCAAATTCGATAAGCAAGGTGTCGGTCTCGTTTGTCATACAAACTCCTATTGAAATCATTAACAGGTGTCCCTTACGTAATGTATTGTAAGTGCTTTTTTCTATGAGACTTATCTGAACTTGAGATTATTCAATTTTGGATAGGACAACGTTTGTCGGGTCAATTAGTCCAAAATAGTTTGCATTTACCTGAGTTCCTATTTGACTTCTACTATCAATATCTATGACCAAAGTCAGATAGATTCATCCCACACCACATTAATTATGATATCCTGTTCCAACTACACCAATAGGAAACTCTACAGCCACTTGGAGACAAATGCAGTAATCAGTAGTTCGAACGCCCACAACCTCTGCAGTTGGTACCTACACTAATTCCATCATTTCAATTAGGTATACAAGTACGTGGGCGAATAATCGGCAGATAGGCTTTGTTTTCCTTTCACTTATCCATCCATACTATAAAGGCGAAGGAAGTCTGTCTGTCTGTCAGAATCACCTTTTCTCATAAATATAACATAACATCCCATCACGCCTGTATTCCTCGAAGGATTAGGCAGAGGTGTACTAATATACACCCACACTTCGCCGGTATGTTGTAATTGGGGGCGAGCCTATTGCCATTAACTGGGCACAAATCCAGGCTCCGCGCAGGCTTCATAGAATAACCCAATAACACTTTGCTCGACCTGGGGATCGAGCACCAGACAGCACAGGAGCGTAGCAGTCGCGCTTGGACCTATAAGACTGATGAGGCAGTCCCGCTCAAACCGGTAAACAGATGTAATAAAATTTGGCAGGGCGTAGGATTGCATCCTGAGGCTGACATAGGCCCGAGCTTTTGGTTTTATGTTTGATTCTCAAATCGAGCAATGTATTTTGATTTTACTATAAAACTATCAATACCTAGCAGCTCGGGGTTTGCATTTGTGTCCGGTATAATAATAATAATGTTTGGTTATTATTATTATAATAATTTGGGTTTGCCCCTACTAATTAAAACATACGAGTGAACTTGGTATAAATTAGTGCACCTCTGCCTAACTCTTGGGGAAGAAAGTATGTAAGTGTATTTGTCGTTCGTGAAGACTCTTCCGAGAAAATACAAATATTATCAATTGGTCTAAGTAATCTCTTCGTGTTCTCTCTTCTGTCATATTTTTTCCCTGCATACATAAATAAAATTTAAATTCTAGCAAGATCCGTTTCACAATGTTATTGTTATTTTAATCAATCGAGGTTTACCCTATCTAATAATAGCGTTAGTTCATAACGTATGATAAGTAAGTAGACCGATCTTAGTCCAGCATCCGCAAAGTTCCCGCCACACGTCATATAAGTCATAACCATTGGTCAGTAATTAAAACGGATGCAGATCGTAAAATTATCATTTCTGATTTATCTGAACGAAGTGGGCGGAGGCTTGTATCTGTAATCAGTTACTGACCAATTATTACATTTATTTACCTGCTCTATTTTTATATGGTCACCTTTTTTAATGAGTTTCATGGAATCGTCAGTTTCTTATAAAACTACTCATGTCACTGGTAATTGTCAACTCATAATTTAAGAGCTACCAGTTACACTTTAAGATGACTCAAATTACTTTTAAAACTGCCTGTTTTATTTTGAACTTTAATTCCATTGCAATAATGGCAACGAAACATTGTTCAATGATACAATGTTGCCCTAAATGTAACCTGGACGCTTAATAATAAGCCGAATCGATTTCCAGGCGCTTTGTCACATCACAATCTCGATATTAAAATATTTCGAGTTCCCATTCTCATGATTTCAATTGAAAAACTCATGTCAACGAAAAGATAATGAAGTTCTTAACGACGATGGACAGACAGAAGGGAGATTTATTGCCGTACTAATGACCGGCGGTTAAAGAAAAAATATATAAAGAACAAGTCGAGATTTAATTGCACAAAGCGAGTCCATTGCGTTGAACTAAGAACATTGAACAATACTACTGGAGTTTGTATTATCGTACTAAAATATAGAGTGATATACATCTTTATATTTATTTACTAAACCGTTAATGTACGTCTAGGACTAGGAGCCATATTCTCAAGTTTAGGAAACACTGTTCACTCACTGGAAATGATTACGTAACTGATTCATAAGTTTAACTTCGTTAACGTGCTAAGTAGCCCTACATACAAACAAAGCATTGGACCATCTGCGACTGTGAACAAAGGATTAAAAAACTTAATAGTAAACATAACATAACATACATCATCACTCCTGTATTCCCCGAAGGGTTAGGCAGAGGTGCACTTAATGTACACCCACAGTTCGCCGGTATGTTTAGGTCCCATGTAATAGGGGGCGAGCCTATTGCCATTCACTGGGCACAAATCCAGACTCCGAGCTGCTACTGAGAATTTCATAGAAAAACCCAAATAACACTATGCTCGACCTGGGGATCGAACCCAAGACCTCTAGCGTAGCAGTCGCGATTGGGACCACTAGACTAACGAGGCAGTCAGTTAATAGTTAAAGCTTATGAATAAGTCTTTGTGCCTTTGCCGACTCAGTCTCATTATCCGCAAGGAATTTCTAGGAATCTGTCCCAAATTGTTCATAAAAACAAATCGGTATATCCGAAATAGGCGTTATATTATATCCGGAGTCACTATTGCCAAATGAATTTCCTACGAAAGTATGCTTTAAATTCTAGGGACGTAAGTTCGACGTCGCTATAACCGAAAAGTAGTTATAACCGAGGTCGTTATTAATGAAATCTACTGTACTTTAAAGCTGCTAACTGTTCATTTATTTTAACACTATTTACTAAGTGGACAGATTTATAGGCCAGTTGATTTCAAAATTATTAGAACAGCTTAGAATACTCTTTAAGGGATTTCGAAAAAAAAAAAAGTTATCAATTCATCATTATTCTCTTTTTAAAAATTTTAATAGCTTCATTGCTCGTTAAATTTATTTATTTATGATAAAGTAGGCACTCCTGAGGTGGCCCATATACTTTCTTCTGGTTAGCGTCTAACATTAGCTTAATCGGATTTAGTTTTTTTAAATAGTTATCATTATTTTGTCTAATTAATATCAAGGCATATAGACTACTTTGTAGATATCGTATTTAAATAATGATGCTCACTTCATCTAGGTATAGAATATTGTATTTGTATCACAACTCACAATTCACTAAGTAATTGACACAAAACTAAAAATATAACTGCTCTACTTTATCTAAGTAAAACCGAGATGAGATCAATGTAAGTTGATAATAACTAGCTATTTCAGCATTACCATCAAGAATTTGTGCAATATATCACATGCTGCGTTTAGTAAGGGCCACTTGACCACTATGACATTTGCAAGGGCCGGCTAATAAGACACATTTCTCGTGTAGGGTGTACCCACGATTGTGTAAAACGGGACACCGTGGCGCCTTGTGCGGGGAAGGACGGACAATGGCCGCGGTGTCAAGCTGCATAGAGCGGTATTACATGGAAATCAAACGTGGGCGTGTTTGTTAGAATAATGTTTATTATGGTTTGATTTCTTTGAATTATATAAGTTTTCTGGAAATAAATAAAGTATACTTATATCCGTTAGTTTTATGAGTTACCGAATTCTTGTATTTTCTTAGTACTTAAATACTACAGAGGAATTCCTAGAGTTTGATAGACCACAAAATAATATTACAATACTAGCAACCGCTACATTAATTCCCACCGGAATAATTATGTTTATGATTCTTCTCTATGTCTCCGGAATTCAAATAAAAGGGCTAATTTAAAGTTCTGAATGTTCAGTTATGTTAAAAAAACCCGAAATATAGATTTCATGTAACCAACCTTAAAACATAGAGTGGGCAGCGCGGTGACTACATGTCGCGATAGTGTCGCGAGATTCCTAGCAAGCAAGACCTTATTGAGAATGTACGCGAAGCAAATGCAGCATGGTCACATCACTATTTTATTTATGTTGACGTTTTATTAAGATTTAGAGGATTTCAACTTTAAGCTAAATTGTAACCTATGTTTCCTAATCTTACGTCTTTTTTGTTCAATAAATGGCCTTAGAGGTCATGGAAAAATAAGAGAAAAAATCTTCATGGCTGCGTAGGGAGACAGGGTATGTTGGACTCCTACCGACTTAAACACGAAGTTGTCTTACTGTGCGCTATAGTCACAGCCATTCTATGACCAGCTCGTTGTTTCAGATCTATAGGTATAAGAATTAAAATTAATTGATTTTAACTTTAATTACAATATCAATTAATTGATCAGCGAGATCGTCTGACGTGCACTAGTTCTTATCCTAGACAGTGAGGCGTGTCAGGGACTCAATCGCCCGTATCTATTATAGGGTACTGAGGCAACCTGCGCGTGCGCAGCGACCGGCCGCTCGATAATGAGTGTAATTGCGCTATCCGTGTCCTTGTTACGTCCTTGCTTTCACTGATAACGCTCGCTCGAGGTTATCACTTATATAATAATATAAGTGATTAAATCTCCCGAAAGGTCAATCTTTAATGGTGACCCTTGCGAAACTGAACTGATTTTTGACATTAAATTGAGGATCGATTACATGTTTTTATTGACGAATCCGTTTCAAGGACGGTGGGACTGTATTTACTTTCGAATTTTACTTTTATGTGTGTTGCTCAATAAAATTGGAGTATTAAACTTATAATTGTGACAGGAACTTGACGTAGTAGGTATATATTTTTCGTAAGAACGATGGATATCGCGTTCAATATTGCACAATTTTCTGTGGGTACAAGTAAAGTTTACAGGTCACAAGTTCCTTCATTCGAATATAACATGAATGCTTTTGATAAAGAGTTCTGCAGCCAATCATGTGTTTGTAAACATCGCAGGAATCCTCTCATTGGTTCCTCGGCGGTGTGTCCTTTTAAGCTCACGATCTTACATTAGACACAAGTAATCATTGGTGGATTTACAATTAATCGAGGCATTTAAAATAAACCTATGCTGTCTTATTACAAAAAGCGGTTTAACTAAAAACCCAGGTCTAAGCCTCTATAAACTACGGTTTAAAGAAAAATGATATTACAAATCGTGGTTTTGCGATAATCCTTAGACTATGTCATGGTCTAACGCTAAACCTCGGTGGCCCCTAGTTTAACGATGGTCTAAATAGTATCTGTCAATGTTTCTCTTTATTTTTGTCCTCGAATATGTGCATGATTGTGCATTAGTATATCCTATAACATTTAAAATTGGGGTTAGCTTAAAATCAATAAATTAAAGACTTCAAGGAGATATTTTTCTCTTTCGTTGGTCCATCACAATATCTTATTGAATAAAAATTTAGTAATTCCCAAGCAACTACACCAATCGTTAAATACTCTACACGTAGCGCCGTATATCAAAAGCATCAATCCTAAACACGTGTAGAATTGTTAGGTAATTCCTACAGAATGATAATGAGACAAGTAACCACATCATACCCACAACCAGAAGCAACCACCATATTCACACAAGCACACAATCTCACAAATACACACACATCAATCTTTAACACCCCTCATAATCATTTATCATTATTTTATGTAGCTTAATAGGCTACAGACAATTGTTCTATTAGAAATTTCGATAGCATAAAATTCCAAGGCTAAATGAACTTTGTTCAACTTGGTTTTGTTTAATGTTATGGTTTCATATAACGCGCAAGAATGCTACGTTTCGTCACACGTACCTACTTGGATTTATCATAAGCAATTAATACGACATAAGTATTGTGCTTAAACCTAAACACAACTACAATCGACGAAATAACTAATGTTTTTATCCATGCAAAAGAGGTCATCATATTTTTAACACTTCTAAACATTATTTAATCGTTAGATTATTACCAAAACGTTTTGTTTCCTGGGCATACGGAACGTTAAAATTGAATGATATCATGGTGAACGAATGATATTTGTATTAATCTGTGGTTAATATGTAGATCATGGTTCAAAACACGGTACTAAGAAGATCACGGTTTATTTATGTTTTGTAATACGGACAAATTTAGACCATAGTTCTTCAGATAAGCCTGGACTTGATAGTTCAGGTTTAAACCAAGGATTTTTTAGTTTTTTGTAATAAGACTGATGATGTTGGTGCATGTAACAATTCACGCAATCGACAAATCAATTTCAATACTGATTGTTAGGGAACTATTATTTAATTATGTATAATTATCTAATATAATATTATTCGTATAAAAGATAGCTCCACAAGGGAACAAACCACTCTCATAGGGAATCGTAACAAAAATGTTATAAAACATAAAAACATACCATCACGTCTGTATTCCCCGAAGGGTTAGGCACAGGGCACAGGTGTACTAAAGTAAAAGTACATTTAAAAATAATATGACTATTTTTAAATTGCAGAAATGTTTGGTCAGCTCATAGGATTGGAACCCACGCCACTGAGCGTACCTATCCATAATGGCGAGGTATCCAACTCAATATATTAAGCAACTATTGATTTAAAATCACTCTAAAATCTTTAATTTAAATTCAATCTTTCAGTGGACAAGTTCAACTAGTTTCAAACAACTATAGGTGCACGATTCCAATTTTCTATTGTGTTTATAATTAGCTGCTTGACGGGTCATGCAGTGATAGCCTGGTGACGTGACCTTAGACTGCCAAGACTGAAGTCTCGAGTTTGAAACCAAAGCACGCACCTCTGACTTCTCGAAGTCGTGTGCGTATAATTATGTTCTTAATTATTTTTTATCACTCGACTAAACGGCGAATAATTTGATTGATAAGATACTTAAAATGATTGTATTTTTACTCCTGTCTGAATGTGTAAACCAATTGACTTAACAACCGTGTAACATTTCATAAACAAATAAATATGATAAATGCTTATTTGAGCATAAAATATAGACTGTTGTACAGCAGTTCTTTAGTCAATGCTTTAGTCTTAGTAGTTGCACATTTCTTTTCATTTCGTCACTTTTCTATGAAAGTGCTGATTTTATTTTCACGATTTCAGTGTTGGTAAAAATTGTTCATAATGATGAATATGACGAGACCCTTTCGCTGGTAAGACGACTCAAATATTATGATGTATATCATCACTCGTAGATATTCTTATAATACATTAATTTACGAGCTTGTTTTGAAAACCAGAACTGTCTCCGCGATGACTAACACTTGATGAGTTATCTTATCTGGCAAGAGTAACGTGATGATATTTAGAATCGTGTCGCCGCCATTTTGCTGTAATTAAGTGGAGACGTGGGAATTCTAACATAACCCTCTTGATGCCAGTGGGCCATCACGACTAAACTTTATTACATATTTGTGTAATTCGAGTCTCGTCATTACGTCGCCATGCAACTGCGAGACTGGAGTTTCTCTATAAAAATGAGTCACCTGCCATATATTTTTCAACAAATATAAACTGTTTAATTCTGCTTGTCTCTCAGTGTTAGGTATATATATTTCTGTCCTTTAGAACTTTTTTTGTGTACCTACATTTTCTTGAAGATGTGATTTGTCTTCCTGATAACTGTAAGCCTCCAATGTCATTTTATGAACCAATAAAATTCCCAACTGATCTACAAGATTTAACATAGCGTACCATGGTGATTCACGCCATTGCCTGAATGGTTTTAGTAACAGAGCTTAGGTGTACTGGCGTACACGCACGGTTGACCGGCTACTTTAGAATGAACTTGTTGCCATTAACTGGACACAAATCAGAATTCTTCTGCTGCTACTGAGAATTTTCAAAGTAATAGGAAATCCCATCAACACTTTACTCGACCTGGTGATCAAACCTTGGGCTTGACAGTCGCGCCATTTGGTAGTGGGTAAATAAGGCTATGTAAAATGTATACAAATAAACTTGGATTGTATTTGTTTTATTTTTCGATGCGTTTACAATATTTAATATTTTTTAATTGAACTTGAAATTAAATAGGTACAAGTGTACTTAACATACGCAAGTTTATCGTGTGACGTTAAAACCTTATCGAGCTAGTGCCTCCGAGTGATATGATTACAAATATTTAACTTTACAATATTGCATTGATATCTATTATATTACACGCTTCAAACATACAAGCTTCAAAATACATTGTGTACTGACCCTTACTTTAATACGTGAAGTTTTATGCAGAGATTGTGACGTCATGACGTCATGACTCAACTTTTTTTTATTACTGTTTGTGATCAAAGTCTCAAAGACAGATCGTTTAAAAATGTGATAAGTACTAACCTATACCTAGACGAAAGGTAAAGAATAGCGATGTGATCAAAATCTGCGGAAAACCTTACAAATTATTTCTTATAATTGTAGTTATTACATTTTCTAAAGATACATTAAACTTTTCTTATGCGACCTTTATTATCTACGAATAGCAATCGCTACATCTTTGAGCCTCGATTTAATATAAAACACATGATATGCATTTTGTCTATCGCAAACTCCTATGTACAAAAATCTGTAAATAACAAATATAACAAAATATGATTTATTAAAAATTCATTTCTAATGACGCAATAAAGTAACGAATTTATTCACAATGCCAAATACTGGATTATATTGCGCTTTTTATTTTTCCATAATTATAAATATCAAATCATTTTGGAATAGAAAAACTTTGGTAGTTTCCTTTGACTAAACGAGCAACCTCGGAACGTTAACCAATTTTAATAATTTTACAAAATATAATGAAAATACAAATACCGTATTTTTGTGACCATATTTCATAGATTATAAATTAATTGTGTTTAAAAAATATAATAAAATAAAAATTCTTTTAGGTTTCACTTCTTCGAAATCGCTATCAATCGAACGCAGCAATTGATATTTTTTAAACATCAATTAATTAACTTTAACTCTACACAATAACAGACAAAACACTTTTATGTACATTTATAATTATAAAATACGTTTTAAGTCAACCTTAAATCACAAGATATCAACTAGGAACAAATATTAAAGTTATCTTTAAAACGTTGCTTTTTCTTAACAAATCTACACTTAGTTTATTAAAACATAATAATATATCAAATTGATTTGTCATGTCGCTAATAATAATTTATTTTGCTAATAAAATATTTTTTACAATAGAAAAGAAAAAAAACTTGTTTTTATTAAACAAAACTGGAGTAGATTTCAATTTGCAATATGCTTGCTTTGTAACATGTAGGTATTGAAAATTTACTGGTAGCATTTTGGTAATAGAGCGTATCTTAATACAAAGAAGCCAAAGCACAAACAAAATTAAGTTGTCATTATAACGGAACTTCAAAATTGAATCAATATCTCAAATGTTGCTCTCAATACGAAAGGTAGAGAGACGTCACTATACGTAATATACACCCGCATTACGTGCTATAATTTGAACTTACCTACTTATTTACAACGACTTACCATCAATGTCTAGTTCACTGGTACGGGAAAATAAACCTTAAAGCATTTAAACTGAAGACGTCACTAGACCATGCAGCTATATAATTTAATGTCTAATATAATTTCCAGTGTAGATGCTTTAAGATTCTAGCACAAATTCTAGTTAAAAGGCTGCGTCCATAGCGGTGGCGGTGGCGGCAGCGGGTACGCCGGTGGCTATGTGGATATGGCGAGCGACGGGCGCGGGCCGTGCGCGGCGTGCGCACCATGCGGGGGCGTCGCCGCCGGAGAGCGTGCACCCGGCGAACACGTCACTTTTCCCATGAACGACCGAATATCATCGAAATACGCATCCTCCCTTTCCGTATCAGCAGAGCTTGGGGAATCTCCACCCTCAGCCTCATGCTTCTTCAAGTGACGGTCGAGGTTTGTCTGCTGCCCGAAACATCTTTCACATAAAGGACACCGAAATGGCCTCTCCTTATTGTGAATATTCCTCACGTGCCTCTGAAGGTTCGACGAGATGGAGAATGAACGCTCGCAATACTTGCACTTGTACGGTTGCTCTCCAGTGTGTGTGCGTAGATGTCTGGTCAAGTTTGCACTCCGAGGGAAGACTTTCCCACAGAACTTACAAGCATACCTATCACGCAACTTTCCAGAGCCAGCACTTAGCTCTTGAAACTTAGCATATGCACTAGGTTGCCTGTCAGGTCCATCAGTACCGAGAAGTGGGGATAAAAAATTGAAAGGGCTTGGTACGTACGGAGAGTGGGTTGAGTTCAGCATCGATTCAGCAGAATGAAATGACGGAAATCTGGGTCGATACATGGCATCGATAATGTTACTGTGTTGCGGATGAACGGGCATGGGGAATGCGAGAGGTGGTGATATAAGCTGAGGTGGTGAATCCTCCCTCTTGGGTTCTACGCCTTCCACGTCCACATCTGTCGTGTCGTTTTCAGGGGTCTTACTCCTTGCAGCTGGGCTTTCAGGCGGTGAATAAGACTTAACTGAGTTGCGAAAGGAACGATCATCATTATCAGCTTCAGAATCTTTATCGTTCTGTTTCCTAGACACTGATAGATCTAAAGGCTGGTCACCTTCGTCTTTCTTTGAGTTTTCTTCGACATCAGAATATTCGGAATTCTTATCATCTTCATTTACATTCTTGGACAAATCTTTGGGTAACGGTGATTCAGATTTATTGCGCTGAATGTCATTATTATTGTGATTAAGAGACAAATTATATGGTGACTTCCGTTTTAACTCGTCTCTTGGGAAAGTAAATGGAACGATAGGCGTGGCCAGTGGCATCACTGGTGATGGTCGCTGTTGAGAAGTTGCTTCTTCACCGGACGGCGGTGATTGCTTGGAGTAAATACCATGCAATTTGCTGGGCGTGGCCCTGTCGGAACTGTAGTTTTCCCTTTTTATTTCGAAATCTATATCCTTAGACTTCTTGTTATCTTCTAAAGAATTTGAGCTATCCATGCTTTTTACTGATAGGCGGCCTTCTTGTTGTTTGGATACTAAATTGGCGTTTGACATAGCCATGTCTTGTTCCATTGCAAGTCTAGCCCCTTGCACATTGAAAAGCAATGGGCTTAAGAACTCGGGTGGGCATGCTGCAGCAGCAGCGGCAGAGAATAATGCTGGATAGTGAGCAAATGGACCGTACGGGAGAGGCAGAGTATGTCCCCTGTACATCGGGAACGGGTTGGTGTTGTTTGGGGTATTCATTCCAACGTTTTGTAGTGACGATATTTGCGGTAAACCCTGGGGCAATTGTCCTCGAAGGTTGACTGAAGCAGCAGTAGCGGTGTCACAGAATCTCTTGTGTTTAGTAAGAGAGGCGTAAGACGTAAAGGATTGACCGCATTTTACGCATTCAATTAGCGCTCTGCAGGCGACGTGCATCCGTTTGTGGCGACAGAGGTTGGAGAACTGGGTATAAGCCTGGAAAAAAGAGTAAAGATGGTTTAAGGAATCTGTAGGTAGGATTTTTAGACACTAATATTGCCTTAAATGGAGAAAATTGTAACATTGACTTGCGGAAAAAAAAGGACCTAATGTCTCTATAAACTTGCTTCCAAATAGGTAATAAAAACAGAACAAATAATAATGAGAAGTGATCTTTTTGCGTGCATTTTATTAAAGTGAGAGAGCGAGATTAAAATGTCATAAAGAAACGAAAATAAGAAACCATGAAAAAGATTGCCTTACCTTAAAGCAGACTTTGCACTGGAAGGGCTTGACGCTGGAGTGTATATGCGTGTGTTGCTTGAGGCCGGAGGAGGTGGCGAATGTCTTGCCGCACTCGGGGCACGCGTGGCTGCGGGCACCCGCGTGTTGCGCGCGAATGTGGCGCTGGAGGTTGGAAGGATCGGTAAATACCTGAAATAACATCAGGTTTCGCAAACGGTGAAACAAGAACCACCGATAAAAGAACCCACTAATTGAAAATTAAAGCCCAGGGAATACTATATGACCCATTAATTTTGAAACAGATGATTAAGTTATAGATATTATGTCAAGGCACTATTAGAAGTTGAGATTAAGATATGAGAATATGCTACTCGAAAAGTTGAAATAAACCCATGTTTTTTCAGGAAATAAATCACATTTATTAAACACTTTACGGTCTTACCACAAAATCAATCATAATTAAACTAAAAAAGTTATAAATGTTTATAAATAAATATGTAGTTTCAGAAATAAATTTAATAAGTATATTTTTTTTGTAGTAAGACCGTATAAATATAATTTAAGTTGTATATTCATATTCTACAAAGTATTCAATCCACACCTTAGGACAGTTCTCGCAGGGATACTTTCTGATGTCTGTATGCGCAAGCGCACGGTGTCGCAGGAGCAGGACGCGAGTGCTGTAAGCCCTGTTACAAAGTTCGCAGTGAAACGACGCGGCCGGCTGAGCGTGCTCCGTTATCAAGTGGAGATCGAGACTGGAACAAAATACAAGAAAATTTATATAAAAATATCATTCAGTCGGCTAAATGTCAAGGACGACAAAATTTCCCCTTGATCACATCCGCGTATGTGTAGAGAAAGTTAGTTTCGTACGGGATTCGCCTGAAGGTCGTTTAGATTTAGCTGTTATTCTCAAGGATAGTTGCATTCTTTGTGTCGGTTAATTTGTTGTTCAGTTGAGCGATTATTTTAGTCATGTTTTTTCCGGTAGGTTGTGAAACAAAGCATTGACCGTGTCATGCGAGTTGACCCGCTATCGATACTACTGATCTGTGCTGCCCTACAAACTTTGGTACTTTTATTATAGCATAACGGGCTTTTAACGCCTCTATACATATGTAGCTAAGGAGCTGCAGGTTGCGGATTTTAATCCTATACTCAAATATATATTATATGACATAAATTATGTACCTATGATTTTGATTATGCTGTCTCGGTTTTTATACTTATAGGTATTCGTTAAATCATTCATGTTACTTATCGTATAAATACTACTTACCATGTGACGAAGTTATTTGACACCTGATTACTTATTTATTTTGTTTCATTATTCGATTAAATCATGTAATACGCCTACCTCCACGACTATGTCTCCGAAGGAAGGGCTGGGCAGAGTTGTATTAACCGACTTCATACCCTTAGTTTGCTATTATGTCTATGACCATTAAACCAAAGACAAATCCAAAGTTCGTTTATAATAATATTATATTGTTTTTTGTAGCATTAGATACATCCAATTTACCTCCTGTTTCACAGTAAAAGAAACATTCACAAACTACCCTAGTTAATAAAGGTGACATTTTCATTACGACTGTAATATAACTACCTACATTTTATATTCTAATTGTATTTTATGGTATACCACCAACGACTCTATTAGAAAGTGAGGAGATTACGCTAACGAACTTGAATAGGGCACGCTGCCATCTATACCCTGACTACTTATAGGAAAAGACAAAATAATAACATCTTTATGCATAGGGATCGCCCACGGGAACATAACTTACTAATACACTCAACCATGCATAATTCAAACATGTTTTCGTTCCTCGGTGTATATATGAATTCATTTTTGCAATAAATTCTATATGTACACGCTTTATGAGCGAAATCCGCAATAGACACAATATTTTACGAGTTTCGCATAGCTTCCGAGTATCTCATTCATCCGACCCTCATTTTCTATGATTCGATTGAAAATACTGTTATCGTCGTCTTAATAACTTGTGTCGACGTTTGATGGAAAACGTATATCATTTGCAAAAACGGTGCGAGTGAGTCTCCTTGGGAAAACTGGTCTACCGCACGCAACCCTTACTGCCTCCGGCTATTTTCTAACGCAGCACCTGTTACACCTCGTTAGTCGTGTTTTAATATAAACACAGATTACATCGCCGCTTTTATAAAGGAAATAGAATTGACTAGTTGTTGCGAGGGTAGATCTATGTCGATCTATTTGAAAGCGTCGTGGTTATCGACTGGGTAAGATGGAACGTTTTCACTGTTGCACGGCTGCTCTGGGCCCGTCGCCGTATCTTTTAATTAATCTGAGGAATAAAATCTACCGTCTGTAATGGTTCCGTCGCATACTGTCAGTCCGTAGGAGCGTTTGACTAGTCACATATTATGTACTACTTACTCGTACATCCACATGCAGAACGGTGCGGTCTCGAGTGCTCTAATTTAATAATGTTTGGCTTTTAACTAATATATTCCTACTATATTTGAAATTGTGGTGGTTGAAAATTTAACATTAATTCTAAAATTATAAGTTTGAAAAATGTATCGATAAGACTTATGATAAGGCTTTATTTACACAACTGAGAAGCTGGTAGCTATTCCGGTTAAGTAGGTACCTAATTATTTTCTTAATTAGTAGTTCACGATCAAAAGCCAGACTGTTGTACTACATTTTGCAACATATCAACCAAATGGCAAATAAGAGCGAATTACATTATCCTCGAAACCAAGTTCGTAATCGACGCACGCGCACCTCGGATACAACTCATAGCCCGCGGGCTCACTTGCACAAGCCACCTATCTGCGCATACAATCTCAAACTTAACTGTTCGGTTATTTTTTCATTACTCCACAACATCATCTAAGTAAACGAATCTAACAGAGCCGTCGTATCATTTAATAGCGTATTACGTAATTGTATAACAATTGAAAGTGTATTACATTCTTTCAGTTCGTTGTAATAGAACATTGGTTAGATATCACCTGGGTTCGAGCTACCATGACTTGGTTTGATTTAGTTTTTTATAGCATGTCGTATGTCTGTAATATTACTATTAGAGTATTATACATTTGATCGAAGTACATAAAGGTAGCTACATAAATAAACATTGCGTCAAAAACAAAAATGTTATCAACAGTTTTTTCTAGTCAAATTTAGTCAAAAATATGTACCTAGAGATTGTTTAAAAATTTTGAGAATACTACAGTGAGTGTCTATTCTTTCTGTCCCTTTTCCTAAAGGTGCAAGATGCACCCATCCTTCCATTCTGAATACAAACTTGTCGATGACAGTCGTTTAATCTCCTAACGAGAAACATTACGTCCGCAGTGGAAATCGAAACTAAACATGCTGTAGACGTCGATATCCGCCGATCATAGGAATAATCTACATGTTCACCAATTGATAACATCCAATGAACAACTTTCGTTCCGAGCCGATCCATTAAGCTCCGCCCACACGAGCCACCGATACTAACTAGCCACTAAAATGACGCTGATGTCCTTAAGATCTTAACAAATAACTATGCTTATGTTTGTGTAGCTAATAATAGTTAATACACCCCAGAGAAAGTAAAGAGTTCAAGTGTGGTTGTGTGAAAAAGCTACTGTTATTTAGAATAATAATTAATAAGTCAACATTAATCATTTTTATTTTTTTTTTATTTTTTTATTTTTTTTTTATTAATAAGTCAAATAGGCTCAAATTTACAATAGCATTATAGAAAAAATAAAATAAGTATTTTAGGGCTATTTGAGGCTTTATAAAATAAATAAATTTGAAAGCGACTTTCTACAAACAACGAATTTCTCCACGACTGACATAGAAAAGTAAAGATTTAAATAATTCGATCCCAAAATCCCCGAGCGCCATTTTAGCTCCACCTAGCCTAATGATGTACTACTACCGATGAACGTGCTTACATTTTAATAATCGATTGTAGATCCCGACTAGCGCTAACAATCGGTTGAGAAATACCGTAACTCAGTCCATGTCCGAATAGATAGCATCGATATTACCCACCTGGCCGGATCCTATTCTCCTTGTACATCATTTATATGGAAACTAACCTGTAATTATATTATAATAGAAACAAGTTACATAACTATCATACCACACTATATCATATTTCTTGAAAAATAATCCATACCTAATATCTCTAAATTACCGTCAAATTAAACTAGTACAAACTCGATCGGTGCCAAATAAAAATAAATCCGCGTTATACAAATAATAGATAATGCTTGTCCAAAAGATCCGATCACAATCGAATAGCTTGTAATTTCAGTGTTCGACTGCGCAATCGCCTCCTAATCGATCTGATATCGATTCAAGGTGCGACACCGGTGATGATCAGTTCAATTGTGACAGCACTCTGACGAAAGTAAGAGTGGAAAGAGATACGATAAAAATGATTACAATAACATTTCGTAATCCACATGATGCATTACAATACGCCCGAACAAGTATTAGGAACGAACGTGACACTATAATTTAATACATCAATAATAAGAATAGCTGATTCTACTACTGTATGATGCGATACGACGCTGGCGCATAATGCATTACTGATGTCAACGAAGGTTTCTTACGGCTATTATTATCTGATCGATGTAAACCGTAGGAGATTATATTCTGTATTTTTTCCTATATTTTTTTTATATGCCATAAAGCATAAAAGCAACAACGTAGCGCACGTCTAATTACTAATCGATCTCCCGATGCCCTAGAAACGTTGTAAACGTTTAAAACAATAGTGATGGTGCGATAAGAACCGCGTCACCGCGAGGATACGTTAGAACGGTGCATGTCGATAATCTCGATCTCCTGCATTATTGACGAGCCAGCGCTTCGATAGAATATGATGACACACGCCATTATGGCCTTCCATCGTTTGTCACATAGATATTAAATTCATGATATAGTTTCATTCGTGATGAGACGTTCAGTTAATTGTTTTACTGATTTTATCGTGAAGCCTCTGTTATTGTTTATTTGTTATAAACGTAGGTATTTTTAGTTTTGAAGATTCCGCATGTACTATGATAGAAAATTTAAGAGATGAACCTAATGAAATGCAGTCACAATCTTCGAAATCTCTGAATCGTCGCGTGCCATCAACCCGCCCGGCAACAAATCATCGAGGTGCGCCTTATCGAACGGGCACATCACTAGTACTAAATAAATCGTAACAGCCCGCTCTTCTACGACCAAATAATATTAATGGCAGGAGGTTAATGGTTCCGAAGACGTTTGAAATTGATAGACTTTTGCATCTAGTGGCGGACATCTTGAATGAACCGTTTAGATGGGATGCCCGATTGACTGATTTGAATTTAATTTGTTGGCAAGAACTGTAACATAAATACGTATTTTATAGCCACAGTAAATGTAAATCTATCGAGTAAGTAAAACAGTAAAAAGAAGAAAAGATACGCATCTATAACGTGTTACAATGGCAATATTATAAACTGTTTAATGTTAATGCATGGAACAATGGTTTTGATAAGAATTATTTAGTAGCCACTTAAGCTGGCTAGACCTCAATAAATTTCCTAGACCGATATAAATAGAGTTACCGACCGATACAATCATATCGTCTATCGTAGCACGGCTAGGCGAATATCCTTATAGAACCTTTATAAGGCGAGCTACCTATAAGTTATAAGTAATAAAAATTGTAAGACAGATATGAATTATATAAACTTAAGTAGTGACTTAATTTCCGCAGTAATCATGGGTTCTATTCTCGCATGGTGAAAATATTTTTTTTTAATGTAGGCACAGTGTGACCACTTTATAACATTATATATTTGTTATGGGTCAACCCGCAGTAGGCTAGTGTGGTGGACTATATAGCCTTATCTCTCCCTCCTCCCAATAGTGGGCCGATGTAATAAGTTAATGATAATATAAAGTACTTACACATCGATGTTGGGGAAAGGCAGGTCGCAGAAGCTGCAGCGGATCTCAGCGTCTTCTCGATCGTCGTCGTCGGCAGCAGACTGTGAGCTGAACTTCTCAACGGATGGCTGATGCTCTGAAACAAATAATACATGAAATTAAGAACATTGCATAACCTGCGTGATCTCGAGCGGTAATTTCTACCCGATTTTTATTTTCTTTGGAATAAGATTACTCATATGAGCTGTAATTCAATAAACATGTAACAATTTCATTCTGATTCAATCCTCTTAGCCCTTTCCTAAGTATTATAGGGTCGGCTTCCATAAAACATTACATAAGTGGATTTTAATTTGCCAGTAATATTGTAAATGAAAATTGTAGAAAACTGCTTAAGCAACAACCCGCCCCGGCGGAAAACAATTGTAAGTCAGTATTACCTTAGGTACCCAAGCTTGTTGCCTGGTAAATTGAAAAAAAACACCAAGAATGACATCTAAGATCGGTTCACAGAATTCTAGTTAGAACCCTATTGCTATTGAATATAAATTTAATTTCGCACAACAGAATGCCGCGGTGCCATTACAGTTAGATCCTTAATTTATCTCACCGCCAGTGCATGTTCACTTCCTTCACGGTGTAAGTCATTTAAGAGCATAAAGGGCTATGTAAATCAATAGGAACCATGCAATTATGCCGCGGACAGTTTCGTAACGCGTGCAAAGCGTACGATGCGACAGCGACACGGACCCGACTCAATTTATTATTTATTGATATAATACATCGATAATTTCTGAACGTAGTCCAACTAAAAAATACAAAGTTTAAAAAAAATAAGTTCCGCCTAGGAATTTCACATAGGTACCTAGATAAAAATATCTGCAGCAATTGTTTTATTGAATTGGATAGGATTTTAATACAATTTTAAGGGTTTTTCATATTCAGTTTCTTCTATTCAACTTCTATAAATTACACAATTCTGAATAAAACTAACGATTATATAAAACTCTACAGTCTTAGGATTCATAAAAAACAACGAGAAAATTAAAAATCGTATAATAACTATAAAAAAGTCACTCATGATTCACTGAAATTTCCGACATCTTCAACCAATTTAAATGGTACTTAAGAGTAATTTTCAACTGACGTAAAATTATAACTAAATACCATGTCCCAATTATGTACTCTAGGAAATATTGTACAACAAAATATCCGACCGTAATAACAGGGTAGGACATGTCATACGTTTGCACAGAATTATCGTCATATTCTGACGTATGGAATCACGAACAGGGCGTCGGAAGTATGAAATGGCTCGCATTGACACATGCAGAATTAATTCGAGTCACGACGGGTGAAGCCACGCCTCGAGCATTGTCTAACGAGCATCCGTGATAAGGCAAGGCTAAGATAACGACGTGATATCATCGGACAAATATGAATCTGTAATACCGACATTGTTCTTGTTAAAATCAGTTCATAAATCACCGCATGACTTCTTAAGAATATCAAGAACTAATATCAATTGTTCAAAGTTATGCAAACTTATAATAGAAAACATCTCAAGTGTTTTGCCCGTAAATGAAAGTTTGTAAAATATAGTGTTCTAAATCATAAAATTAATGAATTGTTGAGTCTCGCCCGCTACTACAAGGGACCTAAACATACCCGTAACGTTTGAGTGTACATTCATACACCTCTGCCTAACCCTTCAGTGAATACAGCCTTCTTCACTTCTCCTTCTGTTATGTTATTCGTTATTTCGAAATAACAAAAAATAATCGGCATTTTGAATATTTAGCAGATTCAAACGAGTTTAGTTAAGATTACTTGAATGTGCATTAGTATTCAGGAGTTGTAACACTATGAATATGAAATGGGAATGCATGGGCAGCACTAAGTAGGAAGATAGATTGCAGTTTATCATGGCAAAGCTGTGGTAACGACTATGTTAAACAATGTAAATAAGTAATACCTACATTGCACAGTACTTTTTGGGCGATACTCACGGTGTAAAATGTGTTGTTATTTATAAACACGAAATTTAAATAATGCCTATAAACTGCATTAAAGTTCAAATGTTTTAAATAGAAAATATATAAATAGGTCACTATATTTTTTTTTTTTTTAAATGTCTTTTTACTTATTCTTAAGGGTTACAATTTCTGATCATAAAATGCCTACATACCTGAAGCCAATATTCAAATTCGCAGAAGTCAAAGTCAGGATGGCACAGGATCACCAGGGATGCCACGGGAGGTCAGAGGTGAAACTATGTGTGATGTCAATATAGCACTGAAGTGTTTGTTACGAATTATCATGGGGCAGTCACACCCCCACCCCACCTGCGGTGCGAGGGTTAATATGCTCACTTGACCCGCCCGATGGGGAAATATGGAAAATCATCTGTGCGTGACAACTATACTGTTTGTGGTTTTAAAGTATTTAAAGCCATAATATGTGACGAGTGACTAGTTTAGGGTTAACAAGTTTCCCTAATCTTTGCCCGATATTATAAACCATTATTCGAGAGAAAAGCTCACCGCCCATGGCAAAACCGTACAATTAATCTTGTTCTCCTATTTTTTAGATACGAAAAAACAAAATATGATCACGGCTGTATTCCCCAAACGGTTCGGCAGAGGTGTTCTCATGTACACCCACATTTTGCCGATATGCTTAGGTCCTCTGTAGTAGAGGGCAAGCCTATTGCCATTAACCGGGCACAAATCCAAACTCTGAGCTTCTACTGAAAATTTCATAGAAAACCTAATAACACTGTTCGACCTGGGACCATAGGAAACAATAAGAAGTAGAGTTTTATATTAGGCACTTGGAAAGCAATAGGGTTACTGTAAACTTCAGCTTACGTCTTCTTCATTTCGTCGATAGATCTAAAATTACAACATTAGCCGAAGGTGTATGAAAGATTTGTTCAAAATTTAAAAACTTTGTTTTCAAAGCAAAGCCTCACAAAGATAATCTTTCATAGAACAATTTCATAGAACTTCTCCATAGGTTGTAAAAGCTTAATTGAAATATAAACATTTAAACTTGCACAACTTTGACTTTTTAAGTTCTCCTGCATGTCCTAAAACTTCGAATTATTTTTCCCATACATAAACCATAAAACTGACGTAAACCAAACAAAACGATAAGGCACACACAACAAGGCAGTAAATAAAATTTGCGTAGTAAGGCAGGGTGCGCTGATCGTTAAGTTTTCCCACGACGTCACAGATGTCGCGCCTGCGCCCGCGCACCGTGACGGTGACTTACCGATTTTGTAATAAATTTCACCCCAAGCTACACCTGTTGTTTCTCGCAATTTGTAAGTTTTATTTAACTTGTTTAATTACAAGTCAATATTATTAATTTATTTGTTTTTTTTTTTTTTTTTTAAATCATTGCGAATCATATGCGGAAATTAGAACAGTTCATAATGAATTTTAGACATACAAGGCAATATTTTAATTTTAACACTAGGATCGAATGCGATTAAGCCAACGTCACACAAAACTATCCAAATGTTACGCCCTCATTTGACTATAATTTTAGAAACCGATATTTTCTTACAAGCCGTGCTTACGCACATTGAAATTCATCATCATCATCATCAACCCATTACATTGTCCCACTGCTGGGCACGGGTCTCCTCTCAGTACGAGAGGGATTAGGCTATAGTCCGCCACGCTAGCCTACTGCGGGTTGGCAGACTTCAATAATAATAATGTGGAGTTAACCCTTTATTGGCCGTACTTTTTCAAATCGCCTCGTGCATTCGTGCATTGAAATTACTTAATCTTAAATCATCACCGCAAATCAATTCAAATTAATATAACCATGTTCTAGAACACAATCGTGTCGTTAATCTGTTGGTCTATGGTTCGCTTCCTGCGTGGAAATAGGTCCTGTTCGCGCTCGCGGCTGAACCTTCGCATCAGGTGCGTCGCACGCGCATCTTACCGTTACACCCCGCGGCGAAAACGGTCGCGGTAATGTGCTCCGTACTTGTGTTAGACCTTCAACGGACTCTGAAGATGAATGTTGTTAGATATGGACATAAAATATATACTCTAAAGTATTTTATAGTTTTCATGAAACCGCTCCCTTTTTCCCATGCCTAGATATGGATTATGAAATTCTACATTGATATATTATAGACGTAAGGTAGGTATGTAGGTCTTTTTTTTTAAACATGTTTAGCAGTATTTTTTTTTGTGCGTCGGTCTGGCACGATTTCGTGATAAAATATCATGTACCTAGTAATTCTTTGAATCTCCTAAATAAAAAAATATTCAAACTAGTCACCGCACTAAGTACAGTAAAGCTTTAGGTTCTCGCAACATAATCGAATTAAAAAACATGAATGCTATCTTATTCATCAGATTAATTAACCAAAAAAGATTACAGTATGATTAAAAATAACCGAAATGAAAACGTAGAGACACGCTTCACAGTCTATTGTGGCATACAAATTATTCAATTTTGCGTGACATCGAGATATCAAATGATCTAATCTGCGCACAAAAACGTTCAGCTCCCGAACCAGACTTAACCCTTCACTGGGGGCGGTGTTATTAAATTGAAATATTTCTATTTTATTGTGCGTAATATTTATTTGATTGTTAAATAAATACGCAATGTGGGACGCCGAGTGATTGTCGTCGGTTTAATGGAGGGTGCGACTATTGTTGTTGGTTAATTTTTTGATTAATCATCCCGTTTGCGAGGGCATCGTTGCGATTGTGTGACGTTTCTATTTGAGATTTACGCTCAATTTTTTGAGTGTACTGGGCCCGTATTATGAAGTTTTAAAAAACCATGCAAGTTCCAGGCAATTCAATTTACGGCCGTAAACTGTCTCGCTAAATTTCGTATTATGACACAAATATAACCGGCCGACTTCTGAATGGATTACTTCTCTATGGCTGGCGTGTAATTTTTGAAAGCGCCGTTCAAAAGCTTGATTATTGTTTTTATCGGTAAGTTACGGTTATTTTTTGAATATCCTTTTGTATTAAAAATCCATAATAAATATAGTTCCTAACCAAATTTAAGTAAAACATAATATTTAACAATAAAAAATAAAAATCAAATAATATTCCTTTAGCTAACCCATATTTACATTACTTTGACGTTTTATATTTCATCTACATTTATGTAGTGAGAATTTAAGTTTTCGAATGACACCCATCAATTTAAGGTAAATGTACCAGTAATGATACACAGACAAAATGGTGAGAAAAACGGCTTTTCATAGAAAAAAAAAATATTTTTATTATCATATAGTAATTTATTGATCTTTCATTTAACTTAAAAAAAAAACATAAAAGTTTAAAGTGTTATTGTAAATACTTATACATAACTTTCCAATAGTCTTAAATTGTACGTTTTATTGATCGACAAATTTTTCATTCGCCCGAATAGCTGACAATGATTTTTTTAAATTTGGTTCCCAATAATTTGACAGTAGGATTTCGTAATAACTTAAGGTAAAAACATACATAATTGTGAATACTAAACACGAGTGTTCTCATAGGCTCATAGTTTCATAGATTACATTCGCAGATGTCTCTACTATTATTATAAGTAGTCGTGGGGCCAATCAGTGTATAGTTATTTTTATTATAATTAGTAAGGACAAAAATATCAACTTCTGAGATACTATCGATTTACTGGTACATTTACCTTGGCTGATATGGCGGGAATTGAATACGTAGGTACGCAATTTCGTAATACATTTACATTATTTTAAAGTAAATTAATTATATTACTCATGGCGTAAGTACCTATTTTTTAGATGTTTTGTGTGTTTGTTTTATGTATGTGAGTCATTTACTTTTCATTTCACGTTATTTAGTCCGGGAAGCGAAACTACTACAAATCGTTGGCGGCGAGTAACTTTAACACAATTGTGAGAGTTTTTTAAGATCCCTACACCCCTACAGTGGAGACTGATGAAAACCACATTGAACGTTGAAAGGCACTTGCCGTATTTATTCAGATAAAAACACTGGATCATTAGCGAATCACTCCGTATCGTTATTCGTTCTTCAAGTCTTCACCACTCATTGTCCGCTACAATGCCCATGAGGAAATTGGTATCGATTTTAATAAAACCGCTACAATGATTCCTTGAATTCTCAAGGACAAGGTGCTGTGAAGAGTTGCAGGGAATGTTCTAAACTTAGAATGTGAATGTATTTCGCTCTCTAGACATTCAGACACTTCCAATTCGTCACTCATGATTAATATATTTACTTTAAATTCGCAATAAACCTTAAACAATTCAGTTTACGTATCAATAAAGCAGCTTAAACTGAATGATTTTATTTGTCAGTTCTTGACATTTGAAACGGAAAATTGAATGTCAAATAAGCGCTCGTAATACGACTATTGCCAGCCAGTCAGCAAAGTCGGGCAGAAGTCGGCTTGAAGTGTCACGTGGCCTCTGACTGGCTGGATATTGTGTTCATAATACGAATTTGCAAGGCAGTTCAATTCACGGCGTAAACTGCCTGGCAATAAGAGCTCATAATACGCCCCCTGTGCTGTGCATTAGTTAAAGAAACGAAATAATATTCAAAATACTGTCATGAGATCAAGCAAGCACGCTTAGCTAGCCTGCTTTAAGTTCAATGTCAAACAAACTTTATTCTAATTTAAAGTACTTTATAAAAAAGCAATGTAATTATAATCAGGCCCTTATCAAGGATCAATTATAACCAGAACACAATAGGTACAATAGAGCACAATAGAAAAAAAAATGTTTCAACCTTCTGGAGGTTCACGGTCTCTAATGAGGTTTTGTTACCCTACTCATCGATCTAGAAAAGGCTGCCATAACTGTATGTATCCACCCAGTATGTAAGTAGAGCTACTTATTGGACTATATTACACCGTCTAGAAAAAACATGGATAAAACAAAACAACGTCTCATAATCATCATAATCCATTTTTTCTTATCAATTTTGAAAATAATAATCACGGTGCGAGATAACAGGGCTACTACAGAACAACACAATAGTGCGTGCGCCGTCGGACAAAGCAACGTCATCAATTTTAATCTGCGCGACAATTGCGCGATGACAAATGTCAGCGCGCGACACTCATTCATTACGCGCACGAGGCGATTTGAAAAAGTACGGCCAATAAAGGGTTGACTCCACATTATTATTATTGCGTATGATGAGAGATGGATTATAATGATTCAAATTTCAAAACTATATTTATAATCTTTGCTTTTGACACACGCTCTTACAAACACTAGGAATTCGAATAATCTTAACTCATAGAAATCTAAGCTACTTAAAATTCATAAACTTCAAATGCCTAACAAAGGAATGAGGCTAGGAATACTAAAATGACCTTTTAGAAAATATTTCTGTGCTAATAAATCTGTGTCATTATTTATGAAGTTTACTATCTAGTCTTATCTAGAGAATTTTTAGGTGCCTATACAGACAAGTGATGTAACAGATCGGTATGGTCTAAGAAAATAAGTATGTAATATTTGCTCATAAATTAAACACGAGAGCGCTATCGATCAACATTGTCATGTAGGCTATTTATTCAAAAACCTATCTCGGAGCGAATTAATCCTTTCGCAAAAAAAAAGTTATTCTTATCGAGAAATTATTCAATGAATGGAGCGATAGGTGGCCTCTGTTGCTATAAAGGCACCATCAATCATGTCTTGTGCAATGGAGCCCGGAGCTTTATGACAAATGCTTGATGCTGACTGCAAATCGTTTCTAATTAGGGATATTTAAGAGTCATTGTGGACGCAATATTGGAATGTCATGCTGCTTATGTTTGTACAGTGATGAATGTGGGTGGTAAGTTATGTGGTTGCTGAAGTAAATGGTTCTCCCTCGATTTGGGACCGATTTTTTCAACAACTTTATGTAGGTACGTGGAAAACAAAATTAAGTTCTGTTTCATGTCCTCCGCAAGAGAATAATTTGATAGGTATGTCAGATATTAAATTAGGTATATATGATACCTGCGTAATATCTTGACAGTCTTGCAAAAATTCCGAAACGTTTATTTGAGAAATATTAAAATTATGGTTAATAGTCCATAGTTTTAATATTTCTCAAATATAAGTTTCTGAATTATTGCAAGACTTATAACGTATTTACAGTTTTTTACTTACCATCACTCCTGTATTCCCGGACGGGTTAGGCAGAGTTGTACTAATGTACCCACACTTCGCCTGTTTAGGTTTCATGTAAAAGGGGGTCAGCCTATTTACATTACCTGGGCACACATCCAGACTGCGAGCTGCTACTGAGAATTTCATAGAAAAGCTGAATAACACTGCTCGACCTGGGAATCGAATCCCGCGTAACAGTCGCGCTAGGGACTACTAGTAAATAGTCACTTACAGTTTTAGTAATGAAAAGTTAGACTTGAATCCTCTTTTTTACTGTTGTAAGATGATGCAGAATGCAACAATATAATATCGACGTATACTTTTGAAATCTAGCTATCCAATTCTCCTAGATATTGAAATGACGTGTGCAGAGGAAAGTCAGCAAGTCAATGCGTAACATAATTAGAGTGAAGCAGCTATTACGTGCAATTGGAATCGCATAAATCACCGGCGAAGTGCCGGCTGCGACGCCGCCGCCGCGCCGGAAGCCGTTACAGGAAGCACTGAAGACCCGCACCCGGTTCGTGTACGGTCCCTAGATGTGACACTGTGAGTTTCGAAATGTGAACTCACTGTTCACTGTTGGCGCTAGGCCGTAGAGTGTGTTATTTTTTTAGAACATTTGGGTGATATAGATTAGGCTCAGGATCAGCTAGGATCAGGAGCAGTTATTTATTTATTTATTTATTTATTTAATTCATGAACAATTTACATTGTATTTGAATATGACAGGGTTATTACAATAATATTTAAGTAAAGTCACACACATAAATGGAGAACACAATGTCATACAATTACTTATTAGTACAATTCAATTAAATTGATTAATATAATAATGTCAATTTGTAAATTTTGAATGAGTAAGCAAAAAGTTGAATCATAATTTGTGATAATAGTAGGTACATAATGGTATGGTTAACTTAAGTAGGCATATAAACATTTGTGGTCATTTATCTAAGTCGGACACTGAATATAAACATTTGTCTAATAGAAACTTTTTAAGTTTTGTCTTGAATAAATTTGTGTCATAAATCAATGTTTTCAAGTCAGGGGGCAGTTTGTTGTATAACTCAACTGCTTGGTACTTTGGACAATGCTTAGTTATATTAAGTTTGGGAGTTATTAAGTTTTTAATCGCATTCCTTCGTGTACCCTCTCTAAACTCTCTTTCTTGTGGCGTTTCATACTGATGAATATATTTAGCGAAGTTGCTTAGCAGGCTTAAGTTCTCGCGGCCTCTCTAAATGGACTTTTTGGTTGTCGCCAGCCCCACATAAGCACACCGTTCTCCGACGGTATAACATGCGCACAGGCATTTACTCCGACAAAAAAATAGAATGAGATATATTTCATGAAAAATCATCAGTTGCTATTGTTTATAGCATTTTATGTACTTAATTTATATTATAGTAAATATTTTACCTAGGTACTTAAAAATATTCGAAATAAAAAGAACAATACTATCTGCGTCTTTATACAGTCCTCAAAATAGACTTCGTCTCTTCTAGTAGGTATCTATATAAACAGTCCTTAAACGTCACCCTCGCTTTAACAATAGCATATGCGTGATTTTTCACATAGGCGGCGCGTACGTCGCGATTTATCTAAATTAAATATCGCATGCGCGCGTGGCACCGGCGTGTCGGTGTGTCCAAGCCCTAAGATTTTTTTATGTATACAGTATGTTTTGTTTGTTTTATGAAATGACATAATATACGAAAAGATATAACGATTTCGTATTTACTGGTTGATGAGAACATCCATGTTACCGAAATTATTAAACCATTATGTCAAATAGATCTTAGAACAACCTAAGATCGATACCAAAAAAAAATTATGTATTATACTATAGGTATATTAAATACATCGCCCTGTGCGATGCGGTCGCTCGTGGAATTTATTATTATTGTTACTAAGAAACATTGATATTCAGATAAAATATGGTAGTAAATTAAATCATAAACAAATTAAGGAATGCAGACTAAAATGATGTCATTTTATTTTACAATTTGAATACCTACTGATCCAGTTTCAATGGTCGTGAATGAATTCATCCGCGGTGACTAACAGTATTAAGGTGCAATTGTAGTAATTTGCACAAAAAAAAACAAGCAATCGTATTTAACTGTATTTATATGTATTTTTCCTTTATGTTACCTGTTATTATTATAAAATTAATAAAGTTCAATTTATTTATTTGCACCGATAATATTTTGTGTTACCTTCTATTGTAACGTATTCTTGCAAATAAATAATTTGAATGAATTGCAGTTCACTCAAATTACCAGAAAGTGACCTCGGACCAATGACGTTGGAATCCTGAGGTCCTAAAATAAGTTAATTGAGAAGCTTTATTTCTTTTTTTATCGGACAGATGCCGATCTCTGCCGATTTTCCGCTACCGAGGCTTTGTAGGCATTCTATATTTGTATCAACCTGTATTTTGGCGTACATGTGAGTTGTCAAGGGTCGCCGTCCACCGATTGGGGCAGAGGGCAGGTGACTCCAATTAACTGTCACCCCGCGTGTCAACAGAGCGTGAACACGCGTGACCGTGATTCAACCGCCTCGCCAATAGCCTGGGAGAACCAGTTGTAGATACTGGTCATAGATAGCTTAATTTAGTTGGTTTTTTTAGAATCTAAGTAATTCTGTGAACGTTGAAAAATTGGTTGAAACTCAGATTTATCTTAATTGAATCAAACTGAATTAGGGACATGAGATTTAAACGTGAAAGTTCAGTCATCATTAAATTTTTAATTTTACATCGGTTTTTTCTATTTATAAAATTATTTTCGAATTTGGATTATTAATGCATTATAAAACGTCATGATGGCACTTATAAATTTTCTGAAATTTGTAGATATTTTACAAAAAGTCTAAACATAATATTATTGTATATGATTTAGGTAAGTATAGATTTTTAATACTGAATATCATTTCCTAGCTGATGACCTCTGAAAAGAAACACCTAAACATATTCTACTTAAAACTCCAGACAGTATGGTATGAGATAATTTGAGATTTACCTACAATGTAAAGCTGAACAGGCCTTTTGAAGATAGAACCATAGCAGCTTCGATTTATTCCCGGTGATATTCTTATTAAATATGGTTGTACGTAGGGTTGTACTCACTCAAGTCTAGAGATAGCAGATCGTCCGAATATAGAGGTGTTCGGGGACCCAGCAGCAACTCTTGTCCGGACGGCACTTCACGAACCACTTTGTACCACACCTGAAACATTGTGGTAATTAGTTAGAAAAAAATACTTATTAAAAGTTCCTGTAACAAAGATCATCTACAATACTAGAATAGTATTATAATATCACAGATTTTGAATAGGTATCTTCACGATGGACCCATAATTCTATAACATTATATTATAGTCTGAAATAAATTAATGATTTATAATTATAAAAAAGATGGGAATAGATTAAATAATCCAAAGCTTTGCTGTGACGTTATTTTCAGTATTCGCACAATAATCATAATGAAACTTTTTTTAATGTTAACATAAACATTAAAATTGCATAGATTTCGAAACCTTAAATTACGATCTGCCTCATCAATAGTAAACATTGATTATATAGGTTTAGGCTTTAACATTGTAGTCATTATGATGATGCAAAATATTTTCCAATAATATCGCTAAATTTAATAAAAACTGATTCATTCAATATCACCGTAATAATCTAAATGTACGATATATTCAAATTTCGATTCCGTTTAACCTCGACTAGGGTACAAATAAGTGAATCTAATCACCGCATCTGTTCGCTCCCCTCATTGACCGGAAGTGGCACACAGTTGTTCAGCCGAACACCGATTTTCTGCCACCGGAAGTACCAACGTTCCACATTCAAATTTAATTGGGGTAATGCCACAATGGCCTCGCGAGCACCGATGTGATAATCATTCGTTGATTTGTGCGTTATTAGTTTTAATCGTTAATCGTGAGAAATAGGATTCCCAAAATAGAGTAAATTGGGGCTCTTTGGATATTTTTTATTTAATATTAATAAATCGGACAGCAAAAGTACCTAAAATAAACCTGTTATGATGTACATGAAAAACAGATTTACTTTCCTTTGCTATTTATTTTACTATTTTATAACCAAATAAAAGGCTTTCTGTCTTTTTCGTTTCATTTAAGTAAAATAGATTATTACTGTAGTTAGGTTAGGTTAAGTTAGGTTAAGTAAGTTTGTTATTAGGTACATTCAGTTAGGTAAGTTCTAAATTAATTTATTTACTCGTGAACTACAATTTAACAGTTCTGAAAATAGGACCAAATCGACCAGGGCGTACCTGAAGTTCATTTATTATTTCTCCTGCATGCCTAACATCACAAAATACTTTTGTCGTCGATTATCTCGTAATTACTTGAGTTAATATAAAAAACATGCGCATTAAAAGTATCTTCGTAAATACTTGAAATGCGTACATTTTCATACAAAATGTAGATTCCAGATGTCATAATAAGTTGCATACGAACAGTCTGTGTTGAAGCGGCAGTAGCCTAATGGCTAGGGCATTGGACTTGCGACTACTTGGCTGCCGGTTCGAAACCCACCCATTGCACTAACGACGTGAACCCCCTCGTAACACAAGCATTTAGCTTAGCGCGAGGCGTTAACAAGAATACCAGTAATGTGCGACCCACATTGCTAGGTATATAAAAAAAAAGATGCGTCAAAGATGGAAACGTACTTGGCCAGCCAACAAGAGGTGTTGCACATTGACATCATGTGAGTAGTTAGTGGAGCGCACCAGTTTGAGCCAGTTACTCTTCTCGGAAGTACCATCCAACCAGCGACCAGCACCAGTCTTATGGCGTACCTGGAAATAGAGAAAATACTTATAATATTAGTAGGAAAATGCATTTAGTAATAATGTCAAATACCTATGTAGATAAATAATAGTTTGTATTTCTTTATCACAAACATATACCGATTTCTCGTAATTGGGTTATATGTAAAATAATAAATTAACATTCAGCTGCATCCAGATATAGCTTGTAAAAGTCTGTAGTAAAAATAATAATGTTTTTTTTATTCGAAAAATTCGGAATAAGGTTTTTAAATGAAAGGCAAATTTCAATAAAAATAATTCTTTTAATTTAGAAATAGTGAATCAAGCGCCATCTAGTAGCTAGAACTTGAACTTTCAAGAGCTAACATAATGTCGTCGGAATCTCACTCAAGCACAAAGAATTGCTGTTTTAAGATAGCTTACAGTCAAACAAAATAAAGAAATCGCAATTGATATAGTATAATAACATTATTATTATTATATTTATCTCGATTAAGTTTATCAATGCTTGTATTTCCAATTTTAACACAAAACATTTCTTTTTTAGATATCTAATAAATTATTAGTAAATTTATATATATGATGTAATTTATTATAAAAAGTTAAGCATGTTCAATTTATATTATGTAATTAATTATGTGCTGTGAATAAATGAAAATTTTAGCGCATTATTATGAAAACTTGCATAGGTAAATTTCGTTTAATATGGACTTGAAAAAAGAAATAAATTTCAGCTTGTAACATTCAATATTTCTCACTATATTATTATGTAATTAAATGGCTATTTTAAATTGAATTAATCCATCCAAACGCTATTAGTGACGCCGTCTCTCGGAGAACAGCAACAACTGACATGCCAACGGACACCGTGTGACCGCAATAGATGGCGCTATTAGTCCATGTCACGATAAATAGTGGGTCGTCACAGCTTGTCCATTTGTCATCAACCTCCCCAATCTAACCGGCCCCTAGCGTGATGATTTCATTTTCATGAATATCTATATTCGGGGATTATAAATCTCTTTTTAAAGCGCTTTTTTATTGTTCTTTGTTTGAATAATTCCTTTTTAATTTTCGTGTACGGTTTATTTATGGCTGGTCTTGTATGTTAGAATGTTACAAAAATTATGTTCGTTTTGATAGTAAAACTGTAAATGTTCTTTTTGATAGTAAAACTGTAAATAAATGTAAAGCGGCGTTATTTTTTTTATATTGTTTTTTTTTATTTCTCATTAATACATTAATAGTAGAGGTCTAGGAATACAAATTAATAATTAGGTTTTTAAATTACGATGTAATCCATTATATTAAAAAAGGTATAAAGGGAAAGTACCTACCGCATTTTATAATTAATCTATGAAATTAAAGACTTCTCTTATTGATATACCAATCAGCTAACTGACCTATGGTAATTTGCGAAGGTTCTTCTAAATCCCTCCCTTATCTTACCATTAAACCGTTCAAAATAATATAGCAACGACCATAAAAACTAACACCATAACAAAGGGGTACAAAACCTACAATTTGCGACCGGACACTCGAAATTCCCTTCCTATGCATTCGATTGAGTCATAATACCAATAATGGCCGTTATTTTATGAAGATGTGTACTGTATACCTATGGGGGTTCCGTGTTTGAACTGTTAAATTAGGGCCTTTAAACTTGATCTATTGCTTCGGTAAATAGAGACCAAGGGTGTTGGGATATCGACCTGTAATACTATTCATTATTTAGCGTCATGGGTGATGGTCAAGTGGCTGACCAATTAAGTATCGATTTTTGTGTATTATAAAATATTGGAAATAGTTATGAAATTTGCTTTATGAATCCGACAGACTATATTTGTTACGACTGCAATCACGATCACAGGAGCAAACTCAGAAACTCAGATGGATTTTATCGCAGTACTTATATTGACACTAGGTATTTAAATCCCGTCACGTTACAAATACAAACAACACGTTGGTGTTGAAATACTACTTACTAAGATATTGCTATCTAAATTTACAATTCGAGATCTACATTTTAGGGACTAATTAATCTTTTCCTACCTTTAAAAGTTTCAATATCGAAATCAAATACTTATTAAACGAGAACTGGTTAAACCGTTATAAACCATAAAATAGCGGATCAAGTGTGATAATTTCATACCTATTCACAAATAAACAATTTACGAGCGCAACATCTGACAACGCATTAAATACTCAAGAAAACAAGGTGGCTAATTCAGCGTAAAATTAAAACACGATCCCTCCTTTATGTCGAAGGAAAAAAGTCTAGAAGAAAATTGCGTTAAAAATAAAAAGCATCTGTTGCAATGAAACTAACATAATGTTATAACAAGTGAGGTATTAATCAAACGTAAATGTTTGCCTACCCCTGGTTTCCGCGTCAGCGACAATCCTTTACGCGGCATTTATCACGGTATTAAGAGTTGCGTCGGGTGCGCGGTAAAAAAGATAATTATCTTAGAGCACCCTCGTCTCGATCAGGGTTGATGCTGCGCAGAATGTTTCGCAATTTCATAGTTTGTTCGTTATTTAATGAAGAAAACAATTAGCGTTCAGTTACTTTGTGCCTACAATGTCTTTGGTGATTGGTTATTGAATCATTCGCTTTGCAATGATTATTTGTAAACAGTATACGTAGTATAAACGTCGTAGCTACGTCTTTAGAAATTGCGATAGAGCTTCGAAAAAGCATTCCCCACTCGTGATTTGCAATTACATTTATATAACTTATTTTTTGACATTATAAGTAAAGGTAACCATAACTAAAATCGAATGGAACTGAATAAGACACGACTTATAAGTTTTAAAATTATTAAAGCAGGCTTTTTGACAGCAGGCGCAGCTCTGCTTCTCCTATTACCGAAACCTCCCACACAATTCTACGAAAAACGATTATACAAGAAACCCAACCATTTCCAAATTTGAAAATTGCCGTGCAGCCCTATTCCCGGCGATGAGTTGCCGCCTGCCGGAGTGCCGGTGCCACATGTTGGCAATCACTCATCGATGCCGCCCAGTCAAGGATGCACGATGCCGATTGCATGGACACTTGTTACAAACTAGGGTTACGAGTTGAAATGGATGGTCAAGCTAAATTAACACTTTGTGATAGATAGGAATGGCAGATGAATGTAACGGGAAGGTTGGCGACACGTTTTCGATATTTACGCTATATCACACATCAATATAATATCTACTAGAAAATTAAGAAGGGAAGCCATTCAATTACAAATCTTTGTTGTGTTAAAAGCTCTATTTGTATGTTAATATTCGTCACTCTAATTATATATTTAAATGAGGATCATTGAAATATTAAGATATTTTTTACGAAAATGCTGTTTCGATTTTTATAAAATGTCCCACAATTTGTTAACTATTAGAACTATTTTCGTTCAAATCCCAATTACTGTGCTACGTGGAAAGCACAGTACGACTGTTCGACTACAGTGCTATATTATAAAAAAAACCTCTGGTGCAATTTAAACGAACTGCGGGTAGATCTCATATTTTGCGCTCAGAGCAGAGATCGCAATTTCCCGGTACACTCGGAAAAGCTACAAATGTTCGTGACTCGTTCACGTCAGAAAATTACATTTCATAAATTCTAGGGACGTTAAAACGTCGACATAGTTTAGTCTCATTAGAAAGCAAAAAATATTTTCACACTCGACACGATTTATTATAAAATCAAAACGAAATGAAATTCAATATAGATAAGCAATTTCAAATATTTCTAATTTTATCACCTGAACACTTTATAATTATACGTACCCTCAAGTTACCCATTAGAGCTGTTCAAAAGAATTCAAATATACAAATAAAAATATAAATTAATAATTTCACTAACTACTGTAACATCAAAATGTATATTGTCTCTAAAACTATAATCTGATCATAAACTGTCAAATTTTATCGATAGTCCGCGCCCATCACTAGCGTTAACTGAAGAGCGTTTCGGAGCGCGGTTTGCGGGGATCACGCGTCGTTGCCCGAATCACACGTTTCGTTTCACAAGATAACAATTTGCGAGCGCTTATTTACCCGCCCGTACCTACCCCTGTGCTAAATTGGACCGCTGATCTTACATAACCTGTGTTATGTATCTACAAATTTAGGTTACACGATTTTTAATGGGAGGTTTTGGGTAAATGCGAGCACATATGCATTGGTTTTTGCTTTAACACTGCAAAGTACCTATATAGGATTTTAATATTGAAACTTGGAAGGGCTTGGCTTTTAGTTTCAACTAGAGCTGTATATAGTAAAGCAGCAAGTTTAGTTTATAAGAGATAAATTATTGATATTACGTATTCTTCGTTTAAAAATAATTCACCCTCAATAAGTTTAAAAACATGCAGATACGTCAGTATTCAATTCTAAACCGGGTGGTTTAGAATTTAACCCTCATCTAATTAGCCTTACAAATCACTTAACGAAACGCTTCCGTCGGACTACGCGGAAAATTTCCGCCGAAAAAAAAGAGCTATGCGGAAAAGTGGCCCTCTTCAGGGTTTTCCATACATCTTGCTCACATTTCCACCGGCGTTTCCTTCACTTGTCTAGTTTATCAGCAACGGAAAAGCATTGCTTCCGGTGTTATCCGACGGACTTTTATTTCGAAGCTTTTTTCTTTATTTCTTTGTTTTTGCGCGGATTCGATTAGATAGTGTCTTGTTTTGTGTTACATATCAACGTGACTGTAGGGGGTTAGGCTAGTATTTATATTCGGTTATTTGGTTTCTTAACTAAGTTTATATTTTTTTTGTGCGTTAGTCTTGTGGTAGGAAGCGTGACTGTTACGGTAGAGGTCCTAGGTTGGAGTCCCAGATCGAGGTCCAGATAATTGTTTTTTTTTCTATGAATTTCTTAGTTGCAACTCAGAACTTTTATTTATGCCCGGTTAATGGAAATAAGCCCCAGTAAATAGGTCCTTAAATATACTGGGACACTATGGCTCTACATTAGTACGTACGAATCCTTCAAGGGAATACGTGTATAAGTGATGGTATTTGATATTCTTACAAAAAACATTGTATTTGACGGATTCTTGTAAACTAGTACTTAGCTACTGTGAAATAAACATTATAATATGTGCTGGCTTTGCGTTTTGTTAAAATAATTTCTAAATAACAGCAAATCTAACATACACCCGATTTCTTCGATGGCCCACGTTCTACAAATAATTTATCAGGACTAGCCATTCTTAGCCAGTCGGCAATATGAGCGTTCATCAATTTCCTCCTTCCCATAAATTAACCGTAAACTCTCAATAGGATTTCACCGTACATCATTGTCACATTATCCGGGACATATTATTGTGAAATTACGAACACCTTATACGGTCACGTTTCAACCATTAACCGGAGACAAAACGTTCTAATTCCTGACACCACCAAATATTCACGAACGAACGCTATCATTGCGCAAAAAAAAACTAAATACAAATGCATGCTGCAGCTATTTTGTTGCTATTTGACAGAAATTAAGCCGTATGGCGAAGGTAATTAGGAGTATTAATAGTTTAGTTAGGTGCATTGTGGGTGTCCTATGTCCCATTGATCGGGTATCAACAGCTCCCCACTGATTGGCACAAAGAGCGACCATCGTTTGTTCAGTGATCGGTGAACAATCCCGCCACTGCCAATTGTCCGTGTTTTCGGTTTCGTTTTGTTGTTAAAATAACACAAACACGACGAACAGTAACATGATATTTGTGCGCAAGGGCAGAATATACTTACTTGCTTTAAAAAACATCGACTAAACAATCTGTACCTACATACATAAGTATTGGATCGCCGAAGTATGTCAGCGCCATTAGGATTTTCTATGGATACTATAAAAAACCTCCTCCTTTTTAGTGTTTTCCGAAGTCGGTGAAAATGGTGTATTTGGTTAGTCATTTTCATTTATTTTATTAATTTGCGAAATAAAAATAACTTTCAATCAAACTCACCTTTTTGCACGCCGATTGCGATCTGCCTAATAGAATCAAAAATAACTTACTATCATATAAATTAAATAAAAAAATAATTAAACAAAACTAGCGTAATAGCAATCGAATCCTTTGGGAACTGACGCAAATCGTCAACAGAGGTGCTACCTCACATCTGGAAGCGTTAAAACGGATTAACTAGAAGATTACAAAAGAAAAAAACGCACGACAGAGCGACAAAGACACCGGCGGCCTAGTCACGGTGACAATTGGTGGGATCCGGAATTATTCGGTTATTTCAAACGTGTTTTTTTGGTGATCATAGATGCTGTTTTTGGTGTCGAATGTAGACCAATAAATAGGGATGCGATGGCTTTAATCAGCAGATGATTCAAATTGGGGTTGATCTTCGCAAAAATAAAATATGTTGCACTGTACAGAAAACTGTACGATGGTACCTAATTAGATAACAAATATTGAATAAAGATTTTGAAAGAAGGAACGAAAAAAGTTTTATTCGGCCAACACCGAGGCAGAAAAAAAAAAGACTAATCAAACAAATTAATTAAATAAAGCTTGATGTGAAAGCAGTTATATGCTTAATAATACGTGTTTTTGTTTAATAACTAATACGTGTCACAAACATGCCATTTCTGATGGATTCTGACCTGTTTTAAAATAGAATAACAGTGCAACGTCAAAGTTAGCAACTTGGCATCGGACGCATCAACAATCGCCTCTGCCGAGCTTTCAGTGTAAACAACGCTTAACCTAACCCAATAACCGGTGCTATATCGCATTGCTTTCGGAGTATTTCGTTATTTTGTCTACACGGATGCTGGCGATGGTATACAACCGACCAGTTTCAAAAGAAACTTCGTATTCCGTTACCATCCTCTTTTCGCGTCTAATTATCGAAGTTTGGGTAAGGACGAGGGAGGTCTGATTAAAGTGGTGGTGGGTAACATTGTGGCGCGAACGTGCCGTGGCTTCGACTCCACAGGCTATTATTGTTCTGGCCAGCTCAGATGAAATATTGCCCCACTGTGCACGCCCGCACTGTTTTGCGAACACGAATTTGTTGGGAAAAATATTGGAGCAAATAAGAAGCCGCAGAGACGACTCGTGAGTAAACTTTGGAATGAGATTACCTATACAGTATATAGGTGTATAGAAAAAGTTCGAGGTAATAGGGTAGACTATTCGACGACATATTTTTCTGCGTATTTAAAGTTTTTTGAAAAAATAAGTCAATAGAAATATGCAAAACATTGAAAGCAGTTGTTTTTGGAAAAAATATCAAAACATAACGTGACATCTTTCTATGAAAAAGACTATCTAAAAAATGCAATGAATAATCAAGAATCTCTTGCGAGTTCGAAAAAGTACAGCAACATAATATCTGCAGATTTTTTTCGAATAGGTACTATAGAGGGGAGACCGGGGCAAAGTGACAATGACGACGAAGGAAAAGATAAATTTCTATCACGCCCGGGATTAGCCACTATTGTGTAACAGTGTAAGATTAACTGATAAGTGTCTACTAGTTAATAATAAGACTAATGTTTAGATACGATGCTGAGGGCGACACCCCTACTAAGACGTCAATATTTATGAAGATGTTGTTTTTTTATAGAAGTGATAGGTTACGGTTATAGTGCCAATTAAAAAGAGAACTTGGAATGGAAAAAAAATATATGAATCAATTGCGAATGAAATATTAGGTTTAAAATTTGAAGAGATAGTAATTTTGCCCAGACGATATATTATGGCTAACTGATTCTTTTAATTTGATATAACACACCATTATACTTGTTTACCCTGAAGGGTTAGGTAGAGGTGTATATATATGCTGTAGGTATATTTTGCCGGTATGTTTAGTTGTGTCCCATATAATAGGTTGCGAGCCTATTACCATTCAAATAACACTTTTCTCTGTCAGAGAGCCGAACTCCAGACGCGCTCTCGACTACTAGACTAACAAGGCAGGTATAATTTAAAATCAGTGATATACAAAACCTTTAGTTTTGTCCATTTGTAATATAAACACATACTGATACTACTATTGTTGAATTTCAAAGGATGGCCGATCTCATGGGCCAGGTGTCAATTTGACAGCTTCTGTCTGTCATCATAGATGCCGCATAGATCCACTGTTGTGATATAATACATTTCGAGACAAACAAATAGTACACATTGTCATAGTGAATAGATGAATAGATACATTTTATTATTTTCAACCGATCGTGAAATTTTTAATTTATTATAGTCCAAACTTTTAATCAATTAAATTCAACATCAAGTGCGTAACGAAACTTATAATATATTATTTTCGGTTATTATGATAAGCTAAATTCATAATAATACCGCAGATATATGTTGTATAATTTGTCTACCAATGATTTGACAATAAAATCTGCACACACGACATCTGTTTATTCTCTGTAAGTATAGATCAGTTTGTGCGGCTCGTATAAATATCATCAATGGAGGCAATAAACATAATAACAATAATATTTTTTATAGTTATTATTACAATATGTGGGGTATGACAGCCGCCTACCGTAATGAAGATGTAATAGGGCCGCGTGTATCACTAATCCTTTGCCAAAGGGGGTGACCAGCATTGAAAGGATATCACACGAATATGACAGATATTTTGACAGTAATGCAACGGATCCGTCGCTACCAACGGATCTGCGGAATTAAAATTAACGCTTCTTAATTCATAACTTCAGAGGATTATAAATCCAACTGTTAGAGTAATTTAATGTTAAAATTTTTATTAAATCTAATGCACGCGCGGCTAACACATCAAGATATACAAAGCTAGTATAAGCCGGCCTTAAATTTTACGGAAAGACATTATAATGGGAGGACTGTCTAAACTGGATCTGTATAGTTTGATGTGTAGTCGTGTATAACTTGTAAACTATGTGAAAATAAAATTTCTGTAAGTTTTAATAAAACAACATTTAAAATGTGTGCATCAAAACCCGTAGATATTCATTTAAAATAAACATCATTAACATATTACTCGGGCACCAACGCTTCGCGCTCAAAAATCAACAGAACGCAATAAATCATTCATGACCACCTTTGTAAAGCCCAAACCAAAAATATCGATACAGCTTTTTAATTTACCAGCGAATAAAATATTCATGTTCCAATAATAATTAGCGGAATCCATTACATGCCAATTTCACATCATATTTGACAATTGTCCCCTAGTTACCCCCTCAAAAATAATGAGCAAATCTATAAATTCATAATTTGATTGACATTTGATGCGAGATGATTCCTTTGTAATAAACTAGTTTATCTCATAAAATATTCATCCGTAAGGTTTATACTTTTATGTAAGAAGTATTGCATATTAAAGTAAGTACTTCCTTTTTTAATTTGCATTGCATACAAAGAAAAAATAATATCAATATCGTTTCAAAATAAATTATAACAACTTAACTGTCTGTCTTGACAACAAGAAATTATTTTTGATGACAACTTTTTAAGATCTGTGAGAAAAATATTTAAACTTTACTTCAAGTGTATAAAAGTTTTATTAACAAACTTGAAAAAAAGAAGATGCGTTTCAAGAGATTTGGTGACGTTTTTATTGAAAAAAAAACTCGCCAATCAAGTTTACATTTTAAAGTATGAATACGGTGACATATCTTTTTATACAATTTACCGTTACCTCGACATTTTACTTAAAAAAGTGTAAATTTGATAAAAAAATTGTTGACGGGGGTCACGCCTTAACCAAAATTAGGGTTTATTCGCAACCTTTGAATGCACTTTGACACGAGATGCACAAATAAAGAATTCTTTGATTACCCTGATATTTTTTGTTAAAGATTTAAACTGAGATATCGACGTTTGGGAAACGGTGGTTAGATAATATAACCATCAAGGATTTAACAATGCTTTCATTTAACCCCTTTCGTTTACACAGACATGTGAAAGTATTCTACGATCAATCAGCTTTTTTAAATTTTGAGTATAAACTTCAATTGCGGGACTACTTTTCGGTGGCAAAAAAATTTTTAATAATAAAATTATCTGGTGATATAATTATTACTTTAAACCGAAATCATACAGTAGCCAACTATGTTTCAATGAATTCCTTTTATCTTTGATTCGACTTTTGTGGCAATTACAATAGTATTAAGGACAGTCATAACTAACATTGTTAGTGAAGCTAGCTAGTTGGCATCAAAGGATCTTTTATGGGTACCGAGTCGGAAGCGTGGTCAGCGTTAGTGCCTAGTGCCACCTCTAATGACGTGCCGAAATTGGCACTTTTAACTGACGTCACGTTCGAGCCAGATCAAGAGATTTGCGGTTACTGAAGCGAAGAATTCGAATTGTAGAGAATATAATGATTGGGTAGACTTGGATGTATTTTTGACGTGAAAGAATAGAACCAGTTATATATAATACGAATATATCATACAATTTGTCGTATAATCTCAATGTATTGAGGGGAAAAACATTTTAAATTGAATTAATTGTTTCATTCCATTGTTCCTTCAAATCATCACTGACATTCCTCCTGCTCGTTTTTATTTTTTAAACGTTACACTCACTAGTGTTCCTGCCTGTATCGTAGTAACGTTAAAAACAAAACAAAATCTAATCAAACATTTTACATTTTAATTAAGTATTAAGTTGTTGACATAGCTACATTATGAACTAGTAGTTAATAAACCAATTATAGCTGAAGCTTAATTCGTCAACTGATAACAACGTGGTATAGGTAAATATACGCGTAGAAAATAAACAGTAACCATTAACCTATATAATATGTACTTCCTTACTACTACGTCATACAAAGGTTGCTGTGTGTATGCATATAAATACGACGACTATCTTGAACAGACACATCGGAACTGTGCTAAAGACCTAAAAAGCTACAAATACTTAGCGGTATTTTGTAGCTTTCTAATGCGCATAAGCACAACACACATAAAGAGATAGGTATGCACATTTATTAGTAAAGTTTTGTCAGTATGAGACGAAAATTACGATACAAACTTTTAAATTTGACAATTGATATGTGAAAGAGGCAATATTATAATAAAAATTATACGATTGTATTGACGAGCTAAAAAATCACTAAGCGCAATTTGAGAGAATTTTAATCGACTGTCTGCGCGGGCCTTTTACCTTGACAACTATATTATTTCCTTAACCACATCATTGTAAAAAAAGAAAGATAATGAAGTTGTTTTTACATCTAAATGGGACTAACAGCCGGAACTAGATGTCCGTCGGACAATACAACAATAGTGCGGTTTGAGTGCAACTGTACACCAACAGTTACGCATGCGCGTTATCTGTCTCGCGCGGCTTGACATTCGATAGTCGTTTGCGCATCTCAGTGCGCTATTATGTTCGATTCGCGTCCGGCCTTTTGTATGAAGAACAAGATATTTCGAAAATATTTTTGGAATGATTTTAATTTTTTTCGTCCTATTTTTATTTGGCGTTTCATCTGAGTAAGATAGATAGCTTATAGAACCACAATAAATTCGATTTAAAACTGTAGGAAATTAAATGAAAAAAATTGCATATAAAAGTAAGTTGCAGAAATATGCATACCATATTTGCTTTTGAAATAGTAGGTAGATAATCATGGAAAATAATATATTTCTTCTATTTATCATTCAAACGTTATTATTGGATTTTGTTTAGAATAAATACCTAGTTCAAATAATGACACTACGTAACATCATCTCATCTGAATTGTTAACCCAGATTGCAAGTAATTTAATACTTTTACTTTACTTAAACCTATTCGCGTAATCCAGGAATCCGACCCAACAATTGATTTCCGTTTCCTACCAGAGATAAACTTGCCACACCCCTCGCAAAAATCTCTGATGCGTTCAATTTAACAATTCATCTCATTTATCGGAGCTCACATTTATAGTGGAGAAATATCTGAGGATAAAATCAGAATTTGCGGCTTAGTTTTATTCCTTTTTTTGTATACGTACTCATTATGTATCATGATTTAATATTTTATGTTAAAAATAAGTAAAAGCAAACTAAGAACATATTTTATCTCAAAACCATGTTAACAAATGTCTTAAAAACCATGTCCTTATACTAAAAATGATTTAAAAGTTTGCTCAAACGTCATGCGGTCTCAAACAAATTAAAAATAATGAAGTGTGTAACTCGTCACTAAAAGGAGTGCACTCAAAAGGACACGCAAGGAACTTGAGGAGATCAATAAAATTGATACTTTATGGCATCCGCGCTTGACAGTCTCAGTTTCCGAACTTTATTTATGAACGGCCCGAAGTTGCACTTGACCCTAGTACAAGTGCTTCATTCATAAGTAAATTAACTGAAACAAGAATTACGGCTTTGTCATCACTTTTTTATGAAGTGACGTTTGTACATTACAACAAGAGCTAAGGTGGACCATTTATGGAATAGTTATTACTGAATGACTAAACCCGGTTCGTGTAATTTATTTTGGTAGGTACTTATCTTTTTATGAAACTACTAGCTTTTTTCCCACGGCTTCGCAAGCGTGGTTTCTCGGCTTTCTGTACTATATTATGTATATATTATACATATATCCCTTCCTCTTGAATCACTGTATCCATTGATGAAAACAGCATGAAAATCGGTGCAGTAGTTTTTGAGTTTATCGCGAAAAGATAGACGCGGCGGAGGACTTTGTTTTAAAGTATGTAGTGATTTTGAATACCTCAAGTGTTACTTCTACTATTACTGATATTAAACACTTACCTCCCAAGCAAATCTCCTATCTTTAGGCTGACTCTCCCACAGCCCAAGAAATGGTCCATATTGAGTTCCATTGGCAATATTCACCCTGGCAAATATTCCTCCACTTTTGAATATCAGCTCATTAGGTAAATTAAAATCTCTTTCCCCGGGATCATCATCTTTTGTCCCGTCCTCTTTTTCCCTCGGACTTTTTGGATCATACCTTTGATGGACTGGTAAATCTAAAGGTCTTGGTAGGTACCCTCGCCCATATTCCGGGAAGTTGGTGGCTAGATATGTACTGGAGAGGTCGAAATCTAGTGTTCCGTAGTATTCTTTGATGTCAGTTCCAGGCGGCATGTTCTCTTGCTTTATATGAACTAGGGTGGGCGCTGATTCTGATGTTGCAGAGTCAGTCGGGCTCGGCGGTGGGCTGCCAGACTCCTGACTGTCTGCTGCTGTTGACAAAATATTATGGATTAATCACAGAACTCACAGAACAATGAAGATATGTTTTTGGGTCAATTTTATAGCCAGTGATGATAATTTATCGGAATATTATTTGGATTATGAACTTCCTACTAGTTTTGGTCTGTGAGTTAATAAAACTTTACCTACATAAATATGATTCAACACATCATTCTATGAAGGGTCCAATAAGCAAACACAATAGAAAAATATGTTTTTAACATCGTTTCTTTAATGTATAGGCGAATGAATTAAATATACAAATATCAATATTGGATAATAAACCCTGATCCTATCGGAAAATTATAACCAAATTGTTGTAACAGACTTCAAGATATTATACTTAATCAATCAAGAATTCATTTGTTAGATAAAGAACTGTTACTATTCACTGTTATCTTTTATTTAGGCGACCTTTATTTACTGAACATAAAGTTAAGTGTTTTTACGTGCGTTACGTTCTTACGACTTCTCATTATTATATTGATTACGTTTTAATTTCCAGACATATAGACGACACGTCTATTAATAATTAATATCGTTTTGTATTGTGTTCATTACCGGCACCGTTTTTAATCTAATCAGACGATTATAGAGTCTACATGTTCCTTTAATTTGTAAGTGTAGCGTAGCTTAGATGTCAATTGTCAATTTTGTGATATGAACTAGAGCGGGACTCTAGATTTTATAGATATTTTGTATTGATAAAAATAATTGAGCTTACGTCCACTCTGTATAAAAATTCAAATATATATTTTTATTTTATTTTAGTGAAGGAAAAATACGACCACGGGCAGGATTCGAACCTGCTTCTTCTGGTTTAGTACACCAGACACTATGACCGCTAAGCCACCGCGACTCCCACCCGCCATGTCGAAATTTGCCTTCACATTTTTCGTTCACTAAAATAACTTAATAATCTTTTTAAAGAAAATGCCTAAAAATACAAAAGTTATCTTTTTATTTTTTAGCACAAGCTAATTGGGAACATGCATTGAACAATTTTATAAAATAATCCGAACCAAACGTTGGTAAATCTAATTTTGGTACGCACATAAAATATTCCTCTATTAATCCGAGTCTGTAAATTGCATTTACATCTCTATATATTGCAATTGTCTCTAATCCAATATGCATAATTGTTTTAAAAAACAACGGACAGTCTGTTTTTCCTATTTTCAGCCATGATGGCTGATGGATGATGGCATAAGTTTATTTTGTTCTTAATTTAAATTATCTCCAAGTAAAAATGGTCCTGTAGAAGTAAGAGCAATAAACTCATGTCTGCAATGTTTTTTTTTTAATTTACCATGGAGCGAATTATAAAAAAGTGAAGACGCACAAGATGTTGATCGCTTTATGTTTGTTTCCGCCGCGTACAAAGCGTTTCCGCTTGTCTTCTGCCTCGGCACATCCCTACAACATGCAAATTCACAGACAGATATTTTTTTATTGATCTCTTTCATAACCTGTTTAATTCGAACTCGTTGAAAGCTTAATCGCATATAAAATACCTAACGTTTAATTCATCATTTATACCCTTACCAGTCGCTAGTGACCGAAACAATAGATTTTCCATTGTTTTTATAAAATGGGTCTGGATGTGATACATATCCAATTTAAATAATGTTTAATTTTATTGCTAACTTTATTGTTTTGGTAATACAAGAAACCAAATCATATCATCACACCATATAAATATATACCATAGGTAGGTATCCTAAAGGTACTCCTATAATTTATCGATAGGTCAGTAATAAAAAAAAAATATGATATCAAAGGTTCAAAATCGAAAAAAAACAATTGATAAGTTATCATCAAAAACATTTCACATATTCCAGAAACACGAAGAAAACACAAATTACAACACCATGTTTACTGAAGGAAAGTAAATTCATAGTTTTCGACACGCGTGTCATCAATAAAGGCCCCTCGTACAGCTGAAAGAGACGCGCCATTAATCATACCTACCCCATAACTTAATATACTTGTTAAAACAACCCCTATCTTGTCCGGGTCTTCATAGCACGTGGCAGAGAAAAAAAATCATAAAATTAGACGAAATAATAACACTGCTTAGCATTATAAAGTGCAGCGTTCAATGGACAGGATGTGTTCATAGAATCCTTTGAACACAAGAACATTTGAATGTTGTTGCTATGCCAGATCACCTGTCGTAAGCGTACATTTTAAATTTTAATTAGTTTCCGTGATCACCATATTTATTAATTGTGGTTTTGTTAGTAACATTATGAATGGTACTTACTCTAAAAATTCAGTTTCAATGTCAAACCTGTCATGGAAAATTTTTAATTTAGAAGGTAATTTTTTAGCTTACTTTACCTCAATTTCTGCTAGTGTGAGAGCGTCCCGATAAAAAATGTTGGTAAACAGCTTTGCTTAAATTTTAAAAAATCATAGCTTTTAGTAATCGGCGAGATAAGGCCGTATGAAGAAAAGACAGAGTTTTAAGTATTACATTAAAGCTGTTCGTTTAGAAATCTCATTTAAATTAGGTATACATCATTCATCTTATTCTTGTGTTCATGTCATAAAAAGATGCCGCTAAATGAAACACAATGACAGTGTCTATGAATCATCACCACGCATGATCGTGCGCCGACGCGCTGTCTGCGAGACGCGACGCTCGCGCACGATAGCATCCACTGATAAGTATGTTAAAGAGCCTTATATGAGCAATAGCTAAATATCAAAAGCTCGAGCCATTAAAGACTATATAATTATAATTACGTACATAAAACATTATTCTGTTAAATATGCAAATGTCATTTCTAAATAGCACAAGATCGTTATGAATGAAAGGCCAAGTGATGAGAGAAATCAATCAATGATGATGAAGAAAGGCTGCTTTATTGCTTTTAACGAAAAAGTTTGAACTTTTGTCGAATGATTGTCTCAATATTTTGATAAAAACTTTTTAGTTAGGTATCTTTGGTTTTAACCTAGGTTAGGGTAGGTTGGTACCAATATTTCAATATCTTAGTAGGTATATTTCAATATCTTATAGATATCCTTAAAGATGGATTTCTTCTAAGTTACTTTGGGGCCTACTTTCGCACTGACATCTTATACAAATAAAACCGATGCAAAGCTGGGACGTCTACGTTTATGGAATGGAGTGCCATAAAAGTGATGTTCGAATTTCAAATTCAAATTAGCCGTCGCAAGGTCCATTTGTCGCGTTTGACCGCGAACGCTTCGTGCGCGGACAATGCGGACGAGCCGTCGTTAAATCTCCGGTTTCCGCAGAAACTCGCGACAGATTTAAAATAAGAACATGCACAGACATAGAACACGGTGGAGTAGTTTAGTTGGTACAAACTTTTTCTTTAAGAAACTTATTCATTTGGACTCAGCCTAATGGGGATCTTCAGTTACTTTTTAAACATATACTTAGGAAAATTTTATTCAAAAGGAAACTCTTTGCCATCATTATATCGTAACCTCGAACTACCTACTATTATTAGCATCATAACTACTTTCAATTAAAGGTCACGCTACATTTATAATTACGATATGACATGATTTAAAAAGCATCTCGTACGATTTTTAGCCCATCGGACCCCACGGCTTGCCGATTTCACGTGTTAGCCACGGCGACTGACAATAAGCACAGTTTACGTCGCTCTGTCACGACAGTTCATGGCCCGGCTTGCGTTGACTCATAAAACACTCTTAACGCGACAAAAGACGCGCGATAAACGCACTATAAAATTATTTCTTTATTGTGCGTGTTAAGGTTTAAATTTGTTTGTAAATTATTTTTAAACAGGTGAATGCTAGGCTAGCGTATAGCTTGCTCATCTGAGATTCGGCGGCACCGTTGAGAAATTCACTTGGCGCACAGGACTGAATGGCCAAACGTTCGCGGAAACCCATACTTTCTAACATTACTTAGGTGCGGTACGCTTTAATGAGTCAGTTGTAACTATGGTTGCTTATGTAAATTTTCACATAAGAAATTAACTGAAAGATGCTTTTAACTTAAACATTATCATATGAAAGGCTTTTGGTGTCTCGAAGTGGGTGCGTAGGTACTCACATTGTGTTTCATGCTATTGCAATCATTCATCGGGACATTATAATGTTTCCTGATATCTAAATATTCATGGCAAGTGTGGAAATACGTAAAGCCCAAGATCATTGAAGATAACCAAAAACTATTACATACATACCTACCTACTTAAATTTAAATGACCAACAGTATAAATTGGTGTTTTATTGAACTGCTACATACCTACCTAAAATATTTTTTTCAACAAACTTGATCGCGTGCTTTGATCTTAGAGACAACCTCAACAGAAAATGAGAGACTTAAAAAAAATCGAAGTCTATAAAACTCGGTGTTAAATTCTCGGAGCAAATCAAACATGCCTGATACCAATTCTTTTTCGCACTGCCATGATGTAAACAATATTTTTAACAATGCAAGGTGCGTTTCTCAAGAAACAAACAAACGTTTTTAACCCGGCGGCGTCCGCCAAACGTCTGAACTATCCGAATCTTAAAACCACAAACACTATGATAATCTTGTTTTTATTTTTTCGCACACCCTTGACGGGACCATAGATAATGTTGAGAGCGCAGATAAAAAATAAGAGACGGTTAGTGATGTTTATTGGTGTTTAACAAGCGAAATAATTTCAAGAGCTTTCGGCTTACCCTGTTATCTGATTTTACGCTGCTTGTGAATAAATAAGAAAATCTGGTACCTACTTATTTAGGATAATGAACTGCGGTTAGGATTAGATTGCAATAATGTTATATTTTTGATTTGGCTTTTGTTGATTTAGAATAAATAGTCAAAAAGGAAAAAAGCTTCGCACCAATAACACGAAAATAATATTTGTCGAACTAAATAGGAAAATTAGAATGTAAGTCTAGATTAGTTAATTGTTTATAAATTATAGGTATCTACTTTATTTATTTTATATTATTTTTCTACGGCATATAATCACAAAATATTACTTTCATTGCAATAAAAGCCCTAAAATAAGTACTTACCTACATGTTACCTAAATATTAATCTTTAATTCCAGACCACGTTTTTAATGCTTGATTGAATTGTTATTTCCATTTACCAAAGGGTTGGTACGAAAAATTAAGATTTAATTATACCTAGGTACCTACTTAGGTTCTATTTGTAAACGCATGCCCAACACAGCTAAAATTCTAAAATAAAATTTCCAGGTATCTTTTAAATGTCTCATATCACTTAAGTATGTTAAGAAATATGTAGATAGGTACCTAGATATAAAGTATTGTCAATAAAGTTTCCAATAACCATAAGATAAAGATAACTGAAAGACCTGATAAAACCTAGATAGGTCCTAATTAGATTTTATCAATGCGATTATAATATATTTGGGAAATATTATTCTCTATAATTTTATTACTTACCAGACATTTTCATTTTTAAACTTGTATCAAAATTCAACATTCGTATTAATATTATATTTCATCGTCCGTAGTCACTATAATTATTTTAAATTATACTTAATTACTGCGCTTAATGTAATTCACTAAGATCTAAAATAGATTTTCACTAGTTCAGGAATAATTAAAAAGTCTAATCACTAAAGTCTGCACAACACTATACGTTAAGTTCGAATAAAATCAGAGATGATTTCGGCTAATTCTAATTCACGATTTGGAATTAGGTGAATTTTCTGTGTAATGATGTGTTCGTACGCGTGTCGGTATACTCGCGTGCGATTTGCGTGTGATAGTCGTGGCGCGGTGCGGCGTCGGCGACGCACTGTGCCAGAATAACGCGAGAGGAAGCGAGACCCAGCTCATCCCTAGAATCCCGAATCACATACCCTCGCCCGGGCTACCCCTCCGCCCCCCGCGCCCCGCCTGTGTCTTTGTGTTACACCCCTCTCTCTCACACAAGCGTTTCGGGGTCGCAATACAAGGTTAGCGTCTGAAAATAATCGGCGAGCTTTTTCAATGGACAACGCTTGATATTTTAGAAAATGGTGGGCTGGAATTTTTAAAAGCTACTGCCTTTTTCAGAAAATTCATAGAAGAATATTTTTTAACGAGTTTAATTTTATTGCATTTAGAAGCAAATTTTTAAACGATGACAATAATTGTGCACATTCTACGAGTAAAATTATAGTATTGTAGGTAAATAAGAGTGGCCTACAAGCAAGAAAAGCTCTACTCGGTTGTTTTATAACGCATGCTCTCCCTGAAAGGCAATTATTCTATATAAAATCATAACATGATTACAATAACAATACTATTACAATATTTTACATCGGGAGCGACCCACAAACAATAGCCCTTCAGTTATCGACGGTGCTTCATAACAAATCACTTGTACAACACGACCAGATAAGTTAGAGCCTTGATATTTCAATTGAAAACCTCTTGGTGTGCAGTGAATGTATGGCATCGAAGGGGAGGAGTGGGTCGGATTGTGTTGGTCACTGATACGAGACAAGGCGCCGATTAAGAAAACAAACTTGATTGAATGCGAGCCAGCAATCTTGGACTCTTATCGTATCGTATTCGATCGTTCTGTAATGCTACTGTGCTATTTTTTGCCAACTTAAATCATCAGGTGATTGGTATTGTATAAAAAGGTTAGGTAGGTACCTATTGCAACAGACCTAATGAGTTATAGTTCATAAGTACTTACTATTTGACTGAATGAAAACTAACTTACATTAAAAACTGGAATTAGTCCATACTGTAAATTTTCAGATAGATTCGATTTATGAAACTATGTAGCTACATGACAGCCAAATTTAATTTTAATTGAAGATAATTTATGTATTAGTAAATATTTACTTTACGTAGGCAAATATGATCAGAACAAAAAGAAATTTTAAAAAATCTAAACGTAAAGGAAAACTTAAGTACCTATATTCTAAATCTAAAAATAGCTTAATAAAACGCAAGGCGTTCGTTCTCATAAGCGAATAAAATTTCAGTGCACAGTTGCGTTTTATTCAGCGTTCATCTGAAATAGCTATCGCCGTAGAATGTGCCAAGCGAGACGGCAGATAACTAGATAATGCTCAAGATCTGTGGCGGGCGCCGCTATTGGTCGCCGCAGTCAGTGGGCGGGGCTTCGTTGTGATGCACCAATGGGATGAGTCTTATTATCTGCGTCTTTGTCTGTCAGCGGAGTCTGTAGTGTTGTGGCAGGTGCTTTCACGCATCGAGAGTGAGCACGGAGTCCACACAGAGTATATAACTACAGACGTAGGCGAAAGTAGTGAAATTCCGCCTAGTTTACGGAAGCTACAGCAATGGCTGCCCGATCCTCGTTGCTTTGTCCTAATAATAGAGCTCTTTAATTGATAAAATTGATTTTCAATGAACAGGAAGAACGGATATGTACATGGAATAACCCAATTTTTCGTGAATATAATTACTAAGCCAAAGTTTAGTTAGTTACATATTTTATAAGTGTCTGCTTTCCTGCTTGATAAAAAAATTTACGCTCTCCATGTTTTATAAGGTGATGTACCTACTAACCTATGAGTTGTTAATAGGTGGGAAAAGTTAAAAATAAATTACCTACTTATCGTAGATACCTACCTACCTACTGACCTGTTATAAGTTTCCTAATAAAAATCCAGGCCTGGCCTTGGCATTGTTAAGGTACCTTGTTGGATAATTCTTTTTTAATTTATAAATAAAGCATGGGTATTTTGGCAATTTTTTTTTAATTCGTTCTGGAATTATAATTATTTGGAATGTAGGTTACAGTCCCTACTTACAGATAAGTAGGTGGATAGACATGTAAAACGTTTTGTATTTTAATGATGTGTTTTTTTATTGTTTTTCATTATAATATTAGGCAATATTTCTTCAGCTGCAATATAGGTACATTAGGTACCTACGTTATAGGTACGTATGTAGTAGGTTACTACTAGGCTGCCTTCACAGATAGGTGAACCTACCTATTGCCTAAAATCACGGCTGTAGTTAATCCCCTAAGGTGGTATATAATCTATACTTAAGTAAATACATATTTTATTTATTATTATACAAGCCCTGCTTAACTCTACGGCGAAGACAAGCGTAATGGTAGGCATACTATTACTTATTATTTGCAATATTTACGCCCAGACATAAGGTATATGTCTTAATTAATAAATACCATACCATAGAGTCCGTATTATTATTTTTATCAACGAGAGATATGTAAGAATTCGAGTTTAATTTATTTTTTTATTACATTTGCCTATGAATGACATACTGAACACGAAAACGTGAAGGTGACAACTAGAATCGATTTGCGACAGACACGATGGCCGATAATCGATTTCCCGTTTCTACCGATGCCGTAATCGATTCCGCGGTTCCTGTTTAATCGATTGTGTGTCAAGTTTTTATGGAAATTGGCGAATGTAAATGTAAATGTGTTAATAGGGAAATAGTACTTATTTCATTTCATAACGTTACTATAGGAAATAAAATTTAATACACCTAAATACATAACATAACATAACATACCATCACGCCTGTATTCCCCTAAGGGTTAGGCAGAGGTGTACTTAATGTACACCCACAATTCGCGGGTATGTTTGGGTCCCATGTAATAGGGGGTGAGCCTATTGCCATTCACCGGGCACAAATCCAGACTCCGAGCTGCTACTGAGAATTTCATAGAAAAACTCAATAACACTTTGCTCGACCTGGGGATCGAACCCAAGACCTCTAGCGTAGCAGTCGCGATTGGGACCAACGAGGCAGCCTAAATACATACGAGATAAAATAAAGCAACCTTTTATATACTTAATATCAATTAACTAGGAACCTAAACCTCTAACTAGGAAACTAGTTGATCGAAGGAAAATTGCACAATATTTACCTATATACCTAACTTGTTATTTATTTACTATCTTTACTTAACTAATACTAAAACGCTCTTCGCTCTTCATATTAGTTTATTATAATAGATAATAACGGTGGCCGGCGATAGGCTGATATGATGATCATGATCAATAAGTAGATACCTAATGAAATTATTTCAGGTACTTACTTACAAATTTAATGTTAAAAGTGTAGTTCTGCTGATATAGTCACAAAGCAGTTGGTAAAAAGTAGGGTAGTACCTAGTAGGATAGTGAAATTGTACCTAAGTATTTAATTTCTAAAATAAAAAAAACAACGTCACAGGGCAGCAAGTTTAATCATTTACATATTAGAGTATACCTACCTACCTATAACTATAATAAAATATTAGCCTAAGTATTATAATTATTTAATAGTAGAGAGTTCGAATGAAGGTTCGTGCGTTTAATTCGCAGGTCGAGATTTAATGTATCTACAGAATCCAGGAAGTCTAGCTTCGTACTTAGAACCAATAGACTAATGAGGTAGCTCATATCAGTGAAAGATATCTATCTCCTTAAATAAAATATCTAGTGAAAGAGAAATTCGATCTCAGGCAGGGTTTGAACCTGCGTCTCCCTGGTTAAGTACCTACACTAGACGCTTTACCAACTAAGCTACCGAGACCACTGCCTGTGATGTCGAAATTCTCTTCCACATTCTACGTTTTCAGGCGACGTCAGCTTTAATTAGAAAATTCATATCTTTGTGATCATTTCGCAATATTTAATGCTAAAAAATAATAAAAAAGAATAAGGTCGGTCTCTCCACTCCCCTCAAAACCATCAGAAGATTCCCAGGATGACTAGATCTAAACCGGTTAACCCCAGAGGGCAAGGAATGGCTGACGGAATTAGATCTTAAACCGTCAGCACATCTGTTTAGTTTGTCATCAGCACCGCCTTGGATGATAATAATCATAAAATAGCAGTACGCAGTTCGGAGTTTGACTCTATGTCGTTCACTACAAGACGCCTACATCCAGTAGGGGGCAAATAAGGGTTGATGATGATGACATCGGAGTTTAGATTTGTGCTCAGTAATCGGCGCGGACTAATGAACTCTACATTTGTAGTTTTTCCTTTTTGCTCGACTCCTAAAGTCATACCGTGATATTTAATATCCTAAGTTACTCCTTACACCTTATAATCACCTATTTCCCAGTAAAAATCGGCACAACCCTTTTGGAGATTAGCCGGAACAAATAGAGAGACAGACATTAACAGACTGGTTTCTTTGTCATATATTCCGTATATTCATACTTTTACATGCACTTTGTAATATATTCTAAAATTTCATCTTTATAAAACCATAAACTACAATATAAGTTACCAGTTTACTAAAAATGTCTCACATATCGTGTTTATTCTGTCGCCTATATGAAAATTTAGTTCGCGCAAGAATTTATATCATTTTATCATGAGTTTATGAAGCTGAGGTAACCGCAAAATGTTTTTCGCAATATGAAAAACAAAATATCATAAGATAAAATATGATGATAAGTATTTGGTTATTCAAAAGCGATAATTAATAAGTTAGTTGAAGCAATTATTTATTGTAAGAAAAAGAAAGTAGGTACTATGTTAAGGTGGTAGATACTACCTATTGTATATACTAACTATTGAATAATCTAAGAAATCCTGTTGGCTGGGCTACTTTTGATGAGTCATAATCTAAACTGATTCACGCTAGAAAACGCTTCTATACCTATAAAAAAACAAAACTATAATTTGAGTCACCATTCCACTTACCTAGGTAAGTACACGAACTGTTTTTTAAGTGATTAATTAACTCATTCCTAAGTTGTAGCACCCCTAATTTGCAGATCACGGAACTATTGTGACCCGTCGGAACAAACCCGTGGCAGCCAACGGGGCTTTGGGTAGAATTCCAAATGACTTGGCTACGTGACACCGAGGATCCAGGGCCATTTCAGCCACTACAACTTTACTTAGAGATTCACACCACCACCCCTTTTGTTACTTGCGTGACAACCCTACAGAAATAGGAATGGAAGTCGTGTGCAGGAATTTTATATTTGGCAAAGATTTTAGAATACGATAAGTCGTTAAAATTACGTAAATGCTTGTTAAACATATAAAAATGAATCCCTATCTCTCTTGGTCAAGCCATAACTTGAGAACGACTTCTTTGACGATCTTTTTTTAGGGTTCTTTCGGAAAGAAAAATTAAGAAAATTGTCTATGCAGAAAATTTGAAATTATTAGAAAACAGTTCGACTTGAATATTCATAGATTCATTCTTCATGCTAAGACAGAGAGGACAAAGTTTGTCGGGTCAGATTTCTTTTTCCAGATTTTATTGCATTATATTGATATTATTAAATCTAGCGACGTATCATTAACAGCATATGAGCAGGTTTTTTGAAGGTACGTACCTACCTACTAATAAAACGTGATAAAATCCATAAAATGTAGCTTTATTTCAACGATGCATTGAACTCTTTATCCAGATACATATCAAAGAACATCTCGAGCTCTTAGTAGCTCTGTGAATGGCCAAGCATTGTGATCGCCACTATCGGCTTGATAAACTGCCGCTGCTACTGTCCGTAGACTTTCAAATAAACGATGGAGTTTAAAATGTCCCTCCGCGGACCGAACACAATAGATCCCAGGTCCCTGAGAAATGTAATCTTAGAAGAATGGCATGTGAATTGCAAGTGCGAAGCTTTCTAACGGTTTGTTTTGAAAATATTTGTGTTTTGAGCAATTTGTTGGTCAACTAACAGTCTAATCATGCTAATTTATCCAGTAATCGCTCAAAATATTTCCCAACCCATAACTCAAATTAGAAATTATAAATATTTTTAAGTATCACAGTATTCCTCGTTGTTTCAAGTACCTAAGAAGACAGAATCATTTTCTGTAATTGTCTTTGCCCTAAAACTGTTTGTATTATCCTCCTGCACTTGAAAGCATACATACCCTCACGTCTTTTTCCAATAGTAGTAGATGGATAAAAGAAAAGCCAACCATAAGAGGGCTGCCAACCCGCAGTAGGCTAGCGAAGTGAACTATACCCTAAACCCTCTCATTCTGTGGGGAGACCCGTGCCTGTGCCCGTGCCGTGGCCAGTGATCCAATATCTGAGTTGATGATGATTGATGAACAAAATAATTTATAAATCTTGCCGGTTCTTCCCCATATGACTATCTTTTTGGATCCATAACTACTTACACATAAACCGTTACTCAGTTTTTGACTTCTCAAAAGTACCAATTTTAATGTCCTTTTGACAATGCTACGATTCCTGTATTTTTTTGCCTTAGTTCAATACTCAATATCTACACATTTTTCTACCTTCTATACATTATAAGTTGTATCAAAACCTGCCGCTGCTACCCTTATGCCTACATGCCATTTCACTAACACGAACACCCGACCGTTCAACGACCACCAAAGAATCACCTTTAAAATGTCCAATTTAAATTGTTCCGACAAAGGGGCGAGCCATTTCAATTTTGAGTGAGGAGAGCTCTAAATCGAAAATCGCGATAGCCACTCCGTAAGCGCCTCCTGGGGCGACTCTATACAATTTATAGATGTAATAAAATAGCATTAGAAAGTATAGCTGTTACTTCAGGATAGAGATTGCCTCACGATCTTTGCGTAAGCACCCATTAAGGATAAGCGAAAATTAAAATCTATTATAAAATAAGAAAACTCATGATAAAATAGGTTAAATGATAAAATGACAGCTTCTGTAGCTGTAAAGTGTACTGGACTAACAATAAATGTAAAGTTGCAGGTATTGAACGCTATCATTTGCAATTACATAGCACATTCCAATCACAAAGGTACAAGATCTACCTACTTTCCGGCGTTAGCTATAAATAAATACCATAGAAAAGCTGAAGAATTCAGCTTTCAGTTTTATTTAACAAATGAAAAGATAAAAACGAAAAACAATTTGAAAACCTAGATTCGAACACAATCCCACTTAACCTTAATTGTGTAATGGTGGTCGATTTGGAAACAGCACACGACAGGAACGGAAGCAACTAAGTTAATAATGTCTGGAAATGTTCTGAAACATGATGGAAATGTTTCTCGCATGACGGTCGCGCGTGCACACTAAACATTGTTGTTTATTCTCATCATTGGATCACCGGCCAATTATAGCGTTCGATTCAGCCAGATAACATCTACCTTCTTAGTTTGAATTTAAAATTAGAACACATTTAATGTTTCATTTCATTTTGACAGAGCGTCATAAAGTTTGAACTTGAAGGTTGCAGTTGACTGCCTTAGCTGCTCTAGCGCCCTCCGGCGACTGCTACGCTACAGCTCCTGGATTCGATTCCCAGGTCTAACAAAATTAGCTTAAATGTGTTTCACTATGAAATTCTAATTATCAGTCGAATCTGAATTTTTGCCCGGTTGATGGCAATAGTCCGGCCCTCTATTACATGGAACCTAAACATACCAGCGAACAGTGGGTGTACATAAGTACGTACACCTGTGCCTGACCCTTCGGAGAAAAATGGCATGATAGTATGATGTTTTGTATGATAAAGTTTGAAATCGGCTCTTTGGAAAATTTTGATACTTATTCTTAATAGGTTATTTATAAAAAAACATCTGCGGACTTACGTAGCCTTAGTTTCAAATTTACGTTGTATAATAAATCACATACTATGGAGACTTTGATAAGTTATTAAGCTTCAAAAAAGGGACAGTGATTTTGGAACCATAGCAAATAGATATCATCATCATCATAATCATCATAACAATATAAATAAAATAACATCACATATTTACTTCATATAAAATTACAAATCTAACACATAAAAAGACACCCTTTTTTGTAAGACTTTCAACGTAACTTAAACTAAGTAAGAGTCAAGAGTTAATTAAGGGGAGCGCACTTCTGAAACACTTGCCGTTAATCGTGGAGCGTCAAAACTCGGAGAATATCATGTCAAATTAAGTAATCGTGGTGTAATTGAGCCCGGTATCAGAGAACAACGTCGACTCATCAATCAACTCACCCCACTAGCTGGGTTGTCTTTGCGTCCAAATTAAAAACTAGCAGCGATTTACTCACCTGTTGGCAAAACTAGAAAACAATTTGAAAGTGGAACACGCCATTCCATACTTCGTTTTGATTGGCTGACGTAATTGCCTGAACCAATAAAAAACACAAAATATCATAAATATATCCTGCAGATTGTAGATTCCAGCAAAGCTGATGAATAGATAGTGACCATAAATAAACGTTTATTTATTTTACCATAACGATCAAACTACAGATAACACTTAATCTGATATAACTACTTATTACATTAATTCCAATAGATAATAACATTATTACCATCCCTGACGCAATAATCTTACTGTGGAAATACACCTTTAGTGACATCATATTATCCTATTTTGTATATCAACAACTGATATCTAGAATTTAATAAAATATTTTTTTTTGTATTTTTGTCCCTGACCTACATTTTCTAAATGAATCTTAATTTATGATTACAGATTTTTTCCGTAACTGTCGATAACTTTAATAAAAAAAAATATCCATTTTTTTCATTACATTCCTGTTGGTCTGATATATAACCCAAGAGGACATCAAAATCGAGAGTATGTGCAAAATGATGCTTATTAATAATTAAAATTTTAACACCCCGAAACAATTCCTCCCTGCTTGCTTAACCCGCTACCTCTTATGACTTGTCCCTCATAAAGCAAGTTACAGTGTTATCCTCACTTCAGTTTTAGTAGTCATTACTGGAATCTTGCTAATGCGTCTTGAGTTGCGGTTCGGTGCTGTGTGGAACTGGCTTTAGCGAGGGGGGAGCTGTTATTTATCGCGTTGGGTTTTTTACTTGGCGGCAATTTAGATATCGCGATGTTTTTGGCTCTTTGTTAACTAATTTACTTGTTTGTTAGATTTTAAGTGACTCATGAGATATACAGGAAATATTTCCTATGTACCAGTTCCTGCACTTTTAATTGAGACAATTGACATCTTATAATGATTTTTAGGAGGTCTGGCGCAGATAGCTCAAGTAGGTTTATTATATATTAATACTATACGGATGTCAAATTCTGAATAAACAAATGCAAGGCACACAACAACACATAACAGATAGGGTTCTCAGATTCGTTTGGCAATTGCATCAATTACAATATTGAAATAAAAAAATGAGATTACTCCTGATTACTCTTATTACCCTGCTAATGATAATAACAAAAAGGCTATAGTAATCTCTGTTTATTTCAATATTATTATTCATTATCGTTTAAATTTTAATGTAGTCTTATATTGTGAATTTGACAGTTGAAATAAACTGTCTTAAGTTCTCTTTAGACAGTATATTCTAACGGTAATGTAAAGAGATCTTAAATGTATTTTCCTACATCTACTCTACCTTACCTTTCACTTATTCTCACGCAACAATCTCCATCTTTCTCCATCTCCATCAATTTTCGGACCCTATTAAGCACACGTATTCGAGTTGATAACAACTGCGCTGTGCATTGACTTCATCACAAAGGGCTCTCGCAAATTACACACCAGGCCAGCAATTACGCGCACATAACAACAGATACATTTGTATGACAATGTTCCGAGTTTTTTGCGAAATACGATATCGTACTCGACGTTATAGAGAGACGGTGACTTTATTGTGAGAACAAATAGTGCAGTTTTGAAAACGGTAAAATTGTGCATTTTAATTCTTTTTATTATTTGTTTTGACTTTTATCTATGGAATGGTACTTATTTATCAATTTGATTTAATGTTTTATCAATGTTAAAATTCGTTTATATTATCATATCACTTCATACACAGTTTTGTTATCTACAAAAACTATATATCTACATACTTTATATATTTCAATTACTCACAGCCTAAAAAGGTTCTACAGTTAAACAAAACACAATTACTTATATTGTAATATGTATCCTGCCTTACAGCTTATCCATAGACTGCCATAGTCCTGAGTTTGAAAGCTTCGGCCACGTCTAACAAATCATTTATCACTCCTTGCAATTTTGAAGAAACCTGTCACATTTTCTTGAGGACGTGACAAGAAGCCTGCCAGTCTACATTATGCCAACGTGGTTTACTTAAGCCCCATCCTTCATGCATCCTTATCCTTATTATTCTTTCGAACCTAGTAATATCCTTATAATTTTTTGAACCTAGTTTTTTTGGTCCCACAATCAATTGTACAATTTTGTGGGACTCGTTGCTAGGTTATAACTACAATTTACCTGTAATGTACATTAAAATAATAGATAAATAAATCAAAATCCATCATTTATCCATCCCTCACTATAAGCCTCCTAATTATTCGTTAATTCTTAGATAATCACATCATTATCATTTTAATAACCAAAGTTTTAATCAGAAGCTGATGCGCGACCTATCTGTGTATTTAACGGAGGGATCCCCATTAAAAAATACAATTAAAGCACATCATAAATTACTGTCGCCTTATCAAGTCAGATACTGGCAACACTGTAACTGACCTTCCGGAGCTCCAAGAACTGATAACAGTGGCAGGCCGTGACCTCTACACCTTGCATCAGAACAACTTCATGGAATCGCCATGTGTATATCATCTTTTATAAAACGTATAATGTCGGTGTGTTTGTTGTTTCGGTGATAGGTGTTCACCGAAAACCGATATCGATTATTTCTCATGAAGAAGTGTGATGAAATGTTTTTTAAGAACCTCATTAGACGCAAGTGCGATTTTTTACCATCGAGTCGTGGATTCCTGGGTTACCTATAGGATCTTATTACTATTCTCAGGTGAAGCGAATAACGGTTTTCTCTGAAATTCTCAGTAGCAGCTCGGTGCTTATACTTGTGCCCATTGGAACCTAAAAAAGGTACCGACGTACTATGGATGACAATACACCTCCACCACCAATTTTTCAAGAATTATTATTTTTTAATACGTTATGATAACGGATTAAACATAAACTTGCATTGGAATTTAAACCTTATGTCAATGTCGTTTCAATAATTCCGCACTCTATAAATTTTCCCAAAAATCAATGAAAGATCAACGCGTACTATTCCCGCTTCGCACAAACCATTTTGCGAATGATAATAGCCCCGTCACCGAGGCGCGAGACGCCCGGCTGTGATCTGTCACCGGTGAATGCGTCAAAGGGTTTTTGTCAAGGCGCGAATTAAATCAGCCAGCGGGAGGCGCGGCGCGATTGATCGTCAACCGGTTATATCCGATTCAGGGTGATTGCACACCCTGTAGGTAGCTTCCGAATTGTTACTAGGAGCTAGAAGTACTTTTGAAGTATTTTAATGGTATTTTACTAATTTAATATAACACATACCATCACGCCTGTATTCCCCGAAGAGTTAGGCATAGGTGTAGTTATGTACACCCACATTTCATCGGTATGTTTAGGTCCCATTTAATAGGGGGCGAGCCTATTGCCATTAACCAGGCACTAATCCAGACTCCGAACTGCTACTGGGATTTTTTATAGAAAAACGTAATAACACTGCTCGACCTGGGGATCGAACCCAAGACCTCTAGCGTAGCAGTCGTGCTTAGGACCACTAGACTAATAAGGCAGTCAGATTAATTTAGTATTAGTATAATATTAGGTATGTTTTTACACGATGAGGACTCGATGGCACGTCAATTTGGAGTAAGTGGCTGCGGATGCTGCTGGATGCGAGCTGCCCAAGACCTGGATGGTTTGCGCTCTTTAGGGGATGCCTACGTACTTAGTCGCAGCAGTGGACGGCAATAGGCTGATATGATATGATGTTGATGATATTCTCACACTATTTGAATGTTTTAAGATACATTGTAGCAACTTCTCCTATTTTGTAGGTGCGTTTTCAAATACATATTCTCACATAGGCAGGTACACTCTGACCGACATCAATTACTAGAAGCCCTTACAAATATTTGCTGTGTGCGGGAATCGAATTCGCGACCAGTAGCGCAAAAGCCGATCGCTTAATCACTGCATCAAAAGTGCAGGAAGGGTAGACCCTTCCTAAAATAATAACGTCACTATGTATGGTGTAGGTTATCTATATAATTTTTTGCTGTTTGTAATGGTCGGGAAAGGGAGGGAAAATCCATAGCGCACGCGTCGCTAGTTTAATATAATTATAAAGCATTTGATACTTGCGCAACAATTGTCAATATGTCGTTATTGCGATAATCAACGAGAGGCGTTGCATGTGAATAAAATACAAAAGTAAAGAGGACACAGGTCGAATAAAAAATTATAACAAGAATAGCATTAAAACAAAGAGGAAAATCCAACATTTTGATCTACAAAATGCTCTTAAAAACGTTGTAAAAATTACGTGTCACGGAGGTTGAACTTTATAGTAAGCGTACATCTTACATCGATAGCTTATCGAAACAATACGAACGTGAAACAACAAGCGTTATACAACCAGTTCACTTTCCAGGTCACACTGAACTTTTAGTAATAAAATATGTAGGTACTTAAACTAACAAGAAAATTCTGACGCACCACACATTATATTAAGAAGAACAAAGGAAAGAATACCTCGCCAAAAAAAGTGAATTGAAAATGACAACTAAATCATTAATCATTTTCGTAATACAAAGTATGAAAAAGACATTACCGGAAGCGAATTTCATCTGTTACCCCCAACGTGCCAACCGATCAAATAATTACCTTCTCGATAAAATATTGGCACGTCTCTCCCTAGTGTCGTGCCGCAACGCCTCCTCCCTACGAGCCACAACTGTCGATGTCACCTTAATTTACGGCCTTCAATTATAAATTTTACATCCTACAAACTCCAACACGACAAGTGAATACCCACTCTAAATACGTAAACCGAAAGTCAATATTTCAACGTATTTAAACCAAGAATTTCGTACAAGTGAGAGTTGTACGTCTTGGGAAGGAAAATTTTGAGAATTGCCTTAAATCTTCAGTTATTTTAGATACGATTTTTGGGTTTAATATTTTATCAGTTAGTCATTAATATAAAATAATAAAGATAAAGCGTGTTTATTTATAATGAGTGATAACTGTTTTAATGGTGAACCTTACAAAGCTTCCCGTAATTAAAACTGTTTGTAACTGTTAAATGATAAAATTGATGATTAAAATAATATTTTAACGATGGTGCCATAACGTATAACAAAAAGCTTGGTTTCCTCTTAGCTGACCTCTGACACTAGATATCTATCATCCTGCTAATTAAATATGGCGGTTATCGGCAGGAATATGCGACAAAAATAACATAATAAGCTACATGTATGTCGTTTTCCTAATCAATATAATTGATTGTAGTGCTCAATGTCATTATTTTTTTTAATATTCTTGATTTTTGGCATCCATGACACTGCACTTAGCTCCCAATTATGAGGTCCAGCAAAGAAAATGAAATTTTTGTCTTTGGAGCCCAGAAACAGGCTGAATTGTTAAAAAAACACAATGACTAGGTACCGATAAAATTTAAAAACATAGATATGACATTTATGGGAAGTTGATAGTGGTCGACTTTATTACCATGTTTTATGTAAGAAACTTAAAAAGCTGGAATAATACATAAAATCAATATTCGATAACGAACGAACGAACAAAAAAAATATATCCTAACAAAAATCATTTTTTAAACTATAATTCTGTACTACAAAGTTGATAACTCATTTTTTAATACATCTACTCCTAAAACGTAAAAGATTACTAGTACTATTATAATATAGGTAAAAATCTTAACATAATAGTTAGTCGGACGCTACAGTCATTACGCTACCGAGAGACCACTGCCTGTGATATCGAATTTCACGTAGGTACAAATTCTACTTCTTAAGTTTGCTAATGTTATACAATTGGCAATACCTATACATTTCGTAATTGATGTTGCAATATTTAAAATATTAATAACTATTGGTAGTACTCTCCGCTTGCCAATTAATTAGAATTTATATATTTTAAACTCGAAAATTCTTACTTACACAAGAACGCGACCTCTGTCTAAAAACTTTGAAATAATTACTGTGTATTACTTTACTTCAAGTTTAACTTAAATCGGGTGTCTAGACATTCCCATTAGAAACACAAAGATATGATTAAACTGTCAGAAGCCGCACTTTATTTTATAAAATAAAAATCATTTGACGAGGGTCCGCCATTAATTTCGACGACAATGTGATAAATAATGAGAGAGGTGTAATGTGGGGGTCACATCCCTCTAAAATGTCGCTGTGATGGACTGCTTTTGAAGTTTTGACGGCTGGCATCCTAATTTTCTTCCTGTGTACCGTTGGCGGTTGCCACTTTTCAATAAGAGTTTCTCTTTGTGACAGTATTTCAATTTCAAGTTTTTTTGAACGCCCGCGTTTATAATAGGTCGGATTATCGTATATTTTTATAGATAGGTATAGTAAAAATCGAAAACTAATTATTTCAAGTCCTCGCCTTTATACAAATGTAGAAATTTTACAGGTTATAACGAGCTCGCGTTCTTCGGCATCTTAAAGTTACTTTATTAACTTAAAATATGTATCACTATTATTAAAATTTAAATAAGTAAAATCACTGTTTTAAAAAAAGCTAATAAAATCATTTTTGAATACAATTAGTGCATTATTCGGTGTGCTTTTTCGTTTAAATAGAAGAGAGGGAATAGGACCTCGCTGCTCCACGATACTAATTATTATTATCTAACAAAAATATACAAATACAATCAATTTTCGCGTGGCTGTAACTTATCACGTTAATTGAATTAGCGGGAGTCGTGACGTCAATTGTCACCTGTCGATACGGAACATCAAAGGGCATGTCACCATCATACGTAATTGGCAACGTCACAACACAGAAACTACGCATACAGGTACAACAAGCTTTTGAATCGAGCTAGCTAGTATACCTGACTTTGTTTGCGTGACTTTCCTATCTATCTCTCACCGCTTAAGCTCTTCAGGAAACAAACTTAGGGTCAAACGCATTTAAGTTTAACACTAAAAATAAAACTTATTAGAATCTAAAACCACAAATGTTTTAAATACATTTATTTTTTAATAAGATCTCGTGACATATATATTTAACTATTAATGCTTAGTTTTACTTAATTGTCGCATCGTAGACCGTTTATTCTCTCCAGGAGACAAAACTACGGTCAAACGCATTTAAGTTTAACACTAAAAATAAGACTTATTAGAATATAAAACCACAAACATTTTAAATATACATTTATTTTTATCATAAATTTACCGACTTTTGGTCACGTGGCACAGACACGTAATATATTCAATTATATATTTCTAGAGGTTTGCCAATATTACCTATACCTCCTAATCAAGGATATTTACATTTTTTTTAATAAAGAATATACGCCGAATACGTATTTATATCTATAACAAAATAACCTACTGAAACCTGATATTTCCTTCCGCTTCTTATCTATGTGACCTTCAAACTTACATACTTGATAGAAATACGATTTCAATCGGATTTTTTCAGTCACATTTATGTTCAAAATCTTTCTTGATATTTATTTAAAAAATAAATGAACTCACGCGCGCCTTTGAGTAGAAAGCGAAGAGAATCCGCGCCCTTTAGTGAGGTCCCGCAGTAGTACGAAACCACAGCCTGAACTAGTTGAGGTGAATGACAGTAATCCCATGACTATAGAGGTTTTAGTTAGTCCGAATCTAAAATACCTTGTCGCTTTCCCGGGTGGAATACGATCGTTAAGGACATTCCAAACCCAAAAGTATTCTAGTCGCTGCTCGACGCTCAGGTATGTTAAACAGCAAGCTTATGGAGTATAAGCTGGCCTTGAAAAGTCTTGTCATATTTTTAATGCTAAGGGTCTTCAACTGAAAAATTCCTAGCGGTAATGGGATTCTAAGTCCAGCCCTGAATATTTACTACCGTATTTTCTCAGCTTCAAAAACCGACCAGCCTTTAAATGTAGGTACCACATATTTGTAGATATATGTTGCAGCATTAACAATGCAATAACTCAGACAGATATCGCGTACACATTTGGCACCAGTAAATCAAAATTTAAACTGAGTCTGGCTCGGCGCACGCGTGATCCATGAAAAATTGCTTATTTTAAAACGAGATTTTTTCATCCGTAGGGATGTGTACTGTGTCATACCGGTGCTATGGTGCTCACGAATAGTGCAACACTGCTTAAATAACTTTACTAGGGGCAGCCCTCGGCAAGACAGAAAATATTTATTCAGTTATTATGTATGAAAAAAAAACTAAAATAATAAAAACAAATCCCTTATAATACGATCAAATTTAAATAAAACTTACATTTATTCCTCGTAAATTTAAACACATCTAAACTTATAAGTTCTATCTACATTCTCGGAAAAGATTCGAAGATAGATACTTGCTCCAGTTTCATACACTGAACATATAATAGTTTGTTTTTGAGATTGTTGAGGGCTGAAATACAGGTTATGCCTAGTTCGGCCCCAAATGCTAATACTTTTATGTACTTTAAGTTTAGATTAAGCACTTTACTTTTTAAAAATGTACATATTTATTTGAATAAACATTATCATTATTATTTTGTAACATAGATTTTTTTTTGATACTTCGCGTGCAAAATCTTGTTTGCCAGTAAGTTACAATAATAATGTGAACACCCTAATTTGTGTGTTCCGTGCTCGCTCCGGTCCATATATCATACGGGGCTCATCACGTTTTTAATAAAAGCCGATGGCGACGTACCTTTTTGTTTTAAACTTTTTCAAATTATGTGACTGCATGTTAATTTATAGTCAAGCACTTTGTGATTAGGTGCTATAGGTATTTAATACTAGTAAGTACCCCAAGCTAATTATAAATTAGATAAACGTGAAAGTTCCTATTTTAACCTTAACTTAAAATATTTATTTAATAACGAACCTTCCACATAAATAAGAGAATTATATCTCGTTTTAATTCAAAAACATTATCTTTTTTACATAGTATAAAACAAAGTCGCTGCCGCTGTTTGCAACACAACGAATTTTTATAAATTTTTCAGCAAATTTTTGTAGTAAACCTACATATAATATGAGATAAAAGCCGAGAAATCACGCGGGCGAAGCTATGGGCGTAAAACTAGTATTTTATATATCTATTGAATTCCAATAGTACGTTCGGATATTTCTGAGCTATATACCGTTTATATTTCTTCGTCTGCCTTCAAATTATAGTAATTATAAACCTCGGGACCACTTCAAACCTCTCAGGTTGCTGTCCAAATATACGTTAGGGTCCGTTATGGGTCTTACAATCAAAAGAATTCTATCCAAGTCGGACCCCATATCTATTCTTCGATACCCCAACGTGAAGACAGAAACTTTTGCATGAAAATGAATCTTAAGTTTGAGGAATAAGGTCTAAATTATATCGTGTTGCACTTACAGTACGTGAAAGTCGAGTGTCTGCCAAAGAAATCGTCAATAAACAAAACTTTAAGTTAAATTAATGCTCTACTTCTTAATTTTTATAACGGAATATACAGGACGTTCACATATTATACTAAGAATAAGTAATAGATGATCAAACGAACTTCACAAGCGAAGTTCGATCACTATTATATGAATAGCTCCATTCGAAGATATATTTTACCAGGTAGTGCCTTTATCATACAGGTAGTTCTTCGCACGCTTTTAGATTAAGTCGATTAAATCGATTCTACAATCTAATTGATACTAAAAATGACACTTGTTATTCATCCACTGACAGCACTATAAGACATCTCATTTCTTTAGAGTAAGTTGTACCCAAAACTTCTTACGGGTTGTGGAGGGATGGGACATATATCTTCGAATGGAGCTATTCATATAATAGTGATCGAACTTCGCTTGTGAAGTTCGTTTGATCATCTATTATATTTTATAGCTCCATTCTTCAGATATATTTTACCAGGTAGATGTTCAGAGTACCTGCATAGTGTCTAGAAGTTTTGTTACCAAATAGATTTATTTAGATCTATATTGTATTATTTAAATAAAACACAAAGATAATCACTGTCTGTTTTATTATTGATTTTGAACATAAGTTGTAATTAATTTTTAATAATAATGTAAGCATAATATACAATCACATATAATTTTTTAATTTTGTTTAACGGTTTACAATATCATGTACTAGAGTTCGGCGTAATCAAAGCCGTAGCTAAGTTTTCCATGACAATTGGCCGGTTGTAAAACCGTGCAAAGGCCTGTGAGTTTTGCGTCCAGCCGGCTGTCTTCCGGATTGCGTCCACGGAGACGCCGGCTGCGCGCGCGCTCGAGGTGGCGGCGTGCCGCGTGCTATGTGCGCTGAACGTCGCCACGTCGATGCCGCTCGCTGCTAATATGTTTTTAATCCATCTGGCAATTGACTGAGCCGTGGCACGTTTATATGGCCGCTTATGAGTTACGAACAAGTGGCTTATTTCACTTGTTTGTCGGATGTTTTTTGTCATTATCAAATAATCTTCTAAACATTTGGCTGGGCAAATATTTGGTCTGTTCTCAAAGTATGGTATTATTAGCAATGGTTGCTCACGTCGTGGGTTAGAGGTTTTGATTAAATCAGAAATAGTGATGACGATTCGATTATTGGATATGACAATATCATTTACTTTAATCACTGAAAGTGTTTGTACACGGTGGGCTGTGCACAATGCGAGAAGAACCGCTAATTTTTTGGTTATTTGATCCAGGGCCAATTCATTATTAGGGTACCATTCAGAAACAAAATTAAGTACTACTTGGGGGTCCCAAATGTAATTATATTTAGGTACACTTGGTCTAGTTTTAAAGGCTCCCTTTAGTAAACGTGACACCTGTTCATTAGAACCTACTTTATTGCCCAAAAGCAGTGAGAGAGCAGAACGATGACTATTAAGAGATCCGTAAGAAGCTCCTTTTCGAAATTGTTCAGTCAAAAACGTAATTACAGTTATTATTGGAGCCTCTAAAAAATTTATATTGTAATTTAGACAATGATCCCACCATAGTTTGTACGTGATGTTGTACTGTTTCAACGTGCCCGTCGATAATGAGGCAATCATAAGGTCTAGTGACTCTTGTGGGGTGCCACGCTGTGTGAATGCTCGCCTGAGACAATCGCAGCACCCAGGGTAATCTCCCGTGGTAGATGTACTCTGTAATAAGATCGTAGGGCATCATTTAGATATATAATATCTGATTTTATTAAGTTATTTAATAGGGGAAACCATGCTTGAGAGGGCCAATAAGGAAAGACAAAGATTCCAGTGGATTTTTCATTAACAATTTTTTGCAAACATTTAGAAATTACTGAGAATGGTGGAAAACAATAAAAGTAATATTGTTTCCAAGAAAACGTAAAAGCGTCAACGGCGATAGCATCAGGATCTGGTCTCCAAGAGGCGTATGTATTGCACCTGGTATTGGAGCGAGATGCAAAGAGGTCTATATTGGGTTGACCAAATTGTTGTAGAATGGTTTCAAAGGCGTGAGTACTAATTTCTAATTCTGTATCTGGGTTAATTCTTCTGGAGTCCTCATCAGCCTCCCTATTATCTTTCGTATTTATGTACGAAGCAAACAGCCATATTCCACGCTCCTCGCACCACTGCCATATATTTTTGGCCAATTGATTTAGGTGGGGAAATTGAATGCCGCCCATTCTGTTAATATAGCTTATGGCTGTTGTATTATCTATTCGAATTAGTATAGCACAGTTAGAGTAATATTGGGCAAAACATTTAAGACCTAAAAATGCTGCTTGCAGTTCTAAGAAATTTATATGAAACTTAAGTTCACTTTCTTTCCAATATCCATTTGCGCGCCTATTGTTACATACCGCGCCCCAACCGGATCGTGACGCGTCTGTAAAAATTTCTAAGTCATAAGTTTCAGGAACTAGGGAATTTTTTGTATTTAAAATATTTGTATGCCACCATTGTAGATCTGGCAAAATTATGGGAGAAGGTATGAACTTAACGTCATAATTTTTATTGTTCTGAAGGGCAAGAAACTTTTCTCTTTCCAAAGTTTTTGTATATAGCCAGCCATACCTAACAGCGGGGCAAGCTGCCGTCAATATACCAATATACTGTGAAAATTCTCGAATTGTGATTCTCGGCAATTTAAGATATTTTTCTGTATATTGTAATATACTAAAACGTTTGTTCTCAGTTAAAGATATTGACATATTAACCGTATTGAAAACAAAACCTAAGAATATACATTGTTGTTTAGGTTTGAGTACACTTTTTTCGTAATTTATGACGAATCCTAAACATTCGAGAAGTTTAACAGTTTCTCTAACATTTACTAGACAATCTTGGTAATTGTTTCCTATGCACAGGATATCATCTAAATATGATACCGAACTAAAGCCCCGACGTCTTAAGTAACTAACAACCTCCTTCATAATTTTGGTAAAGGTTCTCGGTGCTGTTGATAGACCGTAAGGTAGTGCATTAAATTGGTAAGTGGTGGTTTTTCTAGAACTATTTTCAAGCTGAAAACACAGATATTTTTTGTCATCTGGGTGGATAGGTACTAATAAATATGATTCTTTTAAATCGATTGTGGCTAAGAAGCCATTGGCAGGAATTAAATTACAAGCTGTTCTGTAATCTTCCATTTTGAAATGTTCTTTTTTCACAAATTTATTGAAATTCTTTAAGTTTAAAATGAATCTAAACGTACCGTTTGGCTTTGGTGTAAGAAATGTTGAAGAAATGTATTGTGCATGTTCATATTTACACTTAGATATAGCACCTAAATTTAATAAGTTATTGATTGCTATTTTCATCTCATTTTTCTCACTGCGAGAAAAATAGTTTGAAGGTATATGTGATTGTGTTACTTTGGTCGTAATAGGTATACGATAACCATTTAAAATACAGTCTAAGACGAACTTGTTATTTGTGACCTTAAGCCAACAATTATAATAATAGTGTAATCTGCCTGCATGTACCTGCACTAGCGACGTGTTGGAGCACGTGATCTCGTAGCTTGTCTGGTCTGCGGTGGCGCTGCTGCAGGTGGAGGCGCCGCTGCAGTTTGATTTCGTCTGTAGTTCGCGCTCGTCCGGTTCGTCGGGTAGGTTCCCACTCGCCCCCCCCTGTTTGCCGACGTAGTATATCGAGGAGGGGGTGCCCAGTTTCCCGACTGTCTAGGCTTGGTCGGTATTTGTTGTTGGGGTGTTGATTTTGATACCACGGGTGTGGTCCGTTTTATTTGTAGCCCTTGTTTTTCGATAACTTTAGATGCCTTAATTTTTTCTGAAATCAGTGTTCCAAAGAGAGTATCATCTCTTTCTTCATTTTGAATAATGTTTAAAAATGATTTATCTAAGCAAGGTGTAATAAGCTTTGTGCGTGTTTGAGATTCTTGGTAGTGAAGATCTGTAAGGATTCTGCATCCCTCTGATAAAAGTCTTATAACTTCGACTTTTTTCCCATCATTAAGTACCGAAGACATAGCTTTAGATATGGCTGTGATGCCTAGACCTAACTGACCTTGTTTAGTTTCTATTTTCTTGTCTCTAGACCGAACTACATCTGGTACGGCTGCTGCTATCTCTGGGTTTAAGCTAGGCGCTTTTAGAAGCCTACAATTGTCGGGGATGTGATGTTCCTTCATAATTTTATCCTTTGCTTCTTTTGTTAAACCCTTACGTAGGAGTGGTAGCCAGCGTTGAGCTAGATCAGTGTGAATATTTTCGCCATAAACAGGTGTGTCTTCCCCTGGGTCTCCTAACGCTAATCGTATTTCAGGGTCCAAATCCGAATGGGCGTTGACGGGTACTTGTAGTATCGTCTGGGTATTTTCTAAGGGGGCTATCATGGGGGTACATGGGTCCACGACCTCGGGTGATATGTTCTCCGGTTGTGCATTGTCATAAGACAAGATAGGTGCTGTGTCATCCACAGTTATAAGGTCATCGTGGCAATGAGGGTTGGTGTCCAACGTAATATTATTTATTGGCGTTTCGATTTCTGTAAAACATTATGATAAAATTTATATTTTTACAGTGAGGGTACACATAAATATTTTTTAAACACCGTCGTGTATGACTCGCGGTCAACCTCCAGGTTTTTTTTTATTGCATCATGTCACGCCTTTGTGAATAACCCGCAGTTAAACCTCCCGGCAGACTTAAAGATGCTTTTTAAATGAAATCGAATGTTGTAGACGCCAGATGTTAAAATGCTTAACTTACCTTCATTTGTTTCGAAATCAGATTCTGATTCAGAATAAATAACTCGACGCCGTCGAACACTTTTTTCTTTATTGTCTTGAATTTTTCTAATTTTTGATTTGTATAACTTTATTAATTCAGCATCACTTTTGCGCTTAGGCATGATAATTGATTGAGTGGAAATATAGGTAGATAATAATTTGTTAGAACTCGAGGGCGCGTGCGTTCGCTACCTCGCACGAAAAAGGAATGAGATGTCTTATAGTGCTGTCAGTGGATGAATAACAAGTGTCATTTTTAGTATCAATTAGATTGTAGAATCGATTTAATCGACTTAATCTAAAAGCGTGCGAAGAACTACCTGTATGATAAAGGCACTACCTGGTAAAATATATCTGAAGAATGGAGCTATAAAATATAATTATTTATTACTTATTCTTATTTTTCACAATTATAATAATTAGACCTCATCGTTATTAAGGATCTGAGCTGAAGGAAGGGAAACAGACTTTATTTTATAAAATATAAAAAAGGAGAGAGAAGAGGTATTGTAAAATTTAAAAAAATACATTGGTACTTAAAGTTATACCATTTAAGAAATATAATATAATATAAAAATAAAATAACCGGTTTTTCAAGTTAATAAATCCCAAAAGCATCGATTGCCAATGCCGTTAGTTGCTTGTCAGCTCAATTAACTATCAGTAAACGGAACAATATCTGTTTAATATTACCAATCAACAATCTTATATCCGGTAAAAATCCAGAATCTATCAATTTGTACGAGACCGTGTGTGATGGAACACCATGTATGTAAACTAGGGAAAACAAAACGCAACTCACTTGATAGGGCACTCCATATAATAATAGCATCCGGACATTTTGTTGGAGTCAGTCTCGGGCAAGTTCGCCTGAATGTTCTCAACCCCTGAGCGATTGCACGACAAAGCATCTGATAAAAATCCGTGTTCATATACCTCATTTGTTCTGTTGACTTTGTATTATTTGTACGCAACTACTTGTGGAAAGACAATAACAAACCGTTAGATGAGACTTACAACCTTTTGATGTAAATTATGGTCATTTTTCTAATATGATTGATCGATTTCGTAAAAATAAAATTTCTTATATATTTGATATTCATAATGTTAAGTTGTGCAATTTTATCAACCAATTGAGCAGTGATTATGATAAGTAATCGTTTTTCCCAGTCAAACAAAACGTCAATTTGATTACTTTATCAAACTTTGATAGTTAATACATGAGATTCAGGACATACCTACCTATGCCTAATGTTGCTACTGTACCTAATTGGTCAGAGAAACACGAAGTGAAAATTAGAAAGATCGAAATAGACACACTAAACAGACATCATTATTAAAAAAACCGTTAAATAACCCACACCAGGGTCACGCTATGACATTACCCTTTCGTTTACCCGGTTTTTTTTGTAAAATTTGCAAGCAAAAAAATTTTTTTCGCTGTTTTTTGCTCGTATTTTTTCGCTTTTGTGCGAAATTTCGCACGGTTCGTTATGACAATCGGGGTGTCACGCGGATTTGAATGCGACTAATTTCGGTTTCCTAAACCCTTTGATTGTACAATGACTCTGCTATCTTCGAAAGGGTTCTGCCTATCTCCTACCTGTCATTATAGAGGCGTCAAGGGTCGCTCCTTTTCTTGACCTTTTGACGTAGAAGGGTGAGGGTTCATTTTTTTGTGAAATCTGTGAATTTAAGATAGGTTTAATCAACGGCAATTGTTACTCCGAACATCTTTATATCTGTAAAATATGGCAAAATCGAAAGATTAAGTTATCTCTTTTTTTATTGCGGCTTTATATAGGTTATAACCTTGAACGTGTGATCAGAAGTGATTTAGTACCGTGTAATAAAGATCGCATCAAATATATATATATTTTTTTAATTGCTTAAAGAATCTTGTAACCAAAATTCCGCAATTTTTTTTTAAGAATTGGTGATATAACTACCTAATCGCTAAAGAATATGGGTGCTACTGGTCACTACCCAAAATAATGTGGTCCATTTAATGTGTAATAAGTACTCCTAACGTCCCGTTTACGGTACTTACTAAGATCTTAAAAAGATTTGTCTCACACATGTAGATTACATTTGCCCATTCAACTTCTTCATTCAATCGTTTTGACTTCGAAAATAACATGGACATTACGAGGTATGATTTGTAAAGACACCTGCTGAGGCCCTTAGGTGTCCTCATTTGTATTCAAAATTAAACAAAGTCATGCCAAAATAAACCTTTTTACATCTGCGTAAAGATCGGTATCCCTTCCAATATTGTCAAAAGAATCGGTAGCCACAGGGCGTATCTTAGTCGAAGTAGTCATGTGTATAATTCCACACAAATCCTTTTAGTGATTATCATTTCAATGACATAACGTCATTATAAAGGGTCTTTACAAAAGCTTGTATATAATCAAGTTCGTAACTAAACATACATGTACTAGTAGTATACGAGTACATGCTACATCTTAAAAGGGAAGCCTTACAAATGAGTGGTTCGTAACAATCAGACTACGTATTGTGTAACATGAATTATTCACATATACAAGATTCGATTGACAACAACAGTTACGAATGTCGATTAAGTTATGTGATGGTCATTTTAATATCTAATTGTTAATATTATTTTAATGAAGTCATTAAGTATGCATTATCGTGTTTTAGAGGCGATAAAATATTTATAGCTCTATCTGACAGTGCAAGTATGAATTATCAAAACAACATCCAATTATCCTTGGACACGATTACTCATATTTTTTTTATCTTTAATAATATTTATGTAATACAACTTTATTATAAACTAACATGAATTCAAATGAAATTATATCATGAAAATTTGAGACAAGATACCGTAACACTGTTCGAAAAAAAGCTACATTGCGTCTACAACCGCCTACACCGCTACGCCGTAGACTTCGTAGACACAGATCGATCTGCGGCTACAAGTGACAAAGTTTTTCAAGATGGCGCGGGGCAGGGGGTGTATGGGGGGATGCTCATATTTTTTACTGTCGGTCGGGGTGAGCAGTGGAGCCGATCGCTACACCGCTCTCCACTCACTCGGCCTCTTAAAAGCCTCTCTTCCTCTAAGGGACGTTTCTGAGAAATACATGTGCGGTTATACACGTAAGTGTCTATGTGGCTTTATGTTGGAGGGATCTGTAAATGGGCAATCTGTGTGAGTGTCGGTACTTTCATAGCGGTACGTGTAGTGCATAAGATTTGAAGTAGATACGCGTAAGTACATAGCAATATGACGTAGGTATAATAATATACTAGTAATGAGATAGGGAATCTTGTTGGTTCGTCTCCATAGGAAACGCTCTTCGATAAATAGCTGTATATGTTTATATGATAATAAAACTATTTTAATTTTGGTTGAGACAGATATTTCACAAAGATACTTTTTTATTCATAAACCTTGATCAAAAAAAATATAAGTACATGTAGGTATTTATATTTAGATGTAGACTTTTTAAACTTTGCTACAAGCTATGTTGATACAAATCTGTGACTAATACACACGACGTAAGACGTTAGTTACCGCTACTTGGATTTTTCCACCGGCCAACAATACAATGCTTTAATACTCAACATATATAATACACAGAATATAATATGTAAATTCTAGTAAATTATCTGTAAAATCTGTATATAATATCTCAGCAATATCTGTTTGTAATATATGTGTATATATAATATGTAATCTGTATTAAAGTAACAATATTTAAAACATATTCCAACCCTCTTCTATCTCTTCGTATCACACAAAATTAATGACATCAAAATACAAACACGGAACATATTGTATGCTGTAATGTTAAATGAAGTACCAGTACTTAATCAAAAATGTATGAGTGAACAACATTAGCGGTACGACGGCGGTAGCGGTAGATAAACGGTATCTGCGGATAATGCGCGCTGTGGCCGGCCAGAGCAAACATCCTGGTTCGACTGTTTGCTGACGTCACAACGCGCATAAAGGAGAAAGTTGAAACGTATTAGAAATATAAGGATCTTGTTGGAATTATATAGGACTAGCTTTCCACCCACGACATCGCCCACGTGGTTTCTCTGTATGTATTATACATATAAACTATCCTCAAGAACCACGCTATCAATTGTTGAAAACAGCATAAAAATCAATGTAGTAGGTTTTGAGTTTATCGCGAACAAACAAACAGACGCGGCGAATAAAATATGCAGTCATTTGTTTGGTTCTAGTTGTAAAAGTAATTATGGATTTAAAGTTTTTTTGAGCTAAGTAATAACTACTCTGATAAACCGAATAACACGTGAAGCTGCTCAAGACGCAGCCTGATTGTGGATGGGTGACCACTCTTAACATATTGAGACCCTATTTTGGAGACTACGCAAAGCCGTCTCTCTTGACTGTCATACGAACACCAATAACAATCTTTACATAGTGGTTATCAAAAGCCCAAAAAGCCTGACAACCAGTATATCCTTCGGATATCGGTACTGCCGAAATTGAGTGGCTGTGGTGGCTTGTGTAAAGTACTGATCAATCCGTATTTGGTTAGATGGAAACAGACCCTAACGTAATTGGGAGAAAGGTTAAAATAGGATAGATCGATGGTTATGGCTTTTGAATGGATGGGAATTTAACATCATTGTTAGTATTACAATTAACTTTAATACCCATATAATTATTATCTCTTACTAATAAATTAGGACATATTTTGTTGTTTCCTTCTATTTTTGAAGGCGGTTGGTTTGTTACTGAGGAAAAATTTTGTTTTAAATATTACATTTATTTTATCATACGTCCCTAATATTATCTGGCGTACATATCGACTCTAACATGATATCCACATTCAGTTGGACCTAATTTTCTTATGTAATTAATTTAAGATTTTAAGGTTATCAAGTTTTTATTTTGAGAGAAGATCCGAACTCACCTCGTAATTTTTACTTTTCGTAATTTTCAGTAGCACCCATATTACCGGGATATCAGTACACAGGCAATGTACACAATCCTGCAGCGTACTTGAAATTAATTTCGTATAGCCGGCGGCTGTGGGGGGTTAACCCCTCCCTACAGACACGTGCGTAGCCACGGATAACCCTGTTTTACCGCGTCGCAAATAGCTCGCGGCGATTTTCATTAATAACCGATTGAATAAGTTAATCATCGTTTTCATTCAGATAATTGGATGTAGCCAATGTAACAAGTGGGGGTGGTTTGTTTGCAAACTGACTTTACTTGCAGGGAAACGTAAACATTGTAAAAACCGAATGATACCTTAGACTAATGTATACTTCTCATATGTCGTCTCATATGTGGTCGAGGAAGTATTGTAGGCTTTTCTATCTAATTCAATAGTAGCTTGGATTTGGACCCGGTTATTGGTGATAGGCTTGACCCCTTTAACATGGGACCTAAATCATATCGGCAAACTATGGCTTTACTACATTAGTACACGTCTGACTTAACCTTCTCAAAAAACAGGCGTGAAAGTATGTACATTCCTAAATACGAGTTAGAACATAGCAGATCCTTAGTAATTTTCTAATGTGAATCAAAATTTATGATGACAGATTCTGTTAACACAACACTAGCTAGTGCCCGTGACTACGTCTACATGGAATTTTTATTCATTACCTTTTATTTAACATTAACTTTTGCCTATTTATAAAATATTAAGTGTTTAACCTTTTAAATTTTGGTTTATGGCGTGATTCATCAACAAACATACAAACTTTTACATTTCTAATATTATAGTTAATTTATTACGAACCATTAATTGGGAAAAAACCATAAATAACTCATTACTATCAATACATATATGCTCTAATTAAAATTAAAATTTATATCTTTTCCCTGTCAATGGTGTTCTGTGCACGATAAAAGAGGGGTTTAAAACAATAAAAATGGAACAAAGAGCAAATACAATGGTCACAGTTTAATGTAAGAGTTTGTTCCCATTATGTTCGAGTATGGGAAGAATAAAATGGATGGAATCGTTTTCATTGACGATATATTTTTCATTATTATTTGTATTAGGAATATACATACACGTTCGTTGATACTGCAGACTATTGGAACTTACCGAGACGATATAAATGAATTGCATCTACGAGTATACATTAATTGGGCGCCTATATAGACATACAAATTTTCACATTTTTATAATGCATGCTCATTATAACTCTTGCTTGTAATTGATATTTATTTCTGCAAATAAGTAGATCTTTTTAAGACACTTTCACAAGTCAGTGTTTTAATAACTTTTTTACTAGATAGCACCAGCATTTCCTATTATACGACCTCTGAGAGAAACTCTGAAACAAACTCGGAGAATAATAGTGTCTTTTAAAATCCATAGAGTAGTTTTACTATCAAATATGCAAGTTTTACATTATAGGGCAATATTTGAACAGGCCTTTTGAAGGAAGGGCCATATCAGCTTTGAATTAACCTGTCCAAACTGACGGCACGCGTGCATCAGTCTACTTGTAGCATAACCATTATTTAAGAAGCTCAACGACCCGTCGCAGGACAATACCAGATCAGCAAGATATTTCACTCCGAACGTGCTGAAGTCCTAGTAGTTACTTAATGTTTTAGAATGAACAATGAAATCCGTTTTCTATATTTTACGCATCATCGGATATTCTCCGGAACTAATATTCTGTAACCTACTTCTTAGTTGGCATATTCTATGATAAGGCAATAATAATAATGCCGCAATATATGCTCAGAAAACACGTCAATTATTAAAATTTCACGGCTACAACTTTAAATGAGTACGATTTGCCAGCGTGGAAATTCGACAACGCACGTAAGTGCAACGGTAACTCTTACAATACTGTCAGCTTTATCATAATCATGCAAGCTATTTTGACCTTCACCTGTGTGAAAATAAAGATTACTGTTTTATCACTGCACACACTTATAAAACTGCCAGTTGTTGTGATCTTTGAAATAAATCTATAATATTCGCCTAAGTGTCAGAAACCAGTACCTAAGTATATTGTGATCTTTATCAATCTAAATATATCGTTGATTTTTGTTAAAATATACGATAATGCTACAATACATTACTATCATGTTTGATAAACATTCGCGCTAATATCGCCTTAATCTGTTTAGTTTTAAAGCTAAAAGTTGTGTAAACACATTTGATAGTGTTGCGACGCAGTGTACATATATTCTGCATTCTGCAGCCACATCGCTCACGTATCGCGGATATCTAAATATGCGGATCCTATTAAATCAGAAATAGGTATCCAATCAGTGTGCGTATGCTTCAGTGCATTTATACAGCCGTTAGGTACTGTAATGTTCGTGATATTAATACATCGGTAACCCTCCACTGCGATTACATTCCTGCTTACTTCAACTATTTATGGTACATTAGTTCGCTTAAAGAACCGATGACTTTATACACGTTCGATTCTTTGTTGGTCTTATAAACGGCTTGAACGTACCTTTTGAGAACTTAAGTACGTACATTACCTCGCATATACTTATTTGACTTTGACAAATTTATTTATTTTATAACACATTACTCGTAAAACTGATGGCCGTTAGGGAAAAGTTCTCGAGGATTACAAACTAAAAACCAGCGTCGGAGGGCCTACAACGAGATGGATAGACCACTTTGTAAAGGGAGTCGTTGGGTGCAGGCGACATAAAACCGGACCTCTATAGCCTTTCAGCACTGGACCTCTTTAAGCAGATAGTGAGTTTTGAAATAAAACTACTTTTTACGGATTTTATCGCGTTATTGTGATATTTTTAAATTCCCGACGTTTCGGATCCTTTACAGCATCCATGGTCACGGGTGGACTGAGATCAGATAGTGAGTGTTTTTTTTTATAACGGAAATGGTATTTATGTTTCATATATACCTAGGAAAAGCGAATGGATTGCATAGATATTTGAATAAGTTTGTTTTAAGAAGTATTCTAACATAATAATTCACGCATGAAAAAAAAACAACCTGTAATAGTTTTTACTTCCGCAAGTAATTTTTTATCCTCAGATTTGTCATGTAGGTGTGTCAGTACACTTCATAACCACTTATCAATTTAAAGTAATGCGTATCTCCCAATAGAAGATTAGATTAAAGTATTTCTATGTAAATCAATAACTAAGACCTTCATGAATCAAAATACCATCACGCCTGTATTCTCCGAAGGATTAGGCAGAGGTACCTATACTAATGTACCCACATTTCACGCGAATGTTTAGGTCCCATGTAATAAGGGGCGAGCCTATTGCCATTAAATGGGCACAATTCCAGACTCTGAGCTGCTACTCAATTTCACTTTGCTCGACCTGGGAATCGAACCTAAAACCTCTAGCGTAGTAGTCGCGCTTAGGATCACTAGACTAATGGGGCAGTCAAATGATTCAAAATATAACTAAATTACCGTGAAATTGTAAAAAAAAGGTTTGTTATCCTCATTTGAGTAATAAACCAATATTCGTTTCGTTGTCGGATATTATATAATACTGCACATAATGGTCGACAATTTTCCGCATCTCTGGGCCACCTCATTCAAGGGTTGTCAAAACGAAACACGCTCCCCCAACGAATTGACAAAATAGCTCCGCCGCACAAACCCGCCAAAACGATAGAAAACTCCATAAAAGGCTGTAGGTACTCGACAACTCTCAACCTAAACGCTTTAACTATGTTCCAACCCCATGCTCCAGGATTGCTCACTCCACTTGTCTCCAAAAACCCATGAATATTTTATAGAATTTTATGCCCAATTGTAGGGGAAGAAGAGTTAGCTTCGCGTGCGAGAGCCGAGATAATGATGGCACTTCAGCCGACGATTTTGATATTGCTTCTAATTGGTGCTGGTCCTCATGTAAAACTGTTGCACGTGCCACCCCTATGTATCACGTACTTAAGGAATATACGCCCATTATATGTATATGATTCCATATCACCTATCATTAAACAACATACCATCACGTCTGTGTTCCCGAAGGGTTAGGCAGAGGTGTACTAATGTGCACCCACATTTCGCCGATATTTTTAGGTCCCATGTAATAGATGCTACTGAAAATTTCATAGAATAACCGAATAACACTTTGCTCGACCTGGGGATCGAACCCAGGACCTCTAGCGTAACAGTTTCGTTTAGGACCACTAGACTAATGAGGCAGTCGTTACAGCCTATGACCTATCATTAAAGCTTACACAAATATCAAATAGCCTTTTACAGCAGGTGCGTGTATAAAAAGAAGGTAAATAGACACACTAATTAAAACGCCAAAAAAATATAATAAAATAAAACTAACCCAAATAAAGTTCAGTGCACTCACAGTCACTGATTAAAAATTGTATCGGGATATTGATACAGTAAAAATAAAATATGAACATTATTATTAGTCCTGTACTGGTTAGCGCGTCGGTGTTTCCCTATTTTTTTTTTTTTTTACGCTGCTGAGACGTGGACCTTGAGTAAGACTGAGACAAAGGACCGATACCCAAGAAATGTGGTGTTGTAGAAGGATGCTATCGTGGATCAGTTTAGAAGAAATTAGTCAATTCTGCAAGAACTACACATGAAGCAGCGCCTATCTTCTGTCGTTCAAGCCCGAATTCTCACATTCTTCGGGCATGTATCGAGATACTTCTATAGAGCGATTTGTTGAGCAGGGAAATGTTAAATGCAAACGAGCTCGCACCAGATCACCTTTAGGTACGTTGGACCGACCAAATAAAGGCTACAATAAACAGTCCACTCCATGAGTGCATCAGAAAGGAAATACTACGTGAGGAATAGCAGCTGATTGTCATGCCACTAACCGCTAAGTGATGACCACGACCACTCTCAGTACTATTCTTCTTAGTCGTACTCAGCTTATAAGTGAAAGACTTTGACTTTCAGGAAAACCAAAAACTGCTAAAACAAATTGTCATGAATGGGTGACGTAGCTAACGTCAGAAAACAATCGGACGGTACTAGGGCAAAATTTAAAAAAATATTGTAAAATGTCTAATTAAAGAAGAATAATAAAAATACGATTAGTGATGTCAACCAAATATCGAATAGATTTAATTTTAGCATCGTAGTATTTTAATTTGTATGCACAACGTTTTAAAAATGAATATTCCATGTCATTGAATACTTTGATTATATATTAAACTCGTACATAAAGCAAAATTACTAACACTAAGAAATCAAACTAATTTACTCATATTTCTTACCGGTAGTAATGTTAACCGAGACAACGCTGGTGCATTTTAATTAGGCACCGCAACGAATGAGGCTTCGAGAGCGGAGCGCTCGTAAAGCGAAGCGAGCAAAGGAAGCGAGGAGGCACTTATTAGTGCCGAGACAGAAGCCTGTTTATCGGACCTAGTGTTGCCATCACCACATTACTTTTTAACAGCTATTTAGGCAGAATCACAATATCTACACTTATGTGCCTATTTATTGATTAACTGTTTTGTTACAGAATCATATCTTCTTTTATCCGAATGTCGTTTTTATATTTGAACGAAACTCTACACAATACCTACAACATAATATTATCTGCTCGTTTATTCAGTAGCCGCAACCGCGGTTGCGCAAATGAGGTTTTTGTTTTCCTAGTTCGGCTAATAGAACTTTTAAACTCAGGATTTTCTCAACTTGAAACTCTCAATGGTGTTGGATTCTTGATCTATAAATGACAATAATATCGCCCATTACGAAACTATACTTACTTCTTAAAGTAGGTATACTTCTGCATATCGTTTTGGGAAGGATGTGATAATGACTCCTGGGCCTAGATCAGCCAGTGTATTTTTTTCTTAATATGATAATAGAATCCCACAACCTATTACTGCTAGGGTTGAATCTCCCACTGTTAGTATATTTCTTGCTTCAACAAACTATCAAAGACCTGTTCAGCCAAAAACACCGCTTTAAATTTATAATAATATGATTCATATTAGAATGTATTAACACACAGCGGCTCCCGTTAAGAGTTCTAAATATGGATTAATTTTAGAGGAATTGCCACATTTGGCTTTTTCTCAATAGACTCTAGGTGCTATTTACAAGTGATTTAAATAGAAAACTCACAAGCCTATAAGAGTATGGCAACACCAGACAGAAGCCGGTTTATCGGCCGCGGGCGTGCCTCGCGACGCATTCCGATCGACGCGACCGCGACCGCGGTTTACGACCAACGCTTAATGACACACGCTTACGACCGGGAAGAGAATCGATTCACGACACATTTAACTATCGAACTATGAAACCTCCACTGATTCCTGTTATTCATCGTTGGTTCGCCCATCAAGTTTTCATTATTTAGTCGTATTCGGTTTTATTGTTCCAGGAATTAAGCTGCTTTGATTCGAGTCTTCCATGTCCGTATCCTAATAATAATTAAATTTTTACATCGAATTAAAAAAAAATACCTGAAACTATGCTGAAAGTAACATTGTATACTGCTTATTTTTTTAATTTTCACGCGTTAAATTCTGAAGCATTTTTGATGAATTTTGTTATACAAATAGAATACAACTTCTTAAAGAACTTAGGCCACACTTTTAACTCAAAAAGACAAATTATTACAGGAACACCAGCGTAGAGACTTCTTTCTCCCGTTCTTTAACATTTATTCTCTCCTATGCTAACATTACTATACCTAATATACAAACAAAATAAAATAAAATTCTAGAAACATTGCTATCAGTGTTACACTGAGATATGTAAGATACGATCACTTAAGAGATGACGTCATAAATCCGAATTAAATAAACGTAGATAAGGCGATACGTGGTTACTGATTGCTGAATAATATCGGTTACTTAGCGAAAGGCGTCTAACGAAAAGGATTTACAAAGCGAATGTCAGTGGACCCGCTGAAAGGGGACGCCCTAGAAAGACATACGCACCTTCTAACTTTTGACCGATCCCAGAAAAAAACACAGTTCGCTTGTATGTTTAGGTTGTAAGCAATAAACGGGTACAAATCGAAACTCTAAGCTGCTACTAAGAATTTTATAGAAAAACATAACCGATCTGGGAACCGAACTTAGGACCCCAAGCTTAGTAGTCGCGCTTACAACCACAAGATGGGGCAGTAATTTATATTTATAACTTATATAATTATCCTGCATCTGAATAAAGGGTTTTTACAAATATACCAGAAAATAACGCCTGTATTCCCCGAAGGGTTAGGCAGAGGTGTACTAATGTTTACCCACATTTCTCACAGTCATACAAATATCTCACACATCACGTTTATATGAGCGATAAAATAATTATAATATTAATTAATTAATTCATGTGTAATTAATACACAGCTGACTGCCTCATTAGTGTAGTCGTCTTTAGCGCGCCTGCTACCCTAGAGGTCCTGGGTTCGATTCCCAGGTCGAGCAAAATGTTGTTGAGTTTTTCTATTAAATTCTCAGTAGCTGCTCGGAGTCTAGATTTGTGCATTTGACAGCATAATTACAACCTTTTTGAATAAAAAGCGTAAAATACAACCACAATATTAGGTTAAGACAAATATTCAATAATTTCCGACCGACGCGCATCGTTATTTTACATTGATATGGAATAGTCGACCCAATTGCCACTAGGAAGAAAAAAATATTGATATGATAATATAATATAATTAGGTACTAATCTTTAACGTCACTATACCGATAGTACCTATCTAGATAAGTTGGTAGTACTGGCATAATTCGAGATTGTTGGAATATAAATATATTGTGTCACTTGGTATCGTTTAAATAAAAATAGAAATTAAACGACAAATTTTAACATACCTACACAATATGTCCACATAACAATTAAACTGAAATCTCTCGTAAATATTTTCGACATAATCTATCTTAGTGAAATCTGTGCTCAAAATGTAGATTATGTCTTGCGTTAAGATAATTGATTGCATGAATGTCATGTTAGTTTTAAAAAATCCTGCAATACAAACAAATGCCAGAAAATAAATAATTTAAACATAATTAACTCATTGTTACTAAAAAAGTGGACTTTATGTCTGAAATAAAGAAATTATTATTATAATCACCTGTGCCGAAGTGGAAAGATCGGTCAATCGCCAATCGTCATCCCCCCCCTCAATTCCTATCTAGTAGTAGATAAGACATGACCTAGACGGTTGTCCCACTCACAACAGTAAATAAAATTATGTATAAAAATTTTGACCCTTCAAGTGGCGGAGTCGTTTTCTATTAAATATAATTAAATTACATGCATTAACTATGTGAAGCCGGGGCAGGGTCGCTAGTTATGAATACAGTAAAAACTTATCACTCACCATGCACAGATTCCTAGTACTACTACCACACACTTTCCAACACCCCGCGCAACAATCCAATAGAAGGAACTCACTGATTAGGTAACAATTATTATTTCTTAACGAATAGCAAAACAGAGACCTGCCCGCCACTAAGAGCCTATACATAACTAAAGTGGAAACACCAGCACGTAGACACACAAGATAACTAGATTAGACATACGAACGATCACGGCCGATACGTAATCATCGTTGTCTTAATCGTAACCGATAACTTCTTTCGTTAAAGATATGATAAACGAAATAAAAGAACATCAATTTTAGCAGGATTTACTGCGTCATATTATTTGATAATAAAGAATAACTAGCACGTGCTGGACTCAATTACCAATTACAGGTCGAGCAGTGTTATTGACATTTTCTGTGAAATTTTCAGTAGTAACTCGGAGTTTGGATTCGTCCCCTATGCGTTGGGACCTAAAACATACCGGCGAGCTGTGTGTGTACATCAGTTCATTTCTGCCTTTGGTCATGTTTGAATCTCGTGTGACGTCACAAATTCGCCTCCTTGTTATCAAACGTCCTCATAACCAATGTTTGTTAGTAAAATTTAAAATAAATGGTTTTAAACACTTACGCGTGTTATCGTCGTTGGCTAGAGGTTCTCCATCTTCTTCGGCACCTGAAACAAACAACAAAATTGTAATATAACCTACAGTAAATAGATACAGTTTAAAAATCTGCTAATGACTGGCAAAGAACGTGTTGGCTAATTCCAGAACCGACGATAGTCGTAACCGAAGAAAATATCGATTCCTCACGATATTTTCTTTCAACATTCATCAAGTGATCATTAATTATTTATATGCGCAAGATTCCAAAAAGACAGGGATGAGTCATAAGCTTCATCATAGGCCTACTTTCGTCTACGCTACTTGGTCTGCGCTACTTGGTTCTGACTTGAGACCTGTTAGTCCAATGGTCACGTCACTAGCTATGCGTTGTAGCATTAAAGAAAAGCCATGATAGGTTCTGAACTTAGTTGATACAAGCATGATAATGTCGTCTCTAGAGTATATATTAGAAAGTAACTTTAAAAACAAATACACTGTACATTTTCGAAATACAAATTGAAATTTTAAAATAAACCCATTATTCGAAACTTGCTTGAAACAGGAAGTATTGAACCTATTATCTGTTGGAGTACCCTAAATGATGTGCCGGCACCGACAAGCACTGAAGAGGGTTCCGTACAGGATATTAGCCGGATAATTACGCTAAATTGCCAACGTAATGGATCAGCCATGTACACACGGCTAAAGTGTTGCCATAGCAGTTGACTCACAAATCCACTAATATACATGCCGTATCTGAATGCAATCTTATTTATTTGTACACTGTACTGTATACAGTGCCAATGCTACAATTAAATGCACGCATAGTAAAATCAATAATGTATATAAGACTGAAATCTACCTATTTCCTCAATTTCTACTTCGATTTTATAAGTCAACGTAATTTTGAGAAAATATTATAATTATTGTTAAAAGCTTTAACTATTATTGAAACTCTTTTGTATTATTTAGATACGTGTATCAATTTATTTATCATTGTTTAGGTCATACTTACCTAAGTCGATCGCCAAATTTATTTATTTTTTATCAAGGAAATTAAATTAGGTGATACCTAGCTTTGTGATAGGCACGATCAGATATCACGCTATCATGCTGATAAAATAAACAAAATGATTGTAGGACTAAGTCAACTAGAACTATCTTATTATAATAGCCACCATTCGTTCGACCAAACTACTTGCGATACTAAATTAATTTAATATGTGCCATCTTGGGCAACGTAGATTTTTTGGACATATGAAACTAGGCAGGACAACTGCAAATCGGCAGACCTTTGATTTGTTTTAATATCTTACGACACTAAAAAATACTTTTCAAATTCTGCTGCAAACTGCCTCATTAGTCTAGTGGTCCTCAGTGACACTGCTACGCTAGAGGTATTGGATTCGCATTCCCAGACGGAGCAAAGTGATAATGGATTTTTTTATGAAATTTTCAGTAGCAGCTCGGAGTTTAGATAATAATGGGCCCGGTGAATAGCAATAGGCACACTCCCTATTAAATGTAACCTAAAGAAATTAATTCTAAAGAATACAGGTATGTTATGTGACGATGGTATGTTTCCAATTCTCTCCAGCACTCTTTACCACGTCATCTACCTATCTAACTATTGCTTTTCCTACACTCAGCTGCCATTCTGTCAATTTCACATTTTCACAGTTAAAAATAGATATATGTACACACATACCCACTCTTAATTAGTTTTTTATCATCAAACTGTTGGTTAAAAAGTTTTAGAGCAACAATAAAAATAATCATCATTCTAACCGTTTATATTACATACCTATTTATATATTATTTTTTACTATTATAAAATTGAAAATATCCTGATTTAACTGCTTATTTTTTATTGAGACTGCCTCGTTGGTCTAGTGGTCCCAATCGCGACTGCTACTCTAGAGGTCTTGGGTTCGATCCCCAGGTCGAGCAAAGTGTTATTGAGTTTTTCTATGAAATTCTCAGTAGCAGATCGGAGTCTGGATTTGTGCCCGGTGAATGGCAATTGGCTCGCCCCCTATTACATGGGACCCAAACATACCGGCGAACTGTGGGTGTACATTAAGTACACCTCTGCCTAACCCTTCGGGGAATACAGGCGTGATGATGGTATGGTATGTTATTTTTTATTATATTTTAGCATTAAATAATGCGAAATGTGAAAGACATAGATGTCTTCAATAGACGGTGGTGGTGTTGCCTGAAGACGTAAAATGTGGAGGAGAAATCGACATCACAGGCAGTGGTCTCGGTAGCTTAGTTGGTAAAGCGCCTGGTGAACTTAACCAGAGAGACGCAGGTTCAAACCCTGCCTGAGATCGATGTTTTCTTTCACTAGAAATTTTCTTTCATTAGAAAATTCATAACTTTGTGAACAATATCCTGATTTTATACATTGCTGATATTAAACAAGTGGATTTGTAGGTATATAGAATTATTAGAATTCTTGTCTGTTTGTTTGAGATTGGCGCAAGAAAAAGTATTGAACATATTTTAATTCTTAATATTTTAATTTATTTTTTATTGAACATATTTTTCACTGTTAAAACATCACAGGCAAGTCTCGATAGCTTGTTGGTAAAGCGTCCGGTGTACTTAACCTGGACGCACGTTCTAACCCTGCCCGGGCCGAAATTTACTTTCACTACAAAATTCAGATCTTTATTTTTATTCGTTTTGAAATACAGATTAAATTAAATATAATTAAATAATCACGTAATCAAACCTTTCTTTTTTAGAATCGAAGGCATCAATAGGTCTATATTGATGCCTTCGATTCTAAAAAAGAAAAGAGATGAAGCTTAGGGGTAAGTGACAAACGCATGCAATATTCGCATTTTACAATTCAAGTTTAATTTGGTCGTTTTATCTTATCCGGACAACCTTGATCGGTTTTGTGATGACGTACCAATAAAGATAACAACCATGTAAGTAGGTGATAAAATATATTGGATCGTATATCTATAGTATATGAAAATGTACCACGTGTAATTTTTTAACGAGTATATATGTTTTGTTCATTACTTTAACCACGAATAAAATGATGTCATCAATGGTAACAATTTTTAAATAATGACCGGCAATCAATCTTCCTTTACTCTTCGGCACGTGGAGGTACCAAGGTATGTTAGTAGGTTCCTAACCTAGTAACATAATCACACAAAAACGACTGCGATTTTTGAAATTGTTTGTATGTCTGGTGGTCTAATTAAAAATCCATTGCTTGTTTTCTCTTGATAAAAGTGGCAGAAAAATCCAACCCTTAAGACTTCACCCGACACAGGAATGGAACTTAGGGCCTCTAGTCCGCCCTTCCTTATGTTCAGGTTAGTCTAGAATCCAACCTTAATATAGTAAGGTAATATCTAGAAGACTGACGAACCCCCTATTACATGGAACTTAAAAACTATAATATTCTGAGAGCTCAGACGTTAGAGCACTACGACTCTTCCCAACCACACCTCGGACACCCCATAGAAGAACTCCGATTGATGCCTACACACTCGAGACAACGACCACTACATAAACTATATGATGTTTCTACACACATAGATGTGTGCGTAACTTAGTTTAGCAGACCACAAACGCTAATACTAAGTGCAGGAGGCTGTGTGGTATCGAACCTAGCGAGGGACGGAAAGTGGTAGTTCTGTAATATTACTATTCCTTATTCTATGGTCTATAATCGCTCAGAAAATACAGGAATGGATTCATAGCAATTACGTCATAATTATGTAATACCTAAATAACAAAGAAAAGTCACGTTTGCGACAGGTGACAATTGATACCGAATCGTTTTGAATGGACGACCGATTTTTATCGTTATCAAATTGTTTTATCTATTTCATTAATATCTACCTTTATTAGAGAAACGTCTAATATGTCTTTACTATATGTCTTGTTGTCGATGAAATTGAAATACTTAAATTACCCACATTTAATAACAAGTACACCTCTGCTTAAACCTTCGCGGGCGAGATGGTAAGTTATGTTTTGTAAATCTACCCTACATTGCCAACTATATCATGATCAAAGCACCCTTCTCACCATCATAAATCACCAAATGATTAAACGGAGGTGTACCGCTGTAATCAGACATTTTTAGTTCAAATATTTCACCAACGCTGTACTATTCAAGACTAAAATCATAAACTAAGTCATTCTAACGTAACGCAACAAATGCGTATTAAAAAACATAATTACGCGTCTTCGGCAACCCTCGCTATCAAATCAAAACATCTTGAGACGCTCAACGGTACATTACACGAACACCTTTCCACCTACTTAGTCAAATAATACACGGAGGCACGCGACAGGAGACCGGAACAAAAGACCAGTGCACTACAGTCTACAAACCATCATTACGAATTGAAGAAAGAACCAGCTGCCTCCCACTTCCTCTCCATACAAAGTCGTGTAATACAAGATGTGCGTATTGTATGGCGGTTTATTTTAGGGCACATTCATTACTCCACTCGAATTGGCGCGTGTTCTTATCTTTGTTTGTCTGTGTGTTGCGTGTTGCTAGTGTGACGCATGCCCGAGTCGCGACTGTCACCATCTTAGTTCCTTGTTTTATTGTAACGAGAGGAAAATGGACGCAAGTCAACAGCAAGTCTATAGCTGTTGACCGTGGTTCCACATAACCCCAAAAGGACTTAATAACCATATCGCGGCTTCCAATAAAACATGTGTCAAATTTGAAGTGCTGTTTTTGCGTTTTACAAGTACAAACAAATATTCTACAGATGTGATTGGTTTGGGGTATATTGCTCTTATAAGACCACTCATATTATTTATTCTGAAATATCTTATCTGTACAGTTACAATTTTATTATAAAGTATCATGTTTTGTTAGTGATTGCGTATCGTTTATACCGTCACCACAAGATTTGCTACTTCTTAGATTTACTTACTACTTCTTAGACTTCTCGATTACTTTTAAAAAGATTACGAAAAATCTAAAATTAAGCCGACGTGAGGAAGAGAATAAATTAATTATGGTGAACATTAAAATATACTATAGTGTTAACTGGTCTGTAAACTGATTGAATTGAATGAATTTGAATTACCTGATAACTACAACTACTTTGCTCGAGTTACATTGAGGAATCAGTTACCTACTTAAGGACATCTAATTTAAAGTATTGTACGATCAAAAATCCTAAAAAACTTAATAATTAAATTAATACCACTATTAAAATAATACTCATGAATATTCGCCAGGAATAATTAAGCCGTCCCTATGAACAACAATTTTTTTAACGTGATAATTAACCCTAAAAAACTGGTCTTTAAGACACGTGGCATCTTAAGATTACGAATAATAACAGCCGTCAAATCTGGGGTCAATAATACCGCGTTTATTAGAAACCAGTTTCAACATGGTAGCATAGAGCGCCATCTGCTGAGGGCGGCGTCTTCCGCTGCATTGTGAGCGAACACCGGTCTGCGCACGCGCCTGCAACGATAGTCTTCCTGCGTGGTGTCAGATGTACTAAGGTCATTTTTTTCTGTGGGTCAGAGAACTTAGAAGAATACCTATGTAGGTACTTATTTTGAATTTTATTTTAAAGAAACACAATTATCCATCATATTAAAAGACACTCACTCGTATGGTATAGTTTGTTTCAGTATAAAATAGACTGAGTTCTATATTATATCTAACTTTAAAAGCATGCCTACATATCTTTCTGAACCTACTGTTAGGTCTAAGCTCCAGTAAGACCAATCATGAAACCGTATTGCATTGTATAACTTTTGCGCAGTCGTAACTAATTAAATACAGGCCTAAGATTTAATTATGAACAGAAGTTTTTAATTTAGGTATTCAAATATGCATATTAAACATAACATTCCTACCTTACAGTGTAGATATCATGCATAAATATAACATGACAATTTTTGCCAAAGCGACCCCCAATTTCAAGCCAATAATATTTTTTTATGATATTTATTTAACAATATTAGCGGCATATTCCGTCCTAATAAAGAGTAGCAACCGTCAAACGCCGCGGTATCATTCAGACCCGCCGCCCTTGTTTGCACGGAAGCTAAGCCGCGTAACGGTGTTTGTCCGAACAAATTTATGTGTGTCGTTACCGTACTGTCACAAATCTACTTATCTACCAGAACCACGCCTTCAATAATACGAGCTTTAGCGTTACGGACATCTGCGAGCCAATATAGTTTTATGAATTTGTCACCAAAAATAAACCTGATGAGTACTCGTCCGTTGAAAGTCATTTTTAGGTAGCATAACTTGGCATATTCATACACCGAGATTAAAAAAAAACAAGTCTGCCAACTGAAATAAATTAAAAACGGGAAAATGTACATAACGAAAACCTTTGCAAAATTTTCTAGTTTTTTTTATTATCTGCCTCATTATCCTAGTTGTCCTAAGCGCGACTGCTACAGGTCTTGAGCTCGATTCCTAGATCGAGCAAAGTGTTATTGAGTTTTTCTATACAATTCTCAGTAGCAGCTTGGAGTTCGGATATGAGCCGGGTGAATGGCAATAGGCTCGCCCCCTATTACATGCGACCTAATCATACTGGCGAACTGTGGGTGTACATTGAGTACAACTTTACTTCCCGTTCGGGGAATACAGGCGTGATGGCATATTTTATGTTCTTCTTTTTATACGTTTGTGATGTTTTAAGGAGACTTGAGCTATATGAAATTTACGAAAGTGTTATGAACTACAACCTCCTTTGGGAGACGACCCCAAGCCCGGTGCCTGATTGAACAGTTACGGGCTTAATAGTATGTTTTTCAGTCTCTGTATTTGTATCCATAAGGGTATGTTGGATAACGTGAAAGTAAGACATACGTTCAACAAGTTACTAGAAACCATACAAACAGCGTTATGCAATATGAAACACATATCGACACACACACACAGACAAGCTTTAGATGAGTGTATTTATCGTATCGAAGGTACGGGCATTGTCCATTGTGTCGACGCCTTGGCCTATTGTTCCGCCTTGTGTATGTACCCATTCCAGCCACATCGATCGGCTTACATATACACTGTTATGACTTCCACTACCTATGTTCTGATATAGCCGCACTAGAAACTACTGAAGGAAATCTTGATGTGTAAACACAAACGCCAGTTTCCACTGAATGCTTGTTAAATGTGAATTTAAACAGAATATTCAAGTAGATTTGCGTGCAGCCCTTTGCAGAATCCAACAAATCCATTTTCCCCCTTAAGCAACAAGATTTACAGTTGATCATATGAGTAAACTCCCCGAATGTAATATGTTTCGGAATATAAATTGTCATATTCTTGTAATTCTAGTAATAACCGCATGTTGCTGTCATATGAACAGTACAAATCCACCCATGGTCGTAATACGGACGCGGAATTCGTATTTCGTCACCAAATTACATGATTTATTGTCATCGCGGATCGTACAAAGGCTTCGCGACCTACTTACACGGGGTGATTCTACATTTTGTGTTAGTTACACAACTAATATGATATCTTTGTAATAAAATTCTTTCCAGCGTTTAAATTTTTAATAATTAATATAATTATATAAATGGCGGGAATAATGTAGCTTTCTAATATTGAAAGAAATTTTAAATTCAAATCAGTAGTTTCAAAAGCTATTTGATTACAACAAATCTTTCTTCTTTATAATATTAGCATAGACTACGTTTACATTTATTATTAGATCAGTATTTTATCGGCCAAATTGCAACTTTTCAAGTATTTTACCCAAAAAAAAAGAATAGATAAGAAAGTTAAATTCATATAAAATGATAGCTTTAAAATTCAGTAGTGTGTAACGTGTTAAGCTACTGAGGGGAAATGAGGGCAATATTGAACGAAAATATTATAATAAACTATGAAGCTATATTGTGAATGTGACAGTCCGCGTGTCGCGACCCCCGCACTACGCCATTTAAGGGTTAATACCGCGCCCGACAGAGGGTCGTCTTTGTAAACTGAAAGGATTATTTAGAACAATAACTTCCGAACATTTATCACTTTTGTTCACGCCCGATGTACTAATAAAGATTATTAACGTTTTGACAATGTCTTAAATCGGTTATGAAATCATTTTGTCTGCAATTTTCCAAGGTTAACAATTTCTTTTTAATAAAGTTGTCAATTAAAAGAATGTTATATCATATATGATATATTAAGATTTGTATCTGAAATAGACATAAAAAAAAGAAAATAATCGTTAATTAATTCTCTTGAAACCCGGTGCAAAAATTAAATCTATCCATACCATAGATTTAATTTTTGCACCGGGTTTCAAGAGAATTCATAAACGATTATTTTCTTTTTTTGACGAACTTGATTGTTAAACAAAATATTATTAAAATATATCCAAAAAGTTATCTTCCACTTCAATTTGGACAAAAGTTACTTTACCTTTGTTTATAATTACATAAAAAACTATCAGAAAACGTATAGGCAAACAATAAAACGTATAAATTGATAAACATTTAATTGATTAGCTTATCCGTGTAAAGTTTCATTCCTCCCCCACCAATCAGAGAGTTCCTAAGAAAAACTGCATTTCCTCTAACACGTAATAAAGCGACTGCAGTGACACCAAACACGAATTAACTTTCAACAACCCTCCCCGGCGCACTATCAATCCTAAGACACGAACACGATCCGTTAAGTGGTCGATCGGACCCCGTGGCGATTTAATTCACTTCTCACGCGACGTGGCGGGCGGAGGGTTAAGGGATTACTTGCCACGCGCCTCTACAGATATTGTCGATTTGGGGAGATGAGACAACCCCGAGTAATGATGCTGACATAATAACTGAGAGGATTTACGAAGTTTACTTCCATTAAGTCAATTAATCGTTATTTTGTGGTCAATCAATTATTACTTACATAGGTAGGATGTATTGGGTTTTGCTTTTTTTTATTTCGTCGTTATTCTTTAAATTTATCCATTTGTTTGTTCCACAAATACCAATCATTTATTTTAAGGCTATATAAAATAATTACATTTTTAACCTCGCTAAACAATATCATACTTATATAAATTATATCTTTAATTTATCCCAATGATATCAGTGCTGTAACTTAATCATTCAATACCTAACATAGGTAGTAATATTATTGATGGAATCACAAATCCTAAGTATAATTATTTCCTAACTTTCATGATTCCAACTTCAGATTCTTATAGTTCTATAAAACTTATTTCGTTTTCTGCCAAAGCATCAGCATTTACTATGACAGAAAGAGAATTAACTGACCCATTAGCGTCAAAATATCAGAGAGTTGAGTAAGCTGTACTCAACTCTCTGATATTTTGATTCCCTATTATTTTACTAGAATATAAATCAAATACTCAACACTCATTCTAAACTCTATTAAATGCGGCATGGATGCTAAAATAAAGGAAATGTGCAAAGTAATTTATAGGTAAACTTAAAATATTTTTTAAGAATTTCCCAAGCACCTGTAAGGCATCAAGGATCATCTTAAACTGGAAATGTCAAGGTCGAACTAAAACTTTGCGTACATGTTTGGGAAATTAATTAATAGATAGAATAAGTAATAGTAATTTGTAACTTGTTTCAATAGAAATCAAGCCCTATGGTTTATTATACAGAATGACAGGTTCAAGAAGGACTTATTTAAAGCGATGGTAGCCTAATGGCTGGGGTGTTGGACTTGCGATCATGTGTTTGCCGGTTCGAAACCCAACTATTGCACTACTGACGTGAATCCACTGGTAATACAAGCATTTAGCTTAGCACGAATTTAACAGGTTAACAAGAATACTAGTAATGTGCGACCCACATTGCTAGTAACCTTTTAAAAAAAACAACTACAGATTGCTCTATCTTGAGGTACATACTCTTGAACACTCTCTATGTTGATTAAATACAATACAGTTGAATTCGAAGTAAACAAAAATAAAACAATATCCAATCAAGCTAGCATTTACTCGCAGCGGGGATATAATCCGCCATTATAGAGTTGTCATATTTTTTCATCTGTGCCCGTTGGACGCGGGGATTTGTCGATATCACTCCCCCATTGCGCAAGCCAAATTAGCGAAGCATTGACAAATTTAAAACGATATCAATAACAATAATAATGTTAGGATTACAATATTTAATACAGGTGGTAAGGCTGTGCTGCTTTCTGAATTCCACTACCCTCGAAAATATAGAGATAGATATAGAGTTTGTCGAGAATCGCTCTCATTGCGTTTTTGGAAACTAAGGCCGTTTTTCCACCGCCACCGTGACCGCACCGTGACGGCGCCGATTTAGCGATACATACATTGTGACTAGAGACCAATTAGTAATGCCTGAAGAGATCAGCAAACTATCCTGCTATATGTAGGTATTTCTTGCTATACGTTTTTTTCCCCACTTTCAGCAACCGCTCACCACACCTAGCCTAGAGTCCTACTCAACGCCATCCTCTTTTCGATTCTCTATACCTCCGTAATATTCTATAAATGTGAACTTAGACATCCATAAAACTTTTAGAAGCGTAACTAAACGCAGAAGTTCATCTGTGGGGTTCCGCAGCATATGTCATGAGGCTAGGGGTGTATCGTTGATAATATTTCACGCAATTGTGGACCAAATCCCGCGCACAATGAAATTATTGAGTTACACATGTCTCGCGAGGGCGCGAATGAACAAATACAGATACGAAATAAATGGCCTCTAACCATTATCTGTAATGACCCTATTACTACTGCATGGGAGGTGTTAACATTACTTTTTTAGGATAATTTGTCATTTTTATTGTTTCATGAAATATGATGTTCCAGTTTTTATTCCACCCTTCTTTATTAATATTAAGTCATCATTATCTCGGATTTGACGTCCAATGAAGTATAGCCGAATACACAGTGCTGACTATTCGTTTATTTTACTCGAGTTTACTCGTTGATTTAGTTTACTCTACCCTTGCTAATGGTTCCAACAGTCATGAGACATGTAACACATGTGGGTATCTTCGCAGGAAGCTAGTACTTTGAAACTTATATCTCAGTGACAATGATCAGACGATAAACGTATAGTGGGTACGATTAATAGCCTGATTATACTGATATGATCGTACATCGTAATCGAGATATCGTCGTTTAATCTTACTTTATATTATTATAATAATGTGTAGGTATCCTCTGATCAAATAAATCATCCATCTTAACTTTTTATTTGATCTGAGTGTGTATCAGTATCTTTACCAATATCCAATCTAAATCGTAATTCCTACGAGTCTTGGGAACAATTCTTTATCTTATAACATTCGTTACCCCACACTAATAATTATTTTTATTTTTATAATAAATGCATAGGTAAATAAAATTTTGCCCTAAACTCGGGATTGTTTTTTGACATTGGTAAAATAGTAAGCGGTCATCGCTGCTTATCGACATTTGTAACATCAAAGCAATTTCTGTTGTCTTGCCCTTAACACACTTCGATTAAATAATCCCATGCGCAATGGAAAAATCTATGCAGAAAGAATTCCGCATAACTTTTTAAGCTTTTTCAAGTTGTTACAAATTATAATACTTATAACTTGAACGTTATAACGTAAACATCCTACAACAGCCGCCCTTCACCGCTACCTAGTACCTACACACGGCTACACATAAAGCTATACAAAACCAGTTTAGACTGAGGTCCCATTGTAAGGGTTTTCCGCACAATTCACGGCCAGCATATAGTAGTTTTGTATAGCATGATATGCCGTGCGTACGTGTTACCATAAAAATCTTACATAACTAATCGTAGCATTGTCTACATAAGTGTACCTAATAATACCCTTGATGTGCCAAACACATGATAGGTGGTCCACTTCTCCCAAACCTCAATAAGGACTGATCTCAAAACACTTTTTTTGTGTCAATAAAGCTGGAGACACACGATCCGTCATCGTTGGTGCATTTTCGTCGCGGCCGTCACGGAGCTCGTAAACTGTTGACTTTACGACATTGGCTCCCGATCCGTTGAGACTTGTCCACTTCACAACAATATGTTGGCTAGATTTAAACACATTTTCGACAGTCCTACGATTATCGCTGTGAGTGATGAGTAGTTGCGAGTGAGTTAGTCTGTCATTTGTTTTAGTAATATGATAATAAATATGCCAGAAACGTTTTTAGAACACCATTTTAGCTAATAGTTTTAAAATTGGCAATAACTTTATTTTAAGAGTTCACAATACTCGTGGTAAATTGGATTTTAGAAAAAGTAAACTAAATACCTGTTAATTATAATATCACATATAAATAAACAATCTTATTATTATATCTTTCTTAACTGTAAAACCTTCCTTCTTCATTCTTCAAAAACTGTTAAATCCAGTTTTGAGTATTTCACATGACCTACACAAATGCCCTGCTGATCTGGTATCGTTGTGCGACGGGTCGTTGAGCTCCCTATAAAATGGTTGAGCTACACGATGACTGATGTATGCGTGCCGTCAGTTAGGACAGGTCAACTCAAAGCTGCTATGGCTCTTTCTTCAAAAAGCCTGTTCAGATTTTGCCCTACATTGTTAAACTCGCATATCTAACAACAACTATTGTCTGGACTTTGAAAGAGACCATGATTCTCTGAGTTTGTTTCGACGTTTCTTCTCAGAGGTCGTCAGATAGGAAACGTCGGCGCCATCTAGTTAAAAAAAAATGTAAAAAATCTACTTGTAAAAGTGTCCTGAAAAGATCTATTTACAGAAATAAATATCATTTCATTTCATTTCGTTTCTATTCACCACCCCATTTTTTCTATTTGTTTAATACAAAATAAGTTTAAGCTCACGTTATCAAGTACTATATTTACGACAAAATATTAAAACATTCTGCATCCATAATTTTATTCAGAGCCGTAAAAGCTCTTTGATGATTTCTTTTCTATTGACAATAACAAAAATATCTACAGTGTAAACGTTCCAAGAACATGTCTAAAACATCACAAAGGAACGTAACGTTTTGTTCTCAATGCGATGGAAATAAGCAAAAATGAGTAACAAAGTTGTGTCACCTACACATTTTGAAGTGGCACAAAGAAACGCGAAGCCCGCTAGGTGGCGCCCTGTCACACAGAGATAAAACAAAGGTTCGTTTGATCGTTCGCCCTCGGACACTTGTGAGGTATCAGGCCAAAATTCGCAATTTACTTGAGACAAGTTTCGCCTATTGTTAATATAATTGAGACGTAACGCCCGGAAGATGTATCTTACTACGGCTTCTAGCTTGTTTTTCATTCATTTGTTACATTGCACTGGAGCGGTCTTCCATAATTGAGTAAGCATTCAATTAAGTGTAGAACTTGTTTCAAACGGAGCAGTAGACGAAAGATCTTTCGACATCATTCCTTTCACGCGAACAGTACGATCAAAATAACTGTGCGCGTGCGCAAGTTTTACAGTGGTAAATCTGTACATATACATTAATAAAATTTACGTGTCTGTTTATAATATCAAAATACAGCAAACAGCTATTTATAATAAAGCATATGGTAGGTACTTACCTACTTATAACAAAAAAAATATTATTAAAACTCTTGTATGTCTGATCCTGGCTGGAGTCGATCCAGCCATGACAGGAAGCCGTACATCAGCCATAACGATTAATTCAAGCTAGTTTATAATTATATTAATACATAGGTACTCAAAGGAAAATCCTATTGAAACATAAGTGAAACCGCCAAAGCTAGTCTTACTATAAAAACAATTGGCTTAGTAAATTATTCGCTTTGTGATTATGTTCCTTACTTATTCCAATATTTATGTATAAAACACTTAATTATGTAACTTCACCAACACGGCCCTTCGAAACCACTACATACGCGTACAGTTACAGGAAAAAAACAACAACCAAATCTAATTCGATCGAAAAGAAAATTAAAATCACTTTAAAATCATACTACACAGCAACGTATTGTAGGACCAGGTATATTATTGCGTTTTGTTGGAGAAGCAAACAAGATTACAGAGAATTAAGATTAAGATTATAATTTAAAAAATGTAAACATCTGCTAAGATGTACGGGAATTTCCCGAGTTTTTGAAAAACAAACGCGTTTAACATCACGTCATATAGCTAGTATTTAAGTACTGCTAAGTGAAGTATGCGTCGTAAATAACTGGTTACTTAAATTTTCTGTTGATTTTACCGTTACATGTTATTATAATTTCATATTCGCAAAGCGGAATTAATCGATTATTTAACATCTATAAATCTAATATCGTTTAGTATTGACATTGTTAAGCTATTCGTATTTATAATCTGACACAAACATTATATTCGTGACACGTCCTTATTTCCGGTCGATTCGAAGAGCTACGTGCTATAAATCAGTGAAACACAATAATATAAGTATGTATGTACAGGTCCAACGACGTTAGTAAAAAAAACAATATTAAAACATTGACGTGTCTTCAAAAGATCTATTTATAGAAATAAATGCCTATCATAACTAGCTCGCTCAATAGCTACTTACAATGAAACAAAAAATATGAGTTTTTGTGTAGTCTAGCAGAAAGAATATTCCTTGAACCTACTTGGTGGACTCCCTAAATTTTTTTTACAAATTAATTATTTTTAGCTAATATTGAGGTATAGTTTGTTCGAAACAACTGTGCTTGTCTGGAGTTGTCAGTAAGGGGTTTAGCTGTGGTAAATTGTAATAGAGAGAGTCAGTGTTAAGACAATTTGGGTGATATATGATTCGTATTTGTGATTATTTTCTTTAATTTTGTAGAATTTTATGTATTAAAGCACTTGATTAAGCAATTTTACCTGTGCGGCAGTTGTCGCTACATAATTTTTTGATCGGCTTATTAGTTTTGTGAGTTTTTTGTTTGCAAGGTTTCAACAAGGTCGGGTGGTTGGAGCACGTGCTTGTTTCGTCTCGAATTTATGAGCGAATTGGACATTACTTACTATGGTTAATTCAAAATAAAAATAACATTTAATAACCATACCATCATGGGTTTATGCAGAGGTTGTACAATGTTATGGGGGTTGAGCCTATTGCCATTTACCGGGCGACAGCGACTGAGACTATAGAAAAACCTAATAACACATTGCTCCACCTAGGAATGAAACATCGATAGCAGTTGCGCCTAGGAACACTAGACTTATGAAGCAGTAATGGAAAATACCTCGATGAAATCAACTGCCACCACGCAAAGGAAAACCTTCAACATTTCCTTAGAAGTTTGCCGTGATTCATCCTATACCCTCAAGTTTAAAAAGGTCCTCAGGGCTGAGCAGTGAAATTCACAGTGACATTTAAGGCTTTACTTATTTGAAAGAAACTCCATTTCTTTGTAAATGCCGATTTGATAATACTAACATCACAAACACGTAATAACAAAGAAAAAGAGAAACAACCAGATTCATAGCAACTCAAACAATAAACAGTCTGACATAACATTTGTCACGACGAATAATATAATATTTCATCCAACCCGGGTCTCTGTTCCAGTTTCCCAGACTCTATTGTTCCAATTATCCAAAACAATTAAACTTTATTTGAATGAAGACTGTCGAGTGTTGATTGTTGGTTGGGTGTGACGTCATCTGCGACAACTCGCTAAGGAATTATTGTTATTAATTAGAGAGGGCCCTTGGATTAATTAAGTAGGGGCAATCACGCCAGCATCCGTTCCTTAGTAACGCCCGTCTCTCTGAACGTCTTGACTATACCCCGATTGAGCCATAGAGCGAATTCGATTTTCGAATTGGATTTTCAAATCGGTATTTTTCTTAAAATTCCACTTGGAAGTTATTTCAGTTTCTTTATAGAATATTTACATAAGTATTAAATAATATTTCGTAGCGTGAAATTTGATATATATTTTGTGCAATGAATATATATTTTGTTTGTTCGCCGTCTTTCTTAAGCTTCTTAGGATTCTGTTACATTACTTCCGTGTGTCTAAAATGTGTTTGTAAAATTAATTTCGCCTGATTCAGATGACGTTTCAGCAACAAATCTCCAGAAATTGGAGCAAACAATACATTGTTACAAATTCCCAGCGTCATTTCTACTTATACTCCATTCTACGTCACTCGTCACTCCCTCGGCGATAACTGAGAAGGATAATTTTAATCGTGCGCGACTTGCTAAGCGTAATGTCCCGACCACGTGGCGCGCACTTCTCAACTACACTCATACCACGACTTCCAAATCTTCAAACTCATCGGTAATTATAATCTTACTTTATTAAATGCACGACCCGTATTTATGTCGCAGTCGAAACTTGGACACTTAACGTAAAAACCAGGGGAAGATCATTGAAGGAAATTTAATAAGCTGGCGTTTAGGTGAGAATTTGTGATTGTATTAAGCTGTTAATTTATTTACTACTAATAAGATTTTACATTTTATTGAAGTGGGGAATTTAGAATTGGTTGCAAAATTGTAGGATAAAAATACAGAGATACATACAGTCTCATCTATTTTTGACTCACAAAAAGATCGAGAACAGTCTCATGTCATGGAGTTCCAATAGGCTAATCAATTATTTATGCACCATCGATCTACCAGTATACTGCTTACTGCTTCTATTAAACAAATAAAAGCAAGTTTTCACAGTAATTTACCTATAGACACCTATTATAAAAGGACGATTTTAATATGTTATATATAAACAAGCAACAAAAGTTATAGTTGTGTATCTAAAGACATAGCTTTACCGCAAACACAAAGCACCAACTCCCATTCGTAAATAAAATCATAACATTAACCTTCCTCCACATAGGCCGTCCCATTAATTCTCAGGAAGAACGGAAATTCTTTAATACCTTGTGCAATTAACATCCGACGTTGGACGTGGCTCGGAGCGAAGCCAAGTGTCATCGTAAGTTTCAAAACGCGTCATTAAGGGCATCTGCACCACGCTAAATAACGAAAAAAGGCGGCGAGCAAGCCGAGGGTAGTGGGGAGGGGGTAGATGAGAGATTTTATTAAACAAAGTCTATATTAACTCGATGCAATTAGAGAGCGTTAACGAGCGACTCGTAATGACTGGCGGGCGACTATTCCGGACGACTGCGACTGGGTAGCGAATGATACGGTGGCGCGGGCGTGCGCTATTTCTGAACCGAGTTACATTGCAATATAGGTGCATTGCATACATTTTTTTAAACTAGAGTATTGGAATAAGATAATGGTTTTTTAATTTTCCAATATGATTTTTACTTCGGTCTAGAACTGTAACGGGATACTAATAAGAAATAATCATATTGCCATTCTCCGCCATTGCCATTTCAGAGACCCGCGCCCAAAAGACAATAAACTGATTAGTTTATTGTCTTTTGGGCGCGGGTCTCTTCTCAGAATACAAAAAGATTAGAAATTATTTCAACCACGTCGCGTTGACTTAATACGGGTTGGCAGACTTCACATATCGTTGAAAATAATCTTAGTCATGCAATTCCATAAACTGCTTTCCTTCACCATTTCAGCAAATATAAAAAAAAACATAGAAAAGGCCTTGGATTTAAACTAAAGATTTTAGAGTCCAATTTCACTAGATTAAAATGAATATACCTTCACAAATATCAACAAACATTATATCACAGGAAAACTTCGCGGCCGTCCAAGTCGAGTCAAGAAAAGCCGTATAAAGTCGACTTAGAGAATAGGCGACCTCGGCTCGCGTTGACACATTACCAGAGAGTGATGCGAATTCAAAGCTGCGACTTTTGAATATAATAATCGTTAGGTCGGCTGGACTATTTATTGTTTAATTAACCCCCGTTTCGTCCGGCGTTATGCCACCATTACGCTGAACAGACGCCATTGTTTATGTAATCTCGGAGCAGCTAAATTGGAGAACTTGAAAAAAATCGCTCCCTGTGATATAAGAGATGTTGTTTATTCATTTTTGTTATAAGCGGTTCTTTTTCGGGGAAATTTAATTGTTATTAGCTGGATTACAACCATAGGCTAAAATAAACTTAAAAAAGACTGTATTTAGATTTATCGCAAAAGTTCAAAATATTAAGATTATGTATTGTTGGCCTTAATAACAGTAATTGATATTTGTCCCCTTGTGTACCTGTCGTCTGTCTTTGTTACTCTTGTAAATCGTAACTCTTGTCTTAACTTCTCGTAACGTAACGTAACTTCTTGTAACGTGTTCACGGTGCTGAACCAATTTTGATGAATTTTGCTAATCATCACGATAATAAAATCCTCCACAGAATCTGCACTAAACAAATAATCCTTTATGCACAATAAACCAAATACAGTTCATGACCGCATAATGTGCTATGCTTTAGAACTTCTTTTATAAACACAGCATCACGCACCTCAATCGTGAGTGCCACAGAACTGTTTCGCCTAACGGAAAACAAAGCTAAATATTAGGAGCTGAATGCCAAACTTTACTCGTTGGTGAGGTATACCTACTCATCGTTTGCGGGTGTAGGTACTCTTAGGTACCATGTAATAGGGGGCGAGCCTAAACCCACAAATGCAAACTCCGAGAAGCTGCGGAGAAAACAACAAAAAACACCCATCTGATGCTCAGCAGTCCAATAGACCAATAAAGCAACTTCTTATTGAACTCAAGACTTCTTTTATAACATTTAAATGGGAAGATAATAAATAAAGGTCACTTTTAGATAATTATGTTAAAATGTAATAAATATTTGTAACATTTTGAATTCTGATCTCTATTTTATTCATATCAATCGGGGTTCTTTTTAATATTTTCCTTCTTTAGAAAAATTATCATACACGATATACCTGGAGTAACTAACCTTGTACGGTTCAAGGTCACGGGATTTGCTTGCACGCGTCGTTTATACTGTAAATAAAGTTTTTTCCGCGTTTTATCCTGGTTTAATATGATTATAAATATCATTAAGTAGGCAGCTATTTTTTATTGAAATTGTATCATATTTCAAAATATTCAAACAAGTCAACCTCAAAATACCTTAAAGATATTTTGGAAAATTGCCTTTGAGTGTTGTGTAGGTACAGTCGCACATCAGGTTATACAAAACTGTAAAATTTCTCCAAATAATTTTTAAACTTTAAATGTCGATGATTAAGTTCAAGGTCAACTGAGAAAATTTGTCATTTTGTGGTGACTTGATGTGCTAGCCACCGTACATCATTATTGAAGGTTTTTCCGACAATAAGGCGCACTAAAAAGTTTCCTTAGCTATGTTGTCACGTCGTTAGTGGAATCGAGGATAGCGTGAGTAAGAAATTCCGGTTTACAATTAGATGCGGAACTCCAAATCGGATTGTTTATTGCTACTAATGTTTGCCGAAACATCAGAACATAAACTCTGTTATTTTATTGTTAAAAACTCATTCAATTACTAAGGATTTTTTCGTATGGTACATACGACTACAGGTCAAGCTATAGTTTTCCAGTTTAAGCTGATCTCGCATTGTAAAGGTTTTCCATGCCATAATATGTTAGCGTACACTGGATTTGTATAGTTCAACATGTGCATACGAAAATTCTGATACAATTGAATTTTCTTTTTCAAGATTATATGAATTAGGTAACTTAATTTTAAGAATAACTTGACTGTCCGATAATGATTTATGTCGACACTTGTTAATAAAAAAGATATTAACACATCAAATCATTTAAAAAAATAACATTAGTACCTATCATGCCTGCTGGTGTTTCGGAAATGAGAAAAATATTCTTTAAAACGAAAACTTTTAATTTTAGACCTTACATGTGATAATTCCATAAAAACATGGCGATAAGTCTATTACTTACAATAAATCATGTCTTTCCGGAAAACTTGAATTATGATATTGTTATGCTCCACTATCAATAACAAGCTGCAGAAATTGATGTTATACCGTAACTGATCCCTTTGACTCCTAACCTTCCAGTACATCAGAACAGTTAGCCAGCGTACCTTGGTCTACCCTTCTTCCCGCGAACCTCGCAAGGCAGCATCACTAGAGATGTTTGCGTGGATACTGAGAGTTCAAGGTATGATGGTCGGTGTAGGGCTGCAGTAAATGACATGCGCCATCTGGCGGACGTTATAAAAACTACCCTCTTGTAGCCAATACTCGTGTTACGTGATAGTTTCTTGTTAAGGGGTGCGATTTGTGTTATAGGGATGTCGGGATACACTTAGAAACATAAGTTTCTAGCACGAGGTAGTAATACATGTCGTTTTCTTGGAAGGAGACTTACTTGGGTATTAAGTTATGTAAGTTTATGGTTGGTTGCGTAGGTAATTATGTAATTACGGGCACACCAGTCTTGTAATACAGTAAAAAGTCGCGTCAATCGAACATCGGCTGCCGAACAAAATTTTTTATTACCACCCACTGGCAGGAAAATCGGCTAGGGTTTTTTTTGCATTTGCCATGCGAAGATGGAAGGTTAGGTGATAGGTTATTTTAGTGACGAAAAAATTTGACTGAAGGCAGGATTCGAACCTGGGTCTTCCGGTTCAATACACCAGACGGTATGACCAACTAAGCCACCGCGAGTCCCACCCACTAGGTCGAAATTTGTCTTCACATCCTGAATTTTACGATATTTTTAAGGTGACGACAATGACAACTATTGAAAAGCAAATTACTTTGTTTCTACGAATATATAATTATTTATCCGTAGCTTTGCTTCTCGACCGACATGACTGACTTTACAGTAAGTTCGATGTCCTACAATGCCACTTACCCAAAAATTATCATTTTGTAGTTTTTGCATTTTCTATGCTTTTATTATATTATTATTTATAAATACTAGGCTTGACTTTTCATTCAAGCGAGGAACAAAAAGTACTCTGTCATTATTAAATCTCTTTTAACTCGTAAATGTTTGTCATGTGCCATGACGTTTGATAAAATCGTAATCGAAGTTTAAAAAAACCCTGAAAGTTTAAGTTATCTAGTAGTCTCCAAACCAAAGCTATAAGGGTTCGAAAATACGAAGAACCGAACGGTAGGTGGTCCCATGTTCCCTTAGGCTCGACAGGGCAGTGCTCCCAGTCATTAAAAAAATCAAAACAAACCTATACAAAATTAATTAAATTACAACTCAAAACCCAACAATACTACAAACAAAATAATTAAAAGTCAATATAACCTAATAACCATTGCGTGATAAGTTGATAACTATCTGCAAGTCAATTAAGGACTCGAGAATTTCATATAAAACTCCTGTCTTGTTTCCCTTAGCGGCCTCTATCGCAATATTCAATCTGACTGCGCGGTCAAAATTACACCCCCTCCCCCCTTTTATGGATATCTAACCCCCCAGGGGGACACTTGACCCCCATATCTGGATACATCATCTACCCCTAAAATGAACTAATGGCGTAACACATTAATAATGATGACTGGAAATGACATAGAATTGCTTATGTTTAATGTACTTTGGTTGGTTTGGAAATACTGGAGTATAGATGGATGTGACTCAGGGGCAATTGACGCCAAATTTTTGTGTTTGATTAATTTGAGTGCCGCCATTATATGCAAAGGTCAGTTAAAATCTTTATAAAAATTAAAGTATATACCAATGATACAAGGGATATTTTTGTACTATTTTACATTATAAAGTAATGATTAATGCAGACTGTACATATACCTACCATTTTAATTTTAAATATAGCTAGGTGCACTGTATCCAAAATAGGCTAACATATAGGTAGATTTTTTTTACTAAGCTGTGGTCTCCTTTGGGCATTAAATATCAAGTACGCTCACTTTCAAGCTCTTAACACATCTAGAGTCAAGAGATCTTTGAAATTTTATATAATAACATTCACAGTTCACGATTGGCGTTAAGTGGCTATTCCAATAAAACATAGTCATCATCCAGCGAGATTTATTTACCGATAAACCAATCTTATCTACAAAATATTAAGTACAGTCATTTTCCTTACAATAACTTCGTTGTGGTTTATTCTTTTGTATAATTTTTCATGGTCACCGTTGGGTAATCAGTCATGTATATTTTATATTTACTCTCTGTCTAAAATTGCTTTAATGTCATTTAACAAAATTATACCTAATTGTAACCAATATTATCAATAATTTCAACATTTACATGTAAACTTGTCTTAAAAGATTTATTATAGAAAAGTAAATTATATAAATATCGTAACAATTACCATGTTCATACAAAAATCACATAGAAACAGCAGTTCCAATACATATATAGGTACTATGGAAAAAATTTCCATAAGAACCTCACATTGAGCCATTCATTTTTATTTATAGATAAAATCTTTAATGCTAGATCAACTAAACGCAATTGTTTAGTTGACCAACATGATTACAACAAGTTTTTTTTTTATACTAGCTCCGCTAACTTAAGTTGGCGCCTATTTGAATCCTATTTCTCTTTCATGCCAGTTCTCACTTTTATGTCTCTCGCACTTTCATTCCTCATACTATATCTTTCTCATTTCCGTCTTCTTTCAGTCTGATGGGTGGGACTCCCATATTTCTTATCCTATTCTTTCTATATCTATTTATCTACTTTCCACTGTTTTTATCTATCTATTTACTATTATACTGTTTTACTGATTACAACAAGTTACAAGTCATTGACTTAACTGTATTGCTATTAAATGTGAGCCTTAACTTCAGGGTTTAATTATTTTAAGACGAAATTTATATAAAAAACACATTAAATTTTTATAAGTATATTGTTTTAATTGCCTCTCGCGTTTGCTTATTTTTTATGTAAGTATGTACAATCACAATGAATAATATACTTCATGTTAATCTAAATAATTTATCTGTTATGGTCAGCACTAATTAACACAATAAAATTAACTAAAAAGTATACCAGTCCATGATAATACAATAATTCCTTTTTTAAATCATAAACACGGTTACAAAAATGTTGCTAGAACATGTCAACGACCCACATTTTCGTTATGGAAATATGAAACTGAGTTACTGTTGAGTCACTGCGCGTGCAGCCGATGTCTGTCTGTAAAGAACAACCCCTTGACTTCACCATAATAATATATTTAAGGTCAGATATAAACATTAACAACATATCGTTTCTGTCTGTCTGTAGTTGGTAAATTAAAGGGTTTAGGTAAAGTTTGTTCAAAATTGTATATATTAAATTTTTACTCTGTTAATCCACAATAGTCTATCGCGCTGGTCAAGTAGGTACCGTTGAGAAAATCTCTCAGGTTTCCTCAAGAATTCAGGATGTTTTCCAGGACCGTTTAAAAAAATATTAATAAATGTTTATACACACATAATTTCAAGAAGTCAGGGGTGCAAGCCTTGTATTCGAACCGGATCTTTATGGCAGTCCAGTATTGCCTTCCTAGGGACCTACCTACTGTTGTATAAAATATTTAAATAATATAGAATACATTTGTCTCATTAATGTTTTTTTCTTCGGATTTTCATTACCTACAACTGAGTTATCTTAACCAACACTGCTTCCCTATGATTCGTGTAAACTTTTTCAGTAGCAATACTTACCGTTTATAATGCAGTACTTCCCATGTTATTCGTAGACTTCTACTACACGTACATACATCATACAGGGTTACGACAAAAACAAAGGAATCCGTAAGAACATTCGGGATTGCATGACAGTGTCGGAGGTATGGCAGGTATGGCGCGCAGGGATATCCGCTAACGTAGTGGCCACTTATTCATCGCAACACTCATTATCATGGCTACAATATGAGTATGGACGGTGAATAAATTAACGCGAATAGCCGCTTATGAACGCTATTTGTCTGTGGAATTGCCAGTAGATAACAGAATTAAAATTAAATTAAATTTGAATAACGCTTGCGTTAAATATCCAATGTATGCACCACGACGAGTCGGTTCGTATAAACCATGATATTTTCTTAATTGTTAATAATTTAGGTAATAGAAACATCGAAATTTACATGAAGAGTAATAATAACTATTTGTATAATGTTGCTGCTAGAGACAACTATAATGAATCATATCCAATAACATTTACTTCCATCTTCAGAAAATACGGCTGTCACTTTGCTATTGCCCATTTTGATGTACTTTTTATCCAATTCTACAATAGAATATAACGAAATGCATATGCTTATCGGTCTGAACACTTTCTTTTATATGTGTAAAGGTATTTCTGAAACAGAACTGGCTATGGAATCATAGCATCACAAGACTTACGTAGAATGTGTAGGTTCTAATATACATCCCTAGTTCGACGGTATGTTTTAAAGTTCCATGATGATGGCTCTGGGTTTATTATCAGTAACCGGTCACAATCCAAACTCAGCTCAGAACTGCTACTAAAAATTTCAAAGAAAGCCGACCAATCACACTTCGATCAAATCTAGATCCTCAAAGACCCCGAGGGATTTAAAAAATTAACGACACCCAACTTTCAAATACATAATAAATGTAAAGTTTATTTAAACATCATTACAAGCTAGACTTTACTGCGGCAGCTAAACCACACCCAATTAAAACACGTAATGAACAATAAGCGATGGGTGTTACGCGGCCTGCAAACCCACTTACTGCCGCCTGTAAAAAAGTACATACCATGTAATCTGGACCTATAAAGCGGCCGTGATAACTCCTCCGATAGTGAAGCAATTTCTGAACGACACAGTAATGACACCTATTACGGGACTGGCCGACATCCTGTCGCATAATGGCAGCGCGCGGTAGGCGGGGCAGAATGGACAACCTACTTTCGACTGTACATGGTGACGTGGACTGTGGAAGGGCTGGCGTTTGAGCTAATCGTGGCAAATAAAATTGACAGTCATTGTAACCTCTTTTGGACACGGCTGCCAGATATACTGCTAGAATGCCAAACACAAACAGATCTACGAATATATTATGTACCTGTCTGAAAGAAAATACAAACTCGCAAAAGTGATATACCTAGTGAGAAAAATGTTAAATGAAGAATAGGACTAAATGCTTGTACACCTTCACATTTATTGTAGCATCCGGAAGTAATTATACATAAGCCATAAAAAGAAAAGTACTTTTTATAACTGTGTAGGTAATAGGTACGTACATAATTATATTCAAGAATTTAAAGGACAAACTATAAATGTCTTGAGTTCAAGAGCTAAACATGACTCCTTTTATACAGGCCCATCTATAATGGACCTTGTTTATTCATTCACGCGATATCTCCATAAGCACGAACTAGCATTTCAAATCGGCAACATTTTTGTGTACCAGTAGCGAGTGCCCGAGCTATCAAAATATTTTAATCATCCACTTTATATTGCGCCCAATTATAATTAATCTCTCACGAAAGAGCGAGTCTGATTGGTCAAGTAAAGTCTAGACGGTAATCTCAGGTGAGATCTAATTCTAAATAACTTCATAATTAGAGCGGGGACAATAAAAGCGGGATCCGTGTGTTGTCGTGTGAGGCGAGGCGTTCGGCCGTCGTCGCGTGACGGCGCCGTTGTCGTGTCGCCTTCGTCCGACAATAAAATTATAAGTCCACCGTAGTGACAATCCAGTGATTTACGCCCGCACACACGCGAATATTCTAATATGAAAAGAGCTTTACTGCGGCGTAGAAAAAACGCTGGAGGCGGACAAGTTAATGAAGAAAATGTGTTCGCCGGTAAGATACGCCGCGGAGTCGGCGACATGCGTGACCAGCTCCGCCGCTTATTAATGACTTCGCCTAGGTTTTTATGGCTTGACTTAGATTTGATTATGAATATTTAGACTCGAGAAGCCGTGGCTTACAGTTTTATGTTCTTTTGTAATGACGATAAAACATCTACAACGCCTCAACTTCGATTAGTGCACATCGTTGTCTTAATATTACCTTTTTCATTAACACAATTAAATGCTAAGACAGTACCACCCTCACAAGGATTATCAAGTGGATTCTTTCCAACGGGATATGCTAAATTAAATTTAAATTGAAATCGGTATTGCGTTTAAGTGCAAAGTTTGTTACAATACAACATAGATACGATTACATTAAGGTACTAGGAGAGTAAATATTAAATGTATGTACGAATTCAAAGCAGAGTTTTTATTATTTTGAATTTTATAGATTCTAAAATCAAATAACCGACAAAAATCTTTTAACAGTGAATGTACAATAACTTCCCAATAAAACAATGAATACATCATAGTACTCATTTAGATCACAGTAATCCCTTCCGTGAGGGGGAGGGCGGTGGAACGGAATTCCTAATCCGATACCGCAGTAAGTGGATTCGTGGCCTTCCGACGGTAGACATGCGAGCTCATATTATGTCTGTTTTGACAAATATACGTACAATTCGAGGAATAGTGTCTTTTGGCCGAAGCATGAGTTATGTAATAAATCATAATTGTATTGTTTTATTACTTATCTCATATTGCTGATCTGGTATCGTCGTGCGACGGGTCGTTGAGCTCCCAAAATTATCCAAACAAAAATTTAAATTCTGTATGCATATATGTACTAAATTGTAATGCTTTAATAAATAAATAGACACAAATGTGTTGCTGGGGACATTGTTGCGCCGCTTCTGCTTACCAGCTAAAACATTAGGAGGCAGTGATGAGCGGGATTTTGAGGGCTGTATATAATGTAAAAATGACGTGAAAGAAGTGTTCTTTATTGTCCTTTATTCTTTATTGTACACAGAAAACATATAACATTAAAATAATTACAAAACAAAAAATGTACAAAGGCGAGCTTAACTCAAATTTGAGTTTTCTACCAGCAAACCGTGATCGTTGTTGAATCTATACATTCTAGGGTTTAAGTAAAAGTGGTATAGTGTACAATCATACCTAGAAGTACCTAGTACTCTATCTTGAATAAATTATTTTGACTTTGATCTTCACAAAAAAATGATTGAGCTACACGATGACTGATGTAACTATGGGTTCTGTCAGTTAGGACAGGTCAACTCAAAGTTGCTATAGCTCTTTCTTCAAAAAGGCCTATTCATATTTTGCCCTACTTATTATTATCTGATAATATTAATTACTAATGATAATATTAATGACTTTAAAAGAGATCATGATTCTCTGAGTTTGTTTTGGCGTTTCTTCTTCGCCGTCAGATAGGAAATGGCGGCGCAATCTAGTTTGACTTATAAAATATTTTTTAAAAGATGTTTAGAGTAATAAATATATTTTATCATTATGATTATCCGAAAGAGATTGCAGATTGTTATAGATTGCCCATTTTACTATTTTTATTCTATATGTATTCTACAATTTTACACGTCCTGTGTTGCTAGGAAACTTTGTCAATAATTATCAGCTTATTGATTAGATAGATAAAAAGCCGAGGGCCTTTTTCTCAAGTTGTAAATATGTACTTTCAAATGAGTATGTTATGTTAGAGTAATTTTATCAATTTAGAACTTTAACCCCCGCTTTTGAACCAAACTTGGAAAAGATCCAAACCTTTCAACAATCGGAGTTGTCAGTAAAACCTATTATCGATTAAAAAAGCACTCTAAAATGCTTCATAAATAAGCAGTCATTTACACTCAGTAATGTTGAAATCCTACAAATTCCCGCACGAATGTAAGGCAAGGCGCACACTGATAAAGTACTTTTACCCCACACACTCCACTTATATCCAATAATGTACACAAGTTTATTAAGCCAAGCTATAAAAAGTTCCTTAAGAACTTGAATTATCGTTCAATCAACACCTACCCAACCTTGTACTTCCGAAACTATTTTAATAGTAGGTATATAATTACTACGGCTTTAAGAAGTCTTTAAAAAACCGTGACGAAACTTCAATTAAGTATTTTTTTAACTTTGTGGAATCCATTGAAAGTCCAATTTCGAAATAACTTAATCTGTTTACGAGTCGTAACCAACTTAAACTTGAAATTCATAACATTGCAAAATTTTCATTACAAACTCTCTTATTAGTCCAGTGGTTTCTAAGCGCCACTGCTACGCCTGATCCTGGGTTCGGCTCCCAGGTCGTACAAAATTCTATGAAATTCGCAGCAGCAAAGTTAAAAGAAGAGGATGAATCAATTAGTATTTCAATAGAAAAATAGAAATACCAATACATACTTAATATGTATAAATATCACGCCTAGTTATCTACGAACAGTAAGACAGAGATATACTGATGAACTATATTTAGGTCATGTGTAATAAGGAACGAGCCTATTGACAAATCCATACTCCAAACTGCTAGTGATTACATAGATAAACCCAAAAACACTTTGACCTCCTAGGGTAACATACGCGCCGCGAATCTCTCAAGCATGCAGGTTTCCCTTCACCATTTAAGCGCGTGATAATTAATTATATAGGAGATATTTTAAAAATAATGAGAGGTCTTTGTGAGAGCACCGGAAACTAAAACAATTTTTCTTTAGATTTTTTATGGTATTTTATGGCTGACGCAGTACGAATTTGGATGCGGTTTTCAAAATTATATTGCTGGAAGTGTAATTTAAAATCTGCTGCATATTTAATTAATGATATGACACGTAGACGACTAGTAAGTAAATCTAATTGGGATGCGATTGAAACCACGTGTGGTTGCTAGTCTTAAATATAAACTTAATTCGTAACCAGCGAAGCCAGCCCTCTATGTAAATAGGCGATATCAGATGGTCGGTTTCTTTGTTTGTACGCTGATGTGTGCAAATTGAAAGTTAATTACTGCCTCCTCGACCCGCCCCTAACTACTTTATGGGTGCTCTAAGTGCTAGAAAAAGTAAGATATAGTTTATGGTAACGAGGGAGGTAATTTGTCTGTCATTTGTTTTTGTTTGTCCGGATAATGGTTGGTAATAAATGACTGTAGTCACTCTACTACCTATGTTTCGTGGCCATAAAAAAAGCCTTTATATATTCTTTTATTCTATGGTATGGCAGGCCCAGTCGGATATGTTGGGATGAGAAGGAGTCTTTTAAAAAAACTGTTCCTTAACAGTAATGGACAGAGAGAAGTGGAAAAAGAGTAGAGAGGCCTTTGCCCTGCAGTATGACACTACCGGAATATAATAATAATAATAACATAAAGATATCCAACAAAGGATACAGCTTACATGCTAGACCAGACCTCGAATTGTATAGTATGGACATCCTCACAATTGGAGTATGTTTACCTAGAATTGCTTAAAAGAGCTTTAAGTTGTGAACAGTCGATTGCGACGTAACTTGTACAGACATAATCAGAAATAACATACCATCATACCATTACGCCTGTAATCCCCGAAGGATTAGGCAGAGGTGTACTAATGTACACCCACATTTCGCCGGTATATTTAGGTCCCATGTAATAGGGGGCGAGCATATTGAAATTAACCGGGCACAAATCCAGACTCCGAGCTGCTACTGGGAATTTCATAGAAAAACTCAATAACACTTTGCTCGACCTGGGGATCGAACCCAAGACCTCTAGCGTATCGGTCGTGCTTAGAACCACTAGACTAATGAGGCAGTCTAATCAGAAATAGTACAAGATTAAGTATAATTAGCATTATTTTTACGCATACTTTTATAACAAGCCCGGCAAGGTCGGTGCGCTCTGACAAATATACGCCATTAACCAAACGATTAACGAACATGTCGTGATCATATTTATTGCGGCCCGATTCCGTTGATACCTATCGTGAAATGGCCACGCTTGAAGATCGACCACTCATAAGTCACAGGTCACGAAGTAAGATTACGACTAATTGACGTGACTTCGCCGTACGCAGGCTTAATAAGCATTTATAACGATATAACCTCCTATTATCAAAAATACTTAACCTATTTATAATGTGGAGCTACTCCATTAGAATGTTAACGGCAATAGTTATAGTACTGCTATATTTTTGTTGTATTACAATTTTAGACTGCCTCGTTAGTCTTGTGGTCCTAAACGGGACTGCGGCGCTAGAGGTCCTGTGGTTCAGATCGATCAGTGTTATTTGGTTTTTCTATGAAGTCTGGATTTGTGCCCGGTTGATTGCAATAGGCGTACCCCCTATTACATGGGACCTAAACATGGCGGCGAAGTGTGGGTGTACATTAGTACACCTCCGCTTAACCCTTCAGGGACTACAGGCGTGACTGCTGACAAAATCTATACCCGTTATATCAATTCGAGAACGTGTTAGATTTGAACAAAACAAAACTGTTTTGATTGTGCTTACATACCAACAATTCGACAAGTTACTGAACACAGCATGCATATCGAATGCCTTGAGCGTTAATAAATCATCAAAGAAATCATGGAAAATTTTGACCTAGGCTACCTTAAAGTAGTCTATACTGAAATCACATACTACATGATTATGTGTAAGAAAAAAATATCGCTTAATACCAAAAAAATAATCCTTGTTTGAAGCTTGGCAATCATGATTTCATAGATGGCATCCTCCAATCAAGATAAATATCTTGTAAAATATTTCTTTTCTCTTCCACTTTTGAATTCAAAACGTAATAAACCCGCCATATTTAACATCGAAGCCTTATATCCTTGGTTACATACGTGCAGCGTAAAAGATTAGAGATATCGTACAGATCGTTAGGCAGTAACAGAGTAATTCAGTTTCATTAGCGATCGATCGATAGCCACGACCAATTATTCGCCTTTATCACCAATTAAATGTTTACGATGCACCGCCATCGCCGCTGCCGAGATTAATATGTAAATATAAAGGTATGTACGAGTTTGTGAGATATTCTGATTGGTTAATGCGCACATTTGTTTGTTGTTGCCGGTGTAAATAGCTGTATATATCTATTCATTGTAATATTTTCAGAATAATAAGTACTTATGAATCTGTAATTTGCTATTTGCCGATAGTGTACACTAGTAGGGATAGAGAAGAGGTCCATAGAACAAATATATGTCATATCTGTATCTATGTCATATTCCTCAGCAAAATTAACACAATTCTCGCCGCGGTTGAACGATCAGCTGCCGTATCATCGATTCGTAACCCGGACGAAACAAATATTGTTAATGGTTGTGTGTGAGGATTTTTATTTGAAAACGCAGATCCACGATAAACTAGAAAAAACCACAGTGAGGCAACCTTTTCAAAAAGTAAAATAATCATTAAAAAAGGCACTTAAAACTCGTCAGCAGCATAAGAAAACTGTAATTTATATTCATAAATAATTTCATTCACAATATTGCTCACTCATGAACTGCTGACCTATTTATAAGACTACATGTAAAGCCTCTTCAAAAGTGCTCTTAAAGCCTAGTTTATATGTACACTGAAAAGCCAGGTATTCACTAGCGAACAAACGTTAAGGTGACTCACATATATCATGAGTTTACATGGCAGTTTGATCTGATGCCTGAACACACCTTTTCAGACACGTTGAGAAAAATATAAACCCACGTCGTTGGCTGGATTTTTGTAGATACATACATAATCGGGTATAATGCTCCCACTGCTGGGACTCAAGCCTCCTCTCGGTGGGAGGAGGGAGTGGGCCGTAATCCACACGCCCAGTGCGGGTTGGTAGATGTCACGTCATGTCATCCACGTTTCTCATGATGGTTTCCTTCACCGTTTTTGGGAGCAGTGGTGATGAAATAATTTACACAAAGTAAAGGGCCTGTCTGGGTTCGAACCTACGCCTACGGCTAAAACTAATAAGTCGCGGCTGTTAACACCGCATATTGAGTTTTTTTTTTTGGAAAATTATAGCCGTATATATAGTCCGTGAATCACAATATAGTACGTGAACTATATTGTGATTTGTTTTTAAATAGCAATTTTAGCATCCCTTATCTCTTTCAATCTAAAAAAGACGAAACCTAGGTTGAAATATAAATTCAAAGATATCTTGATCACAAAAAACTTTGAGGTAGTTTACACTACCCGAACATTGGGCAATTACCCAGTATCGTGTACACTTAGGTTAAAGCTACATTAGCGACCTCGTAATATGTCATGTGTACTCATTAGTGTTTAAAGCTCACGACACGAAAATCCACAGCCTGGTATGCGTGGCTAATTATAAATTTGAACCTAATTAACCCAAGTCGATCGAAGTGGTAGAAAATCTTTTGTAGTTCATCTGATTTCGCTTTATGGAGATATCGTTGTAGTTGGTTGCCACGCTTCATTCTCCTTGAAGGACTAAGGATACTTTATTAAAGTACCTATTAAATAACCCGCAACCGGCGCATGTGTTTGATAAGATAAATAAATATGGACGAAACAATAAAAGAGTGAAGAATCGTAGCAAATGGCGTTCTATAGTTTCCGTCTATATGGGAAAAAGGCGTGAATGTATTAAAGGTATAGCTGCCTTATTGATCTATGTATCGCGGTAAGCGTGGCTGCTACGCTCAAGGTCCTGAATTCGATCCCAAATCGAGTCAATTGTTATTGGGATTTTATATTAATACTCAGTCTGCTATTAGTTTTGATTTGTCGCTGGTAAATGGCAGTAAGCTCGCTCCCTATTACATGGAACCTTAACTTTCTATCGAACATTAGTAAACGCACCTGCTTCTACCCTTAGGGGAAGACAACCCTGATGGTAGGATGGTAGGTACCTATTAAAGGTACTTTGGTGCGAGGATAGCGAGTGCTGTGGAACTGTTTTTCCTTCCTAGAGATAGAAATGAATATGCTAAATTGACTGTCAACCTTCGCTAGTCGGAGAGGCACTATGAGAGAGAGACGTTCTGTAAAAGATGGGTCTATCTTATTTAAAGAATATCTATTGATATCTGATCTTATTATTGCCAGCTTTTCTCCATAAGACCAACTATTTGGAATCGTGCAATTCGTTTTTGACATTTCACCTGCTATAATGATCTAATTGAAATAAATATTTGCTTTGAATTGTCGATGAATGTATTTAGAACTTCTTTAAATTCCTACTAAGTTAATTTTCACCTAAACCTCTTGGCTTTTAAACAAAAATTTCCAAGAATCCAATAACTATACCTTCAGATGTAAAGTTAGTAAATTAAAAATCAATGTGACTTCACCGACAGCTTCTTGGAAAATACCTTCAACGGTGGCGTTCATTCTTGTAGCACAAGAAATCTTATCTATCACCTTAAGTATCGTATTCGTAACGCTATCCTTAATAATACGTAGTAATCATGAACAATACACAATGCGTTCGGTAATAAGGGAACGTGCTCAATATTATAAACAGCTTGTGTTTTGTCTCAGTGTCAAACCGATGGCGGTTATTGCTTAAAGTATTATGACTACCGATGGAACTCTCAAATTTAATGCTACAAAGTAAATAAAGGCGTTTTTTTGTGATACCAGTTCATTTCTTTCTATCTATGTAATAATTTAAAGCTTTATATCCTGGAAGGATGAGACAAAGGTACACCTACCTACTCGTGCACTAACACTGCGTCAGTATGCTATTATAAAATTTTAATTATTATAATATATTCACATACCACATAATATCACACCTGTATTCCCTGAATGATTAGGCAAAGATTTTCTTATACATAAATTCACCGGTTTACTTAAGTCCAATGAAACAGAGGGCAAGCCTTACCTATTGGTAAGGCTAGGTACCGGGTAGGTACCGGGCACAGATCCTAAACTTCGAGCTATTAATTTCATAGAACTACCGAATAACACTTTGCTCGATCCGAGAATCAAACCCAAGACCTCAATCGTAGTAGTTGATCTTAAGACCAATAGACTAATGAGGAAATTTAACATTCAATTATGTATATACTTATTCATAAGAATAATTATTGTAATATCTTCTAGGACTGCCTCGTTAGTCTAGCGGTCCCAATCGCGACTGCTACGCTAGAGGTCTTGGGTTCGATCCCCAGGTCGAGCAAAGCGTTATTGGGTTTTTCTATGAAATTCTCAGTAGCAGCTCAGAGTCTGGATTTGTGCCCGGTGAATGGCAATAGGCTCGCCCCCTATTACATGGGACCTAAACATTCCGGCGAACTGTGAGTGTACATTAAGTACACCTCTGCCTAACCCTTCGGGGAATACAGGCGTGATGGTATGTTATGTTATGTAATATCTTCTATTAAAGTAAATGTTGTGTTTTTTGGGTTAACTTTAAAATAAAATGAAAATTCTTTAAAAGACAAATTAAAGATGTAAAACAATATTGTTAAGATATCTCAGCGTAAAAACTAAGAATTTTTAGTCCTTATATAAACGATTTTGAGCGAAATATAAATAGAAATGCTGTAAAATATGACCTGCCAATATTCCAATATTAGCCGGACCAAAATAATTATTATGGCAGTCACAAATATAATAATACCATTGACGCCCGTCACCGTTCGCCAAAGTGAAGTGAAGTGAACCAAATCCAATCAGTTTTAAAAATAGAATCCCTACTCCACATCGGTGCTACGCGACATTTGTAACACTAATAAATTGCTATCTCTCGGCTACGACTTGCTACAACCGTAGCCGCGTAGCAACCGTAGCACATCTCATAGACATGATGACTGATATTCATAATAATGATATCTATTGTCTTTTTTTATTTTCATAATATTGTTTAAGTTGTATTTAAACTAAAAGAACAGTCCAATTAAAATATTTTATCTATCTTTTTATGTATATTAAAAATAAATAAATAACTTGCATTATAAAAATATATTCATTCTATTACAGATACTTAGGCGAATATTATATTATTTCGTTTCACGGATTAAAGTACTATTTTGGTATTATTTTATATAATAATATAAAAATAAAAAAATATCAGTATAACGCGATGAAATCCGTAAAAAAGTTGTTTTATTTCAATATTAATTTCGAGTTTGTTTTTCATGGTACATACAATCCATTTTACATACAATCAGTATAAAAAGGGGAAACATAAAAACTTAATGTAAAAATACAATTGAATAGTATATTAGATAGAGGCAATAATCTAAAGATACTTAATTTTACCTTGGACACCAAATACCATTACCAGAATCGATATTTCAATCAATTAATGTTCCCGCCATCTTAGATAGCTGTCAGTGACAGTATATCTAACAAGCGCCGTCGCCGTCGATCCGTCACCGGGACAAAAGGAGCGATCCGGGAATCGAACGCGCGACCCGTCACTCGAGATCATCTATCACCCTGATAACGTTATTGAAAATGCTACACAAGTTTCAATGATAGTTTATCGAACTAAGTTATTTCTATTAGATAGTTTCGATCAATGTCGTGAACTGGTTAAAGATAAATATTATTTTACTGGCTGATCACGTGAACCTTGTACCGTCATATTTCGTATTTGAGATCTTTTTTAAACTATTCATGTTACGAACTGAACTTGTTTAACATCACCTTTTTGGATTTTATTTTGTCTTCTAAATTCAAAAGTTTGTAAAACCATATAACATAAACTGTGGCTTCAACTTATTCTGGTGCCTTTTTATTCGCAGTCGCAGTTACGATCAGTAACAGTTCAATTTTATAAAAAATGGCTTTTATAATTTTCTTTTACTGATGAACCAAATTGGATAATTTTGATTTTTTAGTTACACAAAAACAAGATTTATCCCATTAGGTGCAGACGTTTGAAAAGATGTGCGTGCATACATTTCGGCGATTCATTTTGTAACACATACCATCACGCCTGTATTCCCCGAAGGGTTAGGCAGAGGTATAGGTACTAATGTACGTACACCCAAATTTCGCCGGTATTAGGTCCCATGTAATAGGGGGCGAGCCTATTGCCATTAACCGGGCACAAATCCAGACTCCGAGCTGCTACTGAGAATTTCATAGAAAAACCCAATAACACTTTGCTCGAACCAATATGCTAAGAATGAAGCAGTCTATATATATTTTATTTATATAGATTTTTATTTATGTATCTAAACACAACAAAAAAATCTGCTAAATGGTACCTAAGCAGAATAATAAGTACATAATCAAAAAAACGATATTTGTAATCTTTGTGAGTTAGCATTTTTATTTGATTTTAGATACACTTTATTTTTATAAAGCAGTCCATTAGCTACCTTTTCAGATTTACAAGACATAATGTAGTAAAACGAATGATCGCGATCAAACTGCCCTTTGTAATAAGTTTCGTGTCTCAAGGCTATTATGATAATGACGTCTGCGCGACGTTCGGAAGCCAGATAGCATCGCATCGCGCGCACTGGACAATAACCCTTACTTACAATCATTTATAATAATTACCATTAACTACTGAACTGATATAACTTTTTTTTTTTTGCTGTTACCCACATCAATCGATCGACTTTTCAGACATGTTTTTCAATAATTTTATTGGAAATCATATTTTGCAATCCAAATCCTGTCTTTACATTCATTTTCTGAATTTTATCTAATTTATTACAAAAAGGGTCTAAGAAAAAACCAAGTTAAAAAAAGCTTGTATTTTTTGAGATATCAAATTAGTCTGGGTTTAGTTGAGACTTAGCTGCATTTATTATGGTAATTAATAATTCAAGTTTAAGTCTGAATCTTTGTACCTACCGCGATATTAGCTATTTTTTTGTATTTAATCATAACAAAAACTAAAGCCAAATTGTAATTATTAGTACTAATGTTGTAAATACAAAATATATACTTAACTTACAACTTAAAAAAGTGTTCTCATATGTAGTAGTGTTCTCTCTACTTTGGATTTTGGGGATATTGTCTTAAGTATTTTATTATTTATTTCAGTAGTAGCACTGCGAGTGTGGAGCACTGGAGGCCCAGGTCCTCCCTCAGTCCTCTTCCTTCTTCTTTTCTCTTTTCCTTCCCTTTGCCGTTCCTTTTCCAATTTAGTTTTTGTAGCAGTCAATATTGAATTAGGTATATAGACGTTTTAAAAGCAGTGACAAAAATATACAAATACTATAAATATATTTTTGAATTAAATAATTATGATCCTTTCAAAAGTGTGATTTCTGATGAATCTCGATGTTCTAGTGTACGGTCGCGGTAGCACACGTAATTATAAGTAATGTTTATGGCCGGGATATATTTCTTTATGTGCTGATAAGGCCCTTTCTTATTAAGGCCATTTCCCCAATTTTTATTCCGCTATTTCATTAATTTTTATTTAGTAACGCTTATCGTGGAACTCGGATTTGGGTATGGTATGTCGAAGTTAGCTAATGCTCACATTACCCACGACTTAAGCCCCATAAATTTGTAAATTTCATGACTTTAAGATATAATTATAATTATTTATTTGGTCTATAATATAATGATTTGTTCTCGTTTCGTGTAACCTGCTCTTCAAGCACAAAGGTGTATCGATGAATCAATAATGAGCACCCTACACAAATCAATAAATAATATCTAAAAATAAAGATAAGAGGCCTGCTGAGACAAACTAGACTTACCTACCCTATAGATATAAAGATACCAACTTATTATAAGTGTCTTGATAGTAAATATATTTACTGAATTTGTTTAGTATTTATGGGGACTGCCTCATTAGTTTAGTGGTCCTAAGTGCGATTGCTACGATTTCGATAGCCAGGTCCAACAGTGCTATTGAGGTTTTCTATGTATTTCTCAGTTTCTCAGTAGCAGTTCAAAGTTTGGATTAATGCCCGGTCAATGTCAATAGGCTCGCCCCCTATTACATGGAACATAAACATATCGGCAAACTGTGAGTGTACCTATGTACTTGTACACATATGCCTAATCCTTCAGGGACTGCTGTCGCGAAGGTGTATGTATGTTTAGTATTTACAAAAATTACTTGTAATATGTCAGTGTTTATTTTGAGAAAAAAAAAAATTCATAACCCTTAGCTTACTAATCTACAGAGATAATATCAAATTTTACTTCCGCTTTGTCCATGTTACGATGACGTCACAATATTCTGGTACAACTATAAAGTACGCGGAAGCATATTAAATATGCTTTCGCGTTCACATTATCGTAATAACGATAACTATAACCTTACCCTTGGGACTGTAGGTGTTACCCTAATAATTCGGGGTAATCAACGTGTATTGACCATCGCGCCCCAGGCACCGAGATCCCACTGAGTGCAGCATTAGATGTCAAGGTCCATGACCAGTGTTTGGGTCATTATTTGCTACTTACATTTGATTGAGTTGATGAAAGGAATGAATGGAGGAAAAGGACTTCGGCCCCTAAGAAATTGGGACGAGAGAAGGATTTTTTTTGTGTCTAAAATTGTGGCTCACATCTTAACCGAAACTATTATTTTTTTATGGGATATCTCGGCAAACGAGCACGTGAGCCTGATGGTAAGTAGTCATCGCCGCCCATGGACATCTGCAATACCGAAGGAGTTGCAGATGCGTTGCCGAGCCTATTTAAGGAAAGGGGAGGGGAAAGAGAATAGTAAGAGGAAGAAGATTTTTACTCTAATAACCTAGCTTCGTCTTGTAATAGGTTGATAATGATTAAATAAGATTCACGCTCAAATGCAAGCACTAGCTTTTAGGTAGATTTTCAATGTTAGGTACCGCCATCAGAATATAAAACTGGCTTAACCAGCTTATGGGTGATAACAGCGAAACACAGAGAGTTATCTGAGGCCATTTTCCATTTTCTCGCTACTATACTTATCTCTAAACGAACTTGAGTTCGGTCACGCAAATAAAGATTTATCGTATCCATTTTTATTGCGACACAAACGACCAATTACAAAGCAAAGCCAACGATATAAACCGTGATGCATATCACTCGGATGCTGGCATGAAACACTCAATGACTCACAGATAACCATATCATGCTGAGATCACCCGCCTTATCGGAAATGGTTAACTCCTTCATCTAGACTTTATAATGCAGTTTTAATCTTTCTATGGAATATTGCAGACGGTTTGTATGAGTATATTGATTTCATGAGAAACAAAGTATCTCTAAAGTTCATGGTCATATCACAGGTCACCACTGCTTCTATCGCAGCTGCTTAAATATTCACCGTTCTCGACTAGAAAAGAACTGTTCTCTGTATTTTTTATTTCGGAGATAAATATTCGTGAACCATTATTAATAAAGAACAAAATATAAGTATTTACATATTATATACAACGCTGGTGGATTTATTTTGATTAGCGACCTAATTTTTTTTCATGTAATTCAAAAAATATTTAAGCTTTGGAACTATGGACTAAGGGACCTATTTATAATTATGCATGTTCAGCAGCCGCTTCATTCAGAATTCTCGTTTTTATTCAGGGAGCTCTCATCAAATAAATTAAGTACCCGCATATAAAGACAAGAGCAACATTTCTTTAGTTTTCCCCGTGTACTGGAGTCCGGGGTCCGGAACACATTTCCCAGGAGTCGTAATTGAAAGGTTGCGCTACAAAGCGAAGCCCCGCCGCTGCCGACCTCGATTCCTTGACTCTGGTTTAATTATAGCACGCCTTCGCCCGCATTTCTATATAGTTTGTTTATGCTAATAGTTATCTAGAGCTGTAAAGAACATATTATAAATAAAGTAGAAGAAATTGTCAGAAAATATTTCTATTCTAAACAGTGAAGGGAAAAATTATGAGGAATCTTGTGTCTTTCTTATAAAACGAATAATTCTCACGGATCGTCTACCACCTGGGATGGCGCCAGGGTACTTCGGACTCTTATAGACTAAAAACTGCACTTGCTTTCCCGTGGCCTATAGTCTAGCTAGTTGTAACAACCACTGGACCCCAATAAATCGGCATGCCTGCGTGATTTTCTCAACGACGAGTGAAGTTTACCCGTACCTACTAGGGGGGCCTGTTCGATGATAGCGTTACCCTTGGCACTCAGCAGAATCATGCCCAGCAGTGAGTCAGTTTCTCGCGAATCTATACTATATATTATATTTAATAATATTATAAAGCTGAAGAGTTTGTTTGTTTGTTTACTTGAACGCGCTAATCTCAGGAATTCTTTCAGTGTTAGATAGCGCATTTATCGAGGAAGGCTATAGACTATATGTCATCTCGCTAAGACCAATAGGAGCGGAGCATAAATGAAAAATGTTGCATAAACGGGAAAAAAATCATGCAGAAAAGCCTAGAAACCACGCGGGCGAAGCCGTGGGCGGAAATGAGAGAATAAATTTGCGAAATTACGTATGTATGTATGGTATGATATACTTGGAGTGGAGATACGTTATCCAAAACTTAACGTCATGACGGTCTATTCCATCAATCCAAACGAAAAAGGCCAGCAAGCTTTCAATGTTGCTGTCAAGTTTAGAAATATTTAATAGGTATAATAAGATTTAAGATTAATCTAAGATTTTTTTTTTTTTATGGGATAACTCGGCAAACGAGCAGGCGAGCTACCTGATGGTAAGTAGTCATCGCCGCCCATGGACATCTGCAAAACCAAAGGAGTTGCAGATGCGTTGCCGAGCCTATTTAGGGAAAGGGAGGGGAAGGAGAAAAGGAGAAGGAAGGGGATTGGGGGAGGAATTGGGCCTCCGGCCCTCTCGCTCACCGAACGAAGCGCAGTAACGAAACGCTACTACTCGGACGTCGGTCTTCTGCGAAAGTGTGGCATGTTTCCAGTTAAATCTAAAATATTACAGCTTCACCTTCACATTATGTCATCAAGCAGATTTTTAAACTAAATTTATGTTATATATATTTAAAAAATAAGTATATACATACAGCAAATAAAATAAAAATTGTTGAAATATTTATACCTACATACGAGTAAGTACAATTTTTCATTATGGAATAAATACTCGTACTTTTACATTCTATTATCGAACCTGTCGAAGAAACAGTAGGCTGGGTATTAGTATGATTATATAAGTAATAAAAATCAGGTCATCTCATTTTTATATCTGTATTTTGACGATGTTTCCTACACTCTCCTAAACTATTTTGAAAATCAAACTCCATCCTTCCTATAATTCGCGAACATAAAAAACGTCGACACAATGAGGTAATGCTTGTAAACCTGAAGGAATCAAAACAAAAAGAAATCAAAACATTTGTTATGGCAACACACGCCTGTCAATATGTTAACGACTTGAAGTTAACGCCTTTCCCTAATAATTTCTTGTTTAACATACGTTTGACCCGCAAATCGCTTGTAGGGCTAGGCGCCACAGTAAGCGAGGACTATCGCATTTTGAAGAAAAAGAAATAGCATAGACCGTTTTTTACGTTTCATTTGTAATGTGCAAACTTTTTTTCCTAAAGAAAGTGATCGTATATCCGCGCTTGCTTAACCTATAATAAAAACGTTTTACTATTTTCTACCTTATTATATTTTTGGTTTATGGTCCTGGGGTGCGCTAAAAAGATTAACACTAAGCAAGTTCTCTGAAATAATTTCATATTAAGAACCCATAGCAGCTCCTTAGCAGCCATTTTCTAATGGGAATCATATTACGTATGATTCTACGACAGTGGCCTTTTAACCTTGCTCATAGTTGTTTTATAGTAGGAAATTCCCTTGTGATGAAATCTGCATGCGTTAGGGCTTACGCATACAGATTTCCCACGCACTTCGGAAAGTTCTTAAAGTTTTCCACTAAACAACATATTGCTGTGTTTCGGTGTTAATAAAACTCTTGCATAATTAACACTTTCCTTTTGTTTTAAGGATTAAGCATAAGATTCATTTCGTATTGTTTAGACGAAAAGAAACTTGAATAACAAAGTAAACCTTACAAATGAATTATGTTGTTTAAGAATTCCTTTATACAAGCCTGTATGGGGTAAAAATTCATATTAGTCATAAAAAGTAACCGACTGTAAGCTACGTAAGGTAATAACTGAATTTAATAATTCCAATTGCTAGACACGTGTCTCTTCTCAGATTGTCTAGTATTGAAAGGATCGCTAATTGATTATAAATATTGATCGCATTAATCAAGCTATACCTTTTTGATAAGCAAAGCAGCTTCAGAAATTTTTCATAATACTTTATGAGTAATCAAATATGTTCCATTGAGATGATGATATGGTCCATGAGACTGCCTCATTAGTCTTGTGGTCCTAAGCGCGACTGCTACGCCAGAGGTCCTGGGTTCGATCCCCAGGTCGAGCAGTGTTATTGGGGTTTTCTATGAAATTCCCAGTAGCAGCTCGGAGTCTGGATTAGTGCCCGCTATTATATGGGACCTAAATATACCGGCGAAATGCGGGTGTACATAAGTACACCTCTGCCTAACCCTTTGGGGAATACAGGCGTGATGGTATGTTAAATATGTTCCATGTTGGTTTAATTATTGTACAATTCAACCAAAACTTCACCCTACTTCCCCGCTTTCCGCTCTCATCGACACCTAGCCGACCACAACTTTACACGATGTTATTGAGTATTGAAACTCAATCTTAATTGTGCCGGAAAACAATTTGCAGGTAAAATACATAATGGGTGTTTTATCGAGAGCGTTTTATCATGGCATTAGCAGCCACTCGCCTTGTATAAACATCTGCTGAAGAAAGCTTTGCTTGATCGAGATTCAAATATAGACTGCCCGGTGACTAGGTAAGACACTATTTGCGAATATTCAATTCTAACTATTTTTGTGGATTATATCCACCTACGTAGCATGTAGGCTATATTAAAGTTATGTTTTCTTATACATAGCTGAAGGAGCGAAAATTATTTTGATCTGTGAATGAAAGATGACGTGCTACGAAGTATGAACTGTCACTCTTCGGTATGCTAGCCACCTCATTGTTAATTTGCTCTAGGTAGATGTTTACCAGGCTGTACTTAGTCATTAGTCTGTAGTTAGCTCATGGTAGTAGCGCCTGCTGGAATGTCTACATGCCAGCATGAATGGGTCGCACCACCGGGGAAGTACTACCCTCCCACAGAATATCGACGTCAAGTAGCAGTGTATATACTGTTGCATCGTACGGTGAGTGTGGAGCTCCCGAGGCCCAATTCCTCCCACAGTCCCCTTCCTTGTCCTTTCTTCTTCCCTTCCCTACTCCTTATATGGCTAAGCAACTAGATAAATTATAATTCTTTCGATAAACCGTCGGATAAACGATACAATTACTATTCTCTTCTACATATTTTTAAAAGAATAGTTGTTCGCAGGAATTCTTCAGAAAAGTTTTCGGCACTTCTTTAATTTTAAAAGATTTTAACAAACCATCACGCCTGTATTCCCCGAAGGGTTAGGCAGAGGTGTACTAATGTACACCCACATTTCACCGGTATGTTTAGGTCCCATGTAATAGGGGGCGAGCCTATTGCCATTAACCGGGCACAAATCCAGACTCCGAGCTGCTACTGAGAATTTCATAGAAAAACCCAATAACACTTTGCTCGACCTGGGGATCGAACCCAAGACCTCTAACGTAGCAGTCGCGATTGGGACCACTAGACTAACGAGGCAGTCAAGTTTAAAAGATTTTTTCATCAGTAATAATTAAACTCTTTATTTGGTTTATGATTAACATTAATGTTTAAAGAGAAACAAGATTAAATCGTGACACTAAATGTATATTATTAAGTTACTGCGTGAATCTATTTATACGAAGAAACTCTTTCACAAAAAAAATATACAGCTGAATGATTATAAATAAATGCGTCACTAGTTGGAAAGTTACACACAGCATGCATAAAACAAAGCTGAAAAGAACACGGTCCAAGACGTCGTTTCTTAATTTACGAGGGCGTTTTGTGGCGAGTGGTCTCGTCATATCCGAGCGCCATCTGCAGGTAAGTTACGACTGCGGCGCAGGCACGCACCGCGCACACATGCGCGCGCGCACGCACACCACGCCTCGCCGACTGTCCACCGGCCGAACAATCGATCGTAAATCAGCTTCGATAAAATTATAGGAGGGAACACAATGGATGTCGCCCGGCAACATCTGCGACGCATAATCTGCCCTCCTGCCATCGCAAAGAGTCCGCTTTCACGCGCCACCTGGCGATCCCGCCACGTAACTTTCCGTCTCCGAGATAAAGTCGACATTCGCACGTGTACAGACAAGAAGTGTTTATTTTGAGAAAGTAGCTCCGCGCGATTGTCACCTCTATAGGAGAAAGCCTTACGCTGATATTCCGGTGCGCTGGCCAACATTCTCGTAATTGCGAAATTCACGCTTCGCGGTGCGGTACAAAAATAAGATTATGGATTCTGCTGAGCTCCAGCGTTATTGTGATTCGAGGATCCGTCCGTAGGTATGTCTGCGAGCTTTACGACTACTATTCCTGGAGGAATAAACCGTCGGGCTTATTGAATATTGTTCAGGTTATTTATGGAAGATATCGCCATTGTCCAGAACGCGACGCGAATTCTAAGCCCTGGAAGTTTGTTTAGAGAACCATTGTGTTGGCGTATTTAGAGTTCATTGGGTGACCTTACACCAAATCCTTTCATGTCTTTGTGGCAGTAATATTCAATATTACTAGAAGCCCAGGCCCAAGTTCTTCAAAGGCTAGACATTATGGAACTCTTAACAATAATTCTTAGTACCTATTGAATATATTATATAAGCTTAAGTTACCTATTTTGAGATATTCACTAAAATGTAAAAACTATGAGCTTTTTAAAACTTTAAGAACGTTCTATTTTGTCGAGTTTTTCGGTCAAATGCAATTCGTAACTTTCAACCTGTCTGAAATCTCAACAACACTATTAGACATGATAAGATCTAAGACCCAATCGGAAACTTAATCGGTACATCCAGAGCATCGATTGTAGAATCGAATTCAAACGAATTGCTCGGGCTGGGCAATCAACTCGCTCTCACAAAAGGGCAACGGTCAGGGATCGAATTTCCCGACACTTGGTGAAGATCGTTGGCTCGCACACGTTTACGAGCGCCATAAAGACGTGGCCAGATATTGAACGAGCACCTATATATCTTTACGTGCAATATATATGTATACTGTACACTTAACAGAAAATATGAAGGTGTAGTCAGATTTCAGATCGGAAATTGAAAATGAAATGATTTAAAATCATGTTCTAATAAATTGGTATTATTTAAAGGTTGTGAGTTGAGTTCTAAACAGTTCAACACAGAGGGCTAGGCAGAAATGTACTAATATAGATCCTCAGTTCGCTGGAATGTTTTTAAGTCCCATGTAAAAATCCAGGATTAAATCCAGATTCCGAGCTGCTATTGTAACACATTCGTCCTCACAATGAAATCCCCACTCAGCAGTGCACAACCAATAGATTAATAAGGCAGTTTTACCACTGAGCCACCACCACTCCCTCTCCTCTCCTGAGTGGCAGTGAGGAGTTGTATTCTATCCGTCCCCATATGAGGAAATTGGCCTACGTAACAATGAGAAGATCCTATCTTTTTGTATTTTTTTGGCATTTTCCATGCAAAGATTATTAAGTTATTTAAGTGAAGGAAAAATACGACCGCGGGCAGGATTCCAACCTGCGTCTTCTGATTAAGTACACCAGACGCTATGACCGCTAAGCCACCGCGAGTCCCACCCGCCTATTCGTCGTCGTTAGTCAGTTAGTTAGTTAGTATTTTTCCTTCACTTAAATAACATAATAATCTTTGAATGGAAAATGCCTAAAAAATACAAAAAGATATGTCGAAGGTAAGGTGGCATCGTACGACATCGTACTTGCTGTAAAGCATGTCATGTCGGTTGAGAAGTAAATTTTCAACAGATGTCACTGACGTCGCCTCAAAGACGTAAATTAAAAATGTGAAGGCAAATTTCGACTAGGCGGGTAGGACTCGCGGTGGCTTAGCGGTCATAGAGTCTGGTTTACTTAACCAGAAGACGCAGGTTCGAATCCTGCCCGCGGTCGTATTTTTCCTTCACTTAAATAACTTAAGAGAAGATCCTTATAAAAATGCTTAAGGATAAGGTTATTGAAAATCAAAAATAGTCATATAAAGACCACCCATCAATAAACAAGAGGCATGCCACCCAAATAACAACATGTCAATTAAAAAATCCAATGGATATGTAAATTTGAAACATAAATCGTAAACATTTACATGCGTTATAAACGCGTATAAGTGCAGTGGTGGTGCGGATAGCGTTTCGAAACCATTCCGTTTTAATGACACGATAAAAACGGCCAGATATGAACGCTATATCAATATAATCTTTATGTTCAAACGTACAATATATCTGACTAGTGCGGCGCGCACTATGTACTGAAACATACGAGAAAAACACTTTCAATCTCGCATCGATTGGATGTTAGGAAATTTACTGCTCCTCTTCCGAGCCTTTTGCAAAATACATATTTAAGGGTTGGCTTATAATACATACTAATAATAATTTGGACCCTGGTCCCGATAACGTTGGACTACTATTTTTTATATTGTTTGTAAAAATACATTTGTTTTTGAACATCCATAGCAAAACTATGTTAATACGGAATATTAACATAACATACTGTTACACCTGTATTCCCCAAAGGGTTAGGCAGAGGTGTACTTAATGTGCACCCACAGTTCAACGGTATGTTTCGTTCCCATCGTAATAGGGGGCGAGCCTGTTGCCATTTATTGGATACATATCCATATTTTGTTTCATATGAAAAATTATTAGTCTGGAGACATGCCCACAATTCCAGTGCCCAACAACTGGACATTCAACCTTTTCCATGCAGCTGAACATCAGTATTTTATACGAAGTGATTGCCATCAGACCTTCACAATATCCTAAGGATAAACTGATTGTCAGGCTTTTTAGACTTTTGACTTTTGAGTACCACAACCGACTGTCATAGATGGTATATCTACTGAAAGCAACGGCTTTACGTTCTCCCATAGCACAGATGAGACTCTGCAGCGAATGGTTATCCATCCATATATTGACCTCGGCAAGCGGAGCTTAACTTTGCATATCAATTGATGTGTACCATTATTATATAACAACGAGTAATGACGATAAAATTTATATATTTTTTTTAGGGCAGCAGTCTTAGCTTGTAGCGTAGCATCTTTGTAGCACATAGATAGCTACGAACCTTCTTCAGTATCAGTGTGTAGTAAATTCGTAGCAATCGTAGCCACTCGAGTTTATCCGCTTTATTTTATCCTTTTTATAAAGATCTTTCTACTTTTTCATTTTTATTTTACGTACCTACGTGTTTTGTAATTTTCATTTGGTTCACATATTTATTATTTTTTCAATAATGTGTATTAAATAATAAATAACGTTTTAAAGAGTCTCTCCTAACATGAGTAATTTTTATTCAATAAAGAAACCGTGATCCTCCAGATGTTCAAAACAATTGTTTTTCTATTGTATCTTCTAAGTAATCCTTGAAAGCTTAATTGATTTCTTATAAATTATGTGCACAGTATCTTTTATTTCTATTGAAAAGAAGGCTGAAAAAGAGACCTATTTGATTAGCCAGATCTACCTTATTGTTGTTTTTTTTTTCTAAAGAAATATAGGTAAAGACTATATTGAAACGGCAAAATAACCTATCTACGTCAGTTACACGCTCGCCATAAACCGTATCGTAAAAACTGATGATTGGTTGGTCACCGATTGTGCAACCAGCGCAATGTTTGGGAAATAGCTGTCCCGATACATTGATAACGGCCTTTCAATGTTGACACTCGAGAAAAATACAAACACACCAGTAATACGGCCACATACTTCTAGAAAGGAGGTTTTGTGTGTTTCACTTATATAACGTTGATGCTAGGTTAAAGAGGTCTTTTTTGTTGCATCATAATATGATTCATCATCACCATTATAAACCCATTATATTGCCTCACTGCTGGGTACGGGTCTCCTCTCAGGAGGGATTAGGAGGGATTAGGCTATAATCTACCACCCTGGCCTCGTGCATATTGCCAGACTTCACACGCCGTCAAAATATGTCAGGTATGCAGTTTTCCTTACGATGTTTTTCTAAATTAACTATAAATAGGCAAATGACTACGAATAGTCAGAGTGCCTTGGATTCAAAGTCAAGAACTTTGTCTTATAAGTCCAATGGTGATATCATTAGGCTATCACTGCTACAGAGCAGTAGTATGTATACTAATGTGAATCATATTATGTATACAGATACATAATATGATTCACATTAGTATACATAGAGTCTAAATATGAATTAATTCAATGTGGCTTTTTTAGCTAATATATGCTATAAACCTATCAACCCTAGATGCTTAAAAAGACTAACTTACTAACTTTCCAAGTTACTCGCATAATTACAATTTTGAAGCGTATAAAAAGATTAGGACTCAAATGTGAATATTGTGTAGTTTATGTCGTAATTACTTACCTATTACTGTAGTGTGCCTAGAATGAGTTATAGTCGTAAGTACGATTGTCGGAAAACCAAATAAATAATAATTTTGCGCCCAAGGCGAGACAATCCTCATTAAATAAGAAAGTCTTGCTCTTGCCATTCCTCGCGTTGTTACAATTTCAGTGAAACACTTGAAACTTCATTAATTGAAAAATTTATTCTGAGACCTAAGCAGATTTTTTTTTTCTTCGAAATGATTAGCTTTTTCAACTGCGTTCAAATAAACAAACCCTTCAGCTTTATCATATAAGGAGCGAGTGAGGAGGGCGACTAGTGGCCGGGAAGGGATGCTACTGTTACTTTTCTTGTGAATAAAATAAATAGATAGGTAAATGACCTCAAATGCAAGCGTTGTCGTACCTACTTCACGTTGTAACTATCTGCGTAATGGAATGATCGGGCGCGACGCGCGAAGAATTTTAATACTGGCTTGAAATTATATTTTTTTATTTATTATAACACCAATAATTCATGCTTAGCTGAAGACAATAGCCTAGCTTGCACCAACATAATAAACAAGATTATTTTTTGTGTAATATAGATTTTGAAATTACATTTTAAAATAACTAAGTAACGATTACTGATCCCCATCCCATTCCATCTAATTCGTCACATGGTTACAATGTCATCCTGTATGGGTTACTCATAATTAATTAGGTAAATACCTACCTATATATTTATCAGAACTTTATGACATCTGTATACTTCTATTTTTTATTTTATTTTATTTTCAAAGTTCAGAAAACTAACAGCTAGTGTTATTACAATTCAGATTACAGGTAGACTAAGGCCAATTACAAGTTTTCACAGATAATATTTTATTTCTTATCCAACATAACATAACAACATACTATGCCATTACACCTTTATTCCCTGGATGGGTAGACAGAAGTGTACCTACTAGTGTTCACCCACAGTTCGCCGGTATATAGTTAGTTAGGTACTACCTATATAATCATAAAATCCAGACTCCAAGCGGCTACTGAGAATTTCGAACTTGAATCGAACCTAGGCCCTATATTGTCGCGCTAAGGATTACAAGACTAATGAAGATGTAACATACCTACTTATATTTTTGTTATCTATCTAAATTAAATGTCACATCTTCCTTTCTTTCTAGCACCTTACTCAGCTATTTTCTCTTTGTAAGAAACTCTTAGATAGCTCAAACATACATTAGATGTCTTAAAGAAATCTTCAAGACACCCTTTATTATAAGTAAGCACGAATAAAGTAAAACCTACTTCGTCTTTCTTTGTAAACATTTCCTTAAATACTACTCTTCACAGAATAATATTACTTACTTAGTTCTCACAAACGCCATTAAACCGAACAAAAGAATTTTCTCCTAAACATTTTGATTTTCTGTGACTCTGTTAAACATCTGTGGCGAAACACCTGACTCATCCGAGCAAAGAGAACAATCAGAGTAACATCAACACTATTGTAGGTAGGTAGAGTAGTACCTAAGTACCTACACACGGCTACGCATCAAGCTAAACAAATCCAGTTTAGACTGACCTCCCATTGTAAAGGTTTTCCGTTCAATTCAAGGCCAGCTTATACTGGTTTTTTATAACTTGATGTGTAGCCGTGCGTTACCTACTAGGTGAGAGCTAACCTGCCGCATCTAGTGACTAATTTTCTTATCGGCGAAATGTCAATAGTGTTGCTTTCTGACTGGCTTGTGATTCAAACAATGATAGATGGAGAATATTTTCAGTAATTACATAGATAACGAAGAAAGGCTGAAAAGAATCTGTTGTTGTAATGAGAAGTTTAAACAATAAGTAATTAAATCGATTGTAAGTATATTATTTTTGCAAATATTATCTCATTAGGTATTACCATCGTAGCCAGTACATGCCAACCTACCATCTAGCTTTTTCATATTTTCCAAAATATTTCCTAACCTACGTACCTAGAGAGAATTAACTCATTCAAAAATGTATACCTATAAAAACTTCGAAATTAATTGTATAATGCTTCTTACAATAAAACCTGCAATACAAAAAGACAAACCAAAATATTGTAATAATGCAGTAACAAAAGCTATCTACAAAACAAAAGATTATCATCACGTTTGTTTTATATAAACAAAGTACATAATGAAAAGCCTGCAAACTCATCCAATGACAAATGACAATGGAGGGAACATCCCTCTGAACGTTACGCATTGTAAAACATGCTCTGTCAGTCTGATATAGAGCGTGAAATTGCGTGGCGGCGCGCGGAGGATGTCCCTCGCTATCTTGTCTGGCGGGGGAGGCGCCAACCAATCGGCACGCGCGCTCAGCGCATCACACTGTCCTTATCATACATACCTACTGCGCATCCCCAAACCTATATATCTGTATACATGAATAAACTGAACGTGACAAGGATTTCAGAATCGTGCGACTGAAGTAAGAACGAGTTTGAAACTTGACATGAAAAACGTGAAACTCACCTTGCGCGTGCAGGCGCCTCGCGACCGCTTTGGACCGCATCGCCACCTCAGCGAAGGCACTGGACACTCCGCTATTATCAAATGGCGATCGATGACACACTACAATGTAATTGGAAAAGTTTTTCAAAAATGGAACGGGAAAACGTGTTGAATTGCGCGCGCGAGTGACGTCGGGTAGGACCGGCAGTGGCGCGCAGGCGGGCGTCGGGAGCGTACGTCGCCGTCCTGCAGGAGGTCGGGGTAAGGTGCTGCGGCGCGAGGAGCGCGGCGTATCACGCGAGCGGTCGGCGGGACACTGCGTTCACGTGCTCTATCGCACCGCGACCGCGGGGAAAGCGATTTTCACGCGGGAAACGATAGTGACCGGCCGCGCTGTCTCGGCCCGAGCCGCGGCCAACCGCCAACTGTCACCCGGCACAGTACGAGCCACGCTCGACAACACCCACGAGCCTCGGCAAACGCCTACATGAGTTTTATGACGACTGGTTTACTGGGGAATAAGAGCTTACGCCTGAAAGGGGCATGTTAGCATACTTTTCAACGATCACCATCACACTTGGGCAAACTGAAACAATTACAGGATTTAATAAAGATTTTACGAATAACTTACACCTACCGTTTACCACTTTACAAACTTTAGGGGTGAAATGAAAGCTTTTGGAGCCGAAAGTTGAACAACTAAGTTGAACTTATAACGAAACAAAATGGCCGAGAATTACATAATGTTTTGACTTGTCCAACTAAGTTTAGGAAACAACAATGAGGGACTGCTGTGACATTTTGATATTATATAATTTTTACTTACCCAAGCTGTTCTCGGTATCCACCTGTTTTGTTTTGCAAAGAACCGTATATACCTACCTAAAGCTAATATAATTATGCTCAGGTGGCGAAACTCAAGTCACTAACGTCAAAATCACTACCGCTCCCCCAATTTACTTGGATTCGGATGCAGTAATAATATTTACTTCTTCGTTTAGGTATTCGTATAAAAGGTGGGTAAAATACCTATGCATGTACATAAAGAAGATTCCATGATTCTTGACCATAAATGGTAGGTATAGTATCGTGTATAATATCATATAAGTAACTGAATTTCAGCCACTTACAGTTAGACTAGCAGCTTCTAAACACAGTTTGGAAACGGCTAGGCTAATTATGACGGCTAATTATGAGACAGAATAAGTTTTTAATGAGTCATACCTATGACTCAGGTCACATTAGGTAACCTACCTAGGTTACCTAATGATACCTTGTGATAGGAACCAAGGGTCTGTAAATATCACATCGGTCTATATTTCAATCTATTATTTACGAGAGCGTTAGCTTAAACAACTGAAGGTCGGGTTTTTTTAGTTCAGAATATCCTATAGATCATCTGCCACGGGCAGTCTATTTTGGAGTCGTACCATTGAAAATCGCACTTATCTTTCCTTGCCTTATCTATAGTCATTACCGAGGGATTCGTGTTTCGCCACAACCGTGTCGGTTAGCCTATGTGAATCTAAACAATTTGCATCGAAAATTTTAAGATAGAGTGAGGCATTCTTTCAGCGTCTAAATATTATTCCTGTTTCATTATAGCAATGAATTTTCAGGTAGACACTGTTGTTTTTAGATTGAGTTTGCGTAAGAAGTTTGTTTTTCTATTTTCCTAAGATATATACGAAAAATACATGTTCACAGGCCATCTAATGGTGACCGGTAACGACAACGTAGAGTCGCCAGCAGCACTACTGGTATCACTAATGCGTTGTCACAGAGCAACCTCAATTACTGTGCCCTTCAAAACGGAACACAATTACCTATGCTAACAGAAGCGGTATGCAGAATATACATACTTATTTGTTTATAGGAGAAAAAAAAATTCAGAAGCATCATACCAGCCTAATGCCGTCCACTGCCGAACGTTGGCCTCCTCCAAAGATCGCCAACCATCCCGGTTGGGCAGCTCGCATACATCCGCGGCCAGCCACCTTTTTCAAATAGTCGGTCCATCGTGTCACAGAACATCCTACACTACGTTTGCCCAAACGCGGTCTCCACAAATTTTTCGCAAAATGGTACGTCTATAATACATTCCAGGTTGGAAATCCACCTGGAAGGTCCCTCCTTGAGTCGATTTCCTGCTGCGGATCATGATCTCAATGCAAAAATTTTCCATGGACCTACCAGCCTTACCTACCTCTAATGAAGGTTTATTAGAGGTAGGTAAGGCTGGTACTTAAGCAGGTACTTAGTCAGGTACCTACCTGACTGTGCTTAAGTACCTATGCGATAACCCACTTATCTATTGCATATTACGCAAATCAATGTAAAAAACAGTGTATATCTGTCATTTCATTGCTGTAATGACGTGTCAATGTGGGACCAATATGTCCTCTGGTACAGAATCTTTCTTTCTTTCATCTTGAAGATTCTAAACGTTTTGAAGAAATCACCGCCTTGTAAAGAAGTAAGGGCTTGTGGTAGTAATACCGAACGGACACTAGTTTTGCCATCATCTCGTACTATGATCGCTTTAAAAGTACTTAGGTTTTTTTTTTAAACAAGATGGTGACTATACCTATGTAGTCCTACCTACGCCAACATATTGACGTTCTAGCGCGTATTCCAGTCATGCTGTAGGTCTGGGCTATCGCCGGACAGTGGGGGTTGCCTCATCCCCCACCCACTGCCTGGACCCCCCCCCCTCACCCCCGACTGTCGGAGACACACGCGTATATGGTTTGTACGAGCTTGCGACGTATCGTAAGTACACGGACTTATTATATACTGCTATTTAGTATCTACCTGGAAAATGTATCTTGAATTAGGAATTGACTGCCTCATTAGTCGAGTGGACCTGAGTGCAACTGCTACGCTAAAGGTCCTGGGTTCGAACCCCAGGTCGAGCAAAGCGTTACTGGGTTTTTCTATGAAATGACTTGCTACAGAGAACCTACTTGGGACCTAAACATACCGACGAAATGTGGGTGTACATTATTAGTACTTACACCTCTGCCTAATCCTTCGGAGAATACAGGTGTGATGGTATGTTATGTTATGATTAGGAAAGACTCCCTTTAGTGCTGCAAGTATGTACTATAGAAATATCAGGAACTATTTAATTTAACTGGCGTATTCACCACGAGAAATTAATAAGACAGGTCTTCTAGGAGACCTGTGAGGAAGAAAATAAAACAAACATTTAAAAAATTGGCAACGGCCGTGACAAATTTCATGAATCCCATCCCATAGGGCAAAGTTAATACATTATTATTATTAAAGGAAGCCAGTGCTATTTAGAGTCTGTTAGAGCCAAACATAACCTGACACCTACCCAGAAGAAAGACGTTCCGCATCCCAAAAAAAGGCGTGTTGATAATTATGATGATCTAAAATGATGATTGACTTCTTAATTGATACTTAATACCTACATTGATATGTCTCCATATTGTTAACAGTTGCACCTACCTACACAGTACCTATTGTTCTTCAATAATTACAATACCGTCACTACAGACAATAATAAGACACTAATAAGTCAAAAATAATTTATTCAATATTTTTAAACGCCAATTTTGCACTATAAACAGCCCCCAAAACGCCCGCCCTTCATCCGCTCTTAATCTAGGAAAAAGAAACGGCGCAACAAATTCCCCAGTAACACATTTCCGTCTGTTCATATGCTGAGCTGTTACAATTTACATACATATACAGAATTATGATACATACCTTACAGTTTATGTTAGAGGATTGATAACACAGTAGGTGCCTACCTACTGTGTTATCAATCGTTAACTTACAATATTGAGATTTTGCGGAACAAAACTTTAATTCCTCAAATCTCATTTCGTAGGTTTAAAACCGTTTAAAACAGTCTTAATTTCTCATGTAAATTGGAAAGAGATTTTGACTCAAAAAAAATAGTAGCCTTGTCTTTATTTTATGAGCAATATTGTGGCAAAGATCACTCCAATGAGTTCAACTAATTTGAATAGCAACTTCTTTAGTCCTTAAAGAAAAATAGAAGTGGGTGTCTTTGTGTGTGTGTGTTCCCCCTTCCTGTAGGATATTACGCTTGCTTGTAGTTAGAATTATGTAAAAAAAAATGTATTGACAGCCTCATACAGCGCCCGTAGCGGGCAGATGCGGAACTAAAATTATAGAAATGATCGCTATCGCGTACGTTAGATACTTAACTTCTAATTGCAGGGATAAAGACACTTATCAAACTAAACATCTTAGTATATAAATTTCACCTGCAGTCATAATTCCAAGTCGGATAGGCACGAGTCTGAAGAACATCAAGGACGTAGGCACCCCCTGTGGGGAAGGAGTGGGGAGATAGGGGGTAGGAGTGGGGTAGAAGCCGTAAATATGATTATCAGCGGGGGAGGCGACGCGGACTAATCATATTCTCTGCAATTTACATAAATATTAGCGTGTTCCGTGTCACACGACTGGCCGGCAGGGCTGGCCCGATATAGTCCAGGATAGTATTAATACAATAAGCTTGTAGCAGTAACAAAGAGTTATACTTAAAAAACACTATAAAAACACGTTCAACTACTGAATGTAACCAAAAAACTAAACTGTTAAGAAACAGTTATCAAAACTAGGTAAAATTTACCCGAAATTATATGGTATTTGTTAAATTTATACTTAATCCAATACAAACTTTGCCGCAGTTATTAAAAACAAGCCTTTTTCAAACGAAAGGAATTTTTGTAGGTACTTACTTACTAAGGACAGGTAAGAATATCCTTCGTACAACCCTGGCCGGTCATTAGGAGCTTCGGGCACGTACCTTTTAATGATAGCGTAAGGTCGATGGTAGATACGTAACTCAGAAGTCGCTTTGTCTTTTTTATGAATGATTAATGTTTATTAATGTTTACGCCACCAGACGCCATGTTTGCCTATGCATATTCAAAAGAATAACGATTAAAAATCTGTTTGATGTACGTAACAATAGCAACTAGGAATTCTTTGTGAGTGTCTTTATAATGTTGCTTTAGATTTTAAATTGTATCTTTCTAAATTAATTGCCCGGATAGGTTTAGCATAATTATAATGTCTGTAAGACTGCATCATTAGTCTTATGGTCTTAAGCGCGACTGCTACGCTACAGGTCTTGGGTTTCGCCTCTTATGTCAGAGTCTCTCTTAAAATTGCAGACGTTCTTAAGAAAGGCCAAATGACGACCACCCCTAACCGACAATCATGGTTGATGAAGATAATGAACGTAGATAAAGCTAGTTGTGAGCCAGGATCATAGCAAGGGGAAATCTATAGTCTCTACCTATCTCTATGGGGGTACCCATGGCAGACTGAAAAAAAAAAACTTTTTTGAACACTATGTTTTGTCTAACCAACTCAAGATATAACAGACTATTCTTACCTAATAAAAAGTGAGTCGGTAATAAAGCGATTTCATCCCGAACAAAACACAATTTACCTCTAAATCTCTCGTGAATTCATAAACCAATGAAATCTACCATACACGTGTAAGGTAACAAAACATTACATTAAACCTTTTTCATGTACAAAATAATACCATCAAACACAAACAACCAACTCTAAGGTTTCAAGATTTGATGGCAAATTCAACCCTCGTAAGTAATCATGAACGAAAATAAATTATTAATTACTACACCTTAAGAGCAGATTTTACCCTTCCCATAAATTAAGGGGCCAGATGTTAACAGACTCGGAACAAACCCCAAATATCTTGTTAAGCCACCCACTGAGTGTCACCGCAGACATAGGTAGCTGGAACACATCGGTGGTAGGGAGGCACAAGTCGCTACCTAATATCGAACCATGAAGACTGCATTTCCCGTTTCCCGAATGTGTTTTTTGACTTTATCGACTCGAGAGTCTCTCTTCCTTATATTATATCGTATAAAGATCTGCTTTTGGGCACACAACATCACCTGAAACAGTTTCTCACACGTCAACTTCAACCTTAACTTTGAAATAGTAGATCTGAGAATTTCTCGACATTTAGTGTTAGTTAAGTCTGTTTTCTTGCAGAGGTCATGTGATATGATATCAAGGCGAGACAGAAAGGGACAGTAGAGCGCAGGCTCCTCGGCAGACGTCGCGGTTGCCATGGCAACACATCGATTTGCACCCCGCACCCCGCCGCGCCCGCAGCCTCCTCCCGTATCCAGGTCATCCAGAGCATCAGGCGATGTTTGTTAACATTTAATTAGGTTGTTATGACGCTGTTACATGTATACTCTTTGACGATACTAATAAGTCACTTCTGTAGATAAAGATAAGTCTTCCCACATACATCATGGAACGTATTCCATGATGTATGTGGGAAAACTTATCTTAAAATCTATCTATCCATATACCTACATCATTCGTTATTAGCTTGTCACAGGTACTACTTACAGAGGTAGAGAGAGGTACTAGCATTCGACAAAGTCTTAAAACCAGGGATTTGGTCAACCACAAGTTAAAGGGTGTGCGGTACGGCTAATAATTATTCTATTCGGTATTCTATGTACAGATGATGCAAGTCTTCCTCATCTAGCGCTTTACATTAAAATCCTTTGTAAGCATAGCCGGAAATTTTATACATGCTAGCAGATCATATTTTGTATGCATACCCATACTGGATGATACTAAGTTTCTATAGCCTTCTGGAGATAGTTATTTTGGGTGTGGTAGCAGTAAATTTCGATAATGTAATGTCATGCATGAATTCTTCTATGTCTGTGACTGCAACCCCTCGTTACATACTTTGCCAAGCAATCAATTACCGAAAACATGGCAATTTCAGTATATTCCTTAAAGTTTATAAATATAGCCAATTACATAAACATTATTAGGTGCTTCAGCAAATACATAATCCTTTACAATTTATTTACCTCAATCTTTGATGTGCCAAAGAAAAGTCGACCCAATTCTTATCTCAAAGACACGCCAAGCGTCGGTGCCTCGTCAAAGGTAAGAGGCTGGACCTAATAGGGCCACTCGTGGCGCAAGGCTGCCTTCCCTGTGCCATTTCCTCCTTTGACGTTTTGACGAAAATGGAGGCAATTTAAAAAGGTGAAACGTCATGGGGATTTTGGGTGTAACCTACTTTGTTAGAGTGACAGATAATGTAAGCTGTGTTTGGTTATTGTAGACACTTTTATGGTTTCTTAGGCCAGTTGAAATTATTTTTTTAATGTGCCGAAAATCCACATCCTCATCCTTTTGTTGCGAACTGAAAGATAATGACTGATTGATAATGATTGATTGACTTTTTATTATTGACATTCCTGATCTGATCCAATTTTATTGACTACCTTATGTGAAGAACTGTGTGTGTACTCATTGTTATTTAAATTAATAAATTGCAATTATATTTGTAAACTTTGCATGCCGTAATAAAGGCGAAATATGTGATACTATAATCAGATAATGTATACACTAACATCTGTAACACCATGTTTCTCGCAAATAAATAAATAAATGAAATGAAATGTAGGTAGGGACACTAATTGAAAGGAATATGTTAAGATGGTTTGGGAATGTTGAGTGGATAAATGAAAGAGGATTACCAAATGCCATTTATAAGGCGAATTTCAGCGGCAGCGTCGGCACAAATCGCCCTAGAAGGACTTACACCAAATCCGCGCGTGGGTATGAAAAGAAGTATGAGAGTGGAAGAAACGAAAGAGTCGTAGTGAGTGGCAGTCTATAATTTCTGCCTACCCATGTGGGTAAAAGACGTTAGTGTATGCGGACTCGTGTCGACTAGAAACTTCACTTGTTTTCCTATTACCGTAGCTGAGCAAGAATTAATCCACTCACACTTTTTTGCCAACGGGTTAGGCAGAAACGACAAAACACCAATTGCTACGACTCTTGTATACTTTTTCTTATTCTCAGTAGCATAAGAAGTGAATGTAAGTTGCTTGCCACTAAAACAATAGCAATTTACTCCGGCTACCTTCTTACCTCCTTCTTCTTGACTACATCATTACTCTAGTGGTCAAAGCGCGACTGCAACGCTAAAAATCCTGGGTTCGAGCCAAGTATTATTAGGTTTTTCTATGAAATTCTCAGTATCGGTGTTTTGGTTTGTGCCTGATTAATATAATGGCTATAGGCTCGCCCCTAATACATGGTACCTAAACAGACCGGCAAACAAAACACGTAGATACACGATAGCGTGGTTCTAGAGGGAGGTTTATATGTTCAATACATACCGAGACCCCAGACGGTCGAAGCCGTGGGCGGAAAGCTATTTAGATATAACATAAAAAGGAGTAAAAAATATATTTAAATGTTTTGGAATACGTACGAGTATAAAGCACTCGTCAAAATGCAATTTAACCATCACAACTGCGAACTGCACATGGTATCCCGTTTTCCCTAGACGTTTAATTTTAATAACTTTCTAAACATTGTAACAAGCAGGAAATGCCGGAAGATGTCGCAACTCATTATGCATTGGCATTTAGTATTCCAGGCACATCCTCTTTGAAACCTGTTCTTTAGACCTACCAAGGCTGGTTTCATATCTGAAAATAATGAGCTTTAGCTAAGTTAGAAATGGAATCTAAAAAGGCTGTACATATTAGGCTACTTCTCATCTAAGCTGATGTATTTTTTACTGTAAGTACACTTATAGAAAATCATTTCTGTTCTGTTTTATTTTTCTTATGGTTTTTGGTTTTTTTTTTCATATATATTTATTGCATTCCATAATGTACACATACAGGTGATTATTATATTAGACACAATTATGGACCCTGTTGGGCACAGCAACATTCTTTTTTGAAGTAGGAGTGAGGAGAGGAGCACTTTAGTTATTTTCTTGTATTAGTTACATTTTATTACTTTTATTTATTTTTATTTTATTTTATCAATTTCATATGTATTTAATGGACCATGGATATATATAATATGTTAGTAATCTATAATAATAACATATAATATTGCTATTTATTATTTTATTTATTTTATTTTATTATCATTCATATAGTTTTTAGTATTGTAGTAATTGCATTTTATTGTGGATATATACAATATTATAGTATGTTAATATTTATTGTTATCTTTATTTATTTTATATCTTTATCATTAATATATTCATTAATATTGTAGTAGGCTTTAGCAATGAGCAGTTTTTTCATTTTTCGGTTCATTAATCAGTGATTTCAGTCTAAATATCAGTAGCCCGATTCACGTAATTAAAACAGTTTTGAAGTGTTATGTGAATACTGTGAAGCCAACGTTTTAGAACCATCCTCGCCCAACGAACATGCGTGAATACGGTACGGTCCGACCGACGGATGTAAATAGGAAAACTGTTTCAACGATTAAGTCGCTGCGACATCGCTACGTGAATCCGGCTACAGAGTTGATGCAGTGACTAGAGTTAGTGAGTTAGACCAAGAGAAAAGAGAGAACTAATTAATATAATCATACATACATACATACATACACTCACGCCTTTTTCCCACAGGGGTAGGCCGAAACTATGGACTGCCACTTGCTACGACTCTTGCATATCTCTTTCGCTTCTTCCACATTCATACATCTTTCCATACACACATATAATCAAATCTAATTAATATTATTTGATTAATAATAATTAATTAATTATTTATTACAAAGTAGGTATACAGTCGCCAGCACATCAGGGTATAAAAAAACTGTTACTGTCAAATTTCTCCAAATGATTTTAAAGCTTAAAATGTTTATGATTAAGCTTAAAATCATATACCATCATTTCCCGAAGGGTTAGGTAGAAGTGTACTTAATGTACACCCACAGTTCGCCGGTATGTTTAGGTCCCATGTAATAGGGGGCGAGCCTATTGCCATTCATCGGGCATAAATCCAGACTCCAAGTTGCTACTGAGAATTTCATAGAAAAACCCAAATAACATTACTCGACCTGGGGATCGAACCCAAGACCTCTAGCGTAGCAGTCGCGATTGGGACCACTAAACTAACGCGGCAGTCTAGGAAGATAGAAAACGCATGCATATTGCACGTCCCTATATCGGATCTCTAAAACTGTCAATAACGAGTGTAGAGAATTAGCGAATCTACTTTAGAGTTTGTCTTTAAAGATTCTCAGACGTTGCTAATCAACCATGAAATAGAGTTCACCTTATTGTTTTATTATTGGATGCGTTTTATCTCAGGAAGTCGTAAAAATTATGTTGAAAACAGGAGACTGCGATGTCACGGGATGTCGTAGTTTCATAGGCGAGCTATATTTAAGTTCCTACCTAGGTAAGTACGAGTACTTACTGCGATGACTCGATACCTACCTACTTATAACAAAAAATTGTTGTTATAAATAGATAATAATATCGACTGTTTACAACTAAAAATTACTTATAATAAATAATATCTACTTACCTAACTAAGTAACTGCCTCTTTATTCTAATAGTCCCAAGCGCGACTGTAACGCCTCAGATCAAATAAAAAGTTAAGATGGAACTTTGCGAACAAAGAAGTGAGGCCGGCTAAAACTACGCCATGGCGTGTAAAACACACTTGCACGCACACATGTATTAGTTAACTACGCCTTATCTTGTCAGTCGAGCTTTCGATAGCTCGACTGACAAGATAAGGCGTAGTTTCGGTATACTTGTGGGCGTGTAATTCTGTGTTGTACACGGCATGGCGTATTGCCGGCCTCACGTGTAACGCTAGTTCGATTCCTAGGTCGAGCTCGGAGTTTGTTTGTTCCCGGTTAGTGGCAATAGACCCGCCTGCTTTTACATGGGACCTTTAGGTCCCATGTAAAATGCCGGCAAAATGTGCCATGCCGGCAAAATGTGGTCCATATAGATTATTAGTACATTATACATTTCTGCCTAACCCTTAGCGACGTTAATTTTAACCGGCGGTAGCCAAATGGCGAGTGCGTCGGACTTGCGATCTTCACATAATCCCAATGAGTTATCTTGTGAAGTTTGGTAGAAATCGGATCAAAAAATCAAAAATTGCTAGGTTAGTTTATAATAATGTTACATATTGTACCAATAACTGTGTTTTAGTTAGTATAGATCAATATCTACAACTCCGTGCGTACCCACCAGCAATAAATTTATAGAAACTTTTTAGATGAGTTCAGTTCTATAATAATGTAACTTATTGAATTTAGTTTTAAACATAAAATGATGTTAATTTTAAAGTCTAGAAACCAGTACCACAAACTTTCCCTCGAAACTCAAATACATAAAATAAATTTTCACTACGAGGAAATGGCAATTTCTTTAAGTGCTACAACGCCATCTATTAACAAGTTTTAAAATACGTGCTTTCAGCGACATCTAGTTATATTTACTATAACTACATGATTAACCTTTATGATATTAGTTTTTTAATAAGACACTAGATGTCGCAAATTCTCGGATACTGTTTTGCCGACTAGTGCTATCAGTACAACATATAGTTTAGTTTCAATCAAATCGATTATAGTATCATTATGATCGATTATTATATTAGATTTGCAATAATGACACATTGAATCAATACACCGTATCAATTTTATAAAAGTGTAACGGAAAAAACTAAATATTAGTTACTGGAAGGCCATGGTTTTATGAAGGATTGCTAAAATTTGAAAATGAAATACCTATCGAATTGAAGTTGCCTACAATCCCAATCTCAGAACAACAATTTAACAAGTTTGATACAGTTGCAATCGCCTATTTATCTTTAAAATGTCGAAAAATCTACTTTAATAACTTTTAGGAATGGCTAAATCTTGATGTGCTCCCAAAGAATAAAATTAAATTAATAAAGATAAATATTTTTGTTGAACAAGATATACAGGTTGTCTGTAAGAGATCGCTTTTAGCGACAAGACCGCCCATTGTACTAGTCTATAATTTACAACATGTACTTGTCATTGTTTCTGGTGTACAATAAAGAATATTCTATCTATTTTTTTTTGTTTTCAGTATCGATACATACTATATAATGAACGTACTTGTTGCCTATACTTAAGTACTTAATTTATTAAATAAGGGTTGTGAACTGAATATATTAAAATGTTGATTAGAATCGATATGAAAAATGTTGCATATTATGCAACATTTTTCATATCGATTCTAATGAACATTTTAATATATTCAGTTCACAACCCTATTATTGATGTTAAAAATAATAAGTCGCTGTTTTACCGACAGAGAACAAGAGACGCATGCGCGTCGTGCGTTTTGTTTTTTTCTCTTTTTCTATTGGTTTGTTTTGTGATTTGTGTCATGTCCCGAACCCCTGCTTGTAATATCCGAAGCTTGTGTATTTTATGATATTTAAGATTATTTTAAAAGTTTGATGGTAGAATTAGTAACTACATTAAATATAGTATTGTGATGATAAGTGCTGTGAATAAATATAATATTCAGCGCTGGGAAACTAAAGCGGCACCGTGGAGTCACGAAAACGAAGGTAAAAAATGTTTTCATTGTTTCCAGCGTCGCTTGGTTTGCAAAGAAAAATCAGTTATCGATCCCTTAGATGCATACAAACTTTAAACTTGTAGTGCTGTCATAATAATCATGGTAGTAACATGCTTATTGGTTACTATATAGTCGCGATTTTTGTTATTTGGTGTACCAACGCTTTGGCCACATGGGTCGATAATCATAAAATGTAACCTGTCGGCTTCAACTTAGTATTTTGGGAGTATTGGAGCAATGAATGCTGTCATATTTGCGTTGGTTTGTCCTATGTTTGTCCACGAATTATACCCATGTGCAGGTCAGTAGGTACTTAAGTACGTACATGTGTTTCGGGGAACAGCTGGATATATACTTAGCTAAAGTAAACAGGCGTCACTCACTTCATTCGCGTTCCTAATTATGGAAGCCTGACTCAATGTTTTAGTTTGAATAACCTAGGTACCTATACCTCAGAACACACTTGTTTTTTTCAAATGATATTATTTTCTTCGTAGAACATAAAACCGAGAATCATAGTTAGTTTTGATTCGTTTTCAAAACATTTGACAAGTTAGAATAATAATTAACTTAATAATTTATTTAAGTATAGAATAACACATATACAATGATGTCTAATTGAGACAAATTCTTTGTTAGACTTACAAAAATGTGATCCTCGCATTGTCAATATGTTGAGTAAATACCTACCGATAACCTGCCTATATTTATTTTATAATATATTAAGGATATAGATAGGAAAATTTTAACTTTTAAAATAATCTTAGTCATTTCAATAGAGGCTGGGTATTCCCTCTGAGTAAATAATCTCGGTTGTGTACCTATCTAAAATTTTAATCTTCAATTCCTTTTGTGTGACTCAATGTGAACTTTGAATCTAAAGAATAAGATCAATAGGTAATAATGAATAATACCTGAATGGGGATTGTTCATATTAGTACTAAGAATGCAGACATTTTACGTATATTTCCCTAATGGGAGTTTGGTCCCATACTAGTAGGTACAGTCTCTAGCAAATATATTTGTACACATTCACTGAAATTCACAAGCAATTTTGTTTCAATAGTATTGAATCAAATATTGAAATTTTTTACAAATCAGTAAAGTATGTGTTAAAATGCACAACATCTAAAAACTGTAATCAATAGTTTCATTGGTGCCCGTGACTGTACACTTATCGAAAGCTGGTTTGTGCCCAATCCTTTTGATTATGGAGAGGAGGAGGATATGGCTAGTTCTAAACTGATTCCAAATTTGTTTTTTCTTTCAGGTAAAAATACAAAATAAGGTGCTAGAAAATAATTTAGAAGGTGGTAAGTAAAATGCGTATTTAATTAATATTAATTTGCTTGAAATTTGAAATGATTTATTATTTCCAGTTTATACAGTCTTCCTTTACCAGTGTGCCATTTAATTATTTTCTTGTTATCTTTAACATCTATACACACACACACACACTTGTAATTTTTATATATATTTATTTGTAAGAATAGCATTTTGAATTGTTCTATTATGTTTTTTTTGCTATTTTTCTTTTTGAATATTGTTAAAATTTCACAGATAAATAATTAATTTCTAAGGGCACATCAAATGTAATGACCAATTTATACGGGAGGACACTAGCTTCTGCAACACAGTTATTACTAGTGCAGGAGCTAGGGAAATCTTTTTTAGTTATAGCCTATGTTTGTGTCCAATAAAGAATTATTTATTTATAACATTGATGTTTCAAACTCTTTATCATCAATGTTTATTTATGAAAAAAAATCACGCCTGTATTACCCGAATGGTTAAGTAGAGGTGTACTAATGTACACCCACACTTCGCCAGCGTGTTTAGGTCCCATGTAATAGGGGGCGAGTCTATTGCCATTAACTGGGCACAAACCCAGACTCAAAGCTGCTACTGATAATTTCATAGAAAAACCAGTAACACTGCTCGACCTGGGGATCGAACTCAGGACCTCTAGCGTAGCAGTCGCGCTTACGACCTCTATACTTATTAGGCGGTATAAATCTTTATCACTTAATAATTTAATATCTAGTGAATGGATCCAGATGGATTCATCACATTTTTCGCTCCTTAGAATTTTCTTGTTAGGTCAAGAAGTGGTGACCTCTAATTCAATGAACAAAAGTACATGCCCTCTAATCGGCATGTCACAGCCTACTACTGAACAATCTCCTAGTCGCCAGATCCACCTTCAGAATGCAGTTAGTCCCAGCTGCCTTTTCAAGTTCTCTTTGGTCGTCATCGTCATTTGCTGTCTTCACTCGTCTGGTCCAACGACCACAATTTCTTTGCCAGAAATGAGCAGCCTAGTTGCACTTCAGTTTCCAAATATGTACTGAAAAAGACGATAATCTTTTATAACGAATGTTTTCGACTGTTCCTTTTCGAACCTGTCCTTTTAATTCATAGTCCGTATACGAAAAAGTGGATTTCCAATTGCGTTTTTAATTTGTTGGATAAAAGCAACTCAATATCTAACTTAAGTGTCTCCTGCCAAGAATAAACATGTAACCTTTACCTTTAGCTATGCTCTCTACATCGTCGCCCGCAACCTCGCATAGCATCAACAAGGGATAAATGCCCGCCGATTCATTACAAAATGGAGGTACTTCGAGTAGTTAGCGCCATTAATACATACGGCCAAATTAAAAAGTAACGGCCAAAGTAAACTAACTCCTATTTTGGACGCGAAAAATTCTCATAGATTGTCTGCCATCTGGGGAAGGCCATTTCTGACTTCTTAGCCTTCCTTCGGCCTAAAGTGACGGATATGGTATTTGTAACATTCGCCATTTGACAATTCGCCATTTGGTCTAGTGCCATCACCAAAACTGGTCTTATATTTTCCATACCTCAGCCTTATATAAGGCTGTCCCAACCCCCAGCTAAATCTGGCAGGGACCACAGACACTGATACCATATTGTGTCAAATGTTAGGTTTATAGTTCTGAATATTAAATCAGCCGAAACATATCCGCAAAGATCAGACATTTTTTTAAAGTATAATATCATGCTATTAATTCATAATGCATAGTGATCATTAAAAGCAATTTAAATTTTTTGTTTGGCCAATATTTAGCACCTGGGCAGAACTAGCTTCCTGGTAGTTTTCCAAGATTTTAAGCATGTACTGCCTAGTTATATGGATATTTTATTAAATGTATGTATTAGATGTAGGTACCTCACCTACATCAAATTATTTTCTGCGACGAAGGTCTTTTTCTTTGTCTAATTGCCAAGAGTTCCTCCGAGATGATAGTTTCTAATAAAATGTTAATGAAATCCAATCCCGCTTTGAGAGGATTTTAAATTGCGTCGTATTAAGGTAACGACGGCAAATTTACTGTTACTCCGAATAGGCACCTAAAAATCGCTTTTCAGCTATATCACATTTTTAAACCTATTGATTTTAAGAATGTACATTTCAAAGATGTTCTCACATACGCCCCACTACATGCACTGGCCAAACTCTTCACTTTTAAACCAGGTGGCAACGCCCGACATTCTCCAAATGTTGCTTAAATATGTACGTATAGAATAAACGTTTATTATATTCAGCAGTCTACCTGCTCGAGCGGTCCGCAGCCGCACCGCTCCGGGAACGACTCAGCAAAAAAGTAAAAAGATAATTTTTCGTAGAGTCGAGCCACGGACGAGAAAGAACAAAGGTTTTACGCTGTTACCTAGTTATAGCTAGTTATACAGGCTCCCCGCAGGTGTAACTTGTTATCTTTTACTGAGAATTCCTTTATTTTACTCGAGGATTACAAGAGAAGAGAAAATATCTATGGCGTAAAAGTATCGTCGTTTTTTTGTTTTGACGAAGTCGTTATGATTGTAGCACCCTTCACCGCTATCACATACGTTATTCAAATTAAGTAAAGGTTCGCGTCCTCAAAAAACGGAAGAGTAGCAACGAGATTTCAAATTGCCCATATAGCTGCGTGAGTTTTTCGACTAACATTTTTAATGTTGCAGGCTAATTTATCGAATTTATTTGGTAGTAATTTTCTTGTTTCATTATGCATGTATTATGATAGATAACACGCAAAGCGAATTTATTCAAATTTACGTATTCTACAAGAGGTTACTGCAAACACTTCGAAATCGTTAGTTATTAGTAACGCTCAATGTTCATCCGGCTTCGATAAGACCAGTCGTCACGTAAGCGAGTTTTGATGGTAAAAAACCTGACTGGTGGCATTCACCCGACGCCCTTCAACTTCTCGACGGTTCACCACTCAGCTGGTTCGAGCTGTTCTAAGCCTTGAGTTTGTCTAGGCCGTTCACCTAACTCCTTAAATAACCACTCAAACAATTATCGTCCACTAAAATAATTGCATACCTAACCAGATAGTGACATCAAGTGACGATGACCCTGTTCTATTTATATTGAGTAGGTACATTTCGATCATTAACTTTGTTATCCCACTCTGTACCGGCAACAAAATTTTACGGGAAAAATATTATTGACCATAACTCTCAATCTGTTTCAACACAGAGGTTTGGCGACTAAAATAATAATAGCTATAAAACTACCTGACATTTAAGTAGGCAAAATATACATAAAATCAAATTGCTCTGGTATTATGTTCATTAATGCGTGGAATCCAACAACCACATAATTACAGATTTGTTAATGAGCAGTTTTGTCAGTTAGATTTATAGCTTGTTATGTTACAAGTATCAATTGCAACTTGCCGATTAATTTTATAACTTTGAATTTATCATATTTAGCTAAGTATGTTTTCAATATGAATATTATGTAATGAAATTATGTATGTAATTCCAACTGTAGATATCTGTGCAGTAACGCGAGAAAAACCTATTGTTTCTGAGTGCGACCAGCTGGTGTTTAATATTTCGGTTTATTAATCATACAACCACCGCTGACAAGACAGATTATTAATGACTAATTATAACAATGAGTGGTGAACAATAACTCCAGTGAGGTGTAGATATTTAATAAGATTCCGCAACACGATTCCAACAGGCATTGGGCCTATCACGTTGCTGTTCCGACGAAGATTAATTGTTTCCCAACGCCACAGACCGACCTGAGCGCTTGATTCGTTTAGATACTGAGGTCGTGTTTTGTAAGAACTTATTTCCTGTAACAAAAACAACAATAACACTTTCCATTTACAAATTAATTACACGCCGGGACAGTTTGAAAGTGTCTATCAATTACAATTTTGTTTAGTTACAAGGCCACGCAAGATGATCGTATGCAAGCAAGTCACGTTTCAGTTATACATATAAAATACACATTTTCAAGTATATTATGTAGCTATATCTCGAGTTAACAGCACCTTGTCGGTATCTAACGTCAATACATATTCTCGTTTGCTGTTACGCCATCTACTTACTGCAACCTTGTTGTTCTAGCGCCCATTTGTTTGACGAGTATGGATATAATTTGCTATTTGTGTGGGAACCCTGAGTGGGTCGTAATATCGCATTGTTAATACCGAACCCATTAACAACCAAGAGTCTGGACTCTATATACTTAATTATGATCTGCGCACAACTGCTTCTTATAATATCGTCAGTGCGACATAAACTGACACTGGGCACCTCTTGTAGAGCTTACTGTATTCAATATACTTTAATGTTCCATCCAACTATCGTTAAAAGAGTCCAAGCGGCAGCCACTATAATGGGTAATAAGACCGGGCTCGGATTGAGTGCTTTAATAAAAACTTAATACCGTTATTTAATTAAATTCTCAATTCAACACTAAACGTAGCAGCAAATGCGTATTAGAATGGAAACTGAAATGCAAAGCGAACGCGACAGAACAAGAATGTGAATCCTCTACAATCTACTCACGTACGGTGTTGTCAACTTTCGCAATGCTACCTCGCGACACTCAAACGGTAAGGAGACTTGAAGGCTAAATAACAGTCGAGGTTGTGAAGCTGCCTACGTGATGTATCATCATAAGTTATCGCGTGTTCTTCTTCCATACAATTTTAATGCCGTTATTTAAAAAAAAAATCCTAGAGACTGAAATTGAAAATGGCTCACATAAAAATCCAATTACATTTATTTAGGTAAGAGCCGGCGAGGGCCTCTGAAATGACTTTAACGGCAGCCAGAATTTAACAATTTTGAAGAAATAACCGTTTCAGATAGATTTATTGTTGTTGCCATTGCCATGATAATTTTTATCTAAGGTTATAGCTGTGATTAAACAGTCATTAGCAGGTGTATTGGGCAACAGTGCAGAGGGAACGCAATCAAGGTTTTTGCGCAGGTCAGCGTGTCCTCAGCAAGCATCCTTACTTTAGCCGTTCACTACTTACGTACAAAATTTCACCTTGTGTCAACTGCATTGTGTATTTCATCAACGTTCACATCGTGCGAAAGGTCAACAACGCGGTTATACCATATGTCATATCGTATCCGCTGCCACCTTCTGCGTTTACGTGAAAGCCGCGCTTTCTACAACTTTTTGTCCATGTCGTCGCTTTATAAAACCAGATCGACAACTGGTGTTCTGAATTTCATATCGTTTTTGTCTTTATTTATACGCAAGTATGTCATTAGGTTGATTTTATCAATTTGGATATTATTTTATTACAAGTCAATGTAAATTATGTATGTCTGTACCAACACTTACATTCTTCATTAAAAAAAAAAACAAGAAAGAGAAATTCAAAATTTTTCATCATGCCTATGTAGGTATGTAGGATTCGCATTACTGACTCATAAAAGTAAAGGAAAAAACTAGCCTTTCAAAAATTTATAGCAGAATAACGAGAAAGAACGAGTTGAAATAACGGTACTACCGAGGTAAATTAAAGGATTTCATTAGCAGACGACGAAACAAATTCCTTATGTATAAAGAAATTCAAACCGTTTTTGTTTTGAACCACTTCATTAACGTCAATACATGTCCATATCATTAATTAAACCGAATGAAACACATTATATTAAAAACAGATCCACTTTTTGGAAGCAATGAAAAAAAACAGAAGTATTTTAAATCTACAACATAAGTTTTCCCTAAAGATGTTGTTTATCTCACCATTTTAAAGACCCACGCCGCGTATATTTATGTGTCATGTTTTTGTAGATTGCGACGTCACACGCTTCTCCAAAATCTTAACTACTAGTGTAACGTATTATCGCGACCTCGTTAGGGTTGAGTGACAGATAATATCGAGTGCGACGTGGGAATTATATCAATACAAATTAAACGATCACTTGACTGATAAATAGCAATAATTTTTTTGTTTTAACGTTGAGACTTGGAATGTCAATTAACTTCTACATTAATAAAAGATGCAAAAAGTCATATTATTAATGTCGCAGCAAACAAATCCAGTTAATAATTGCCAATTTTACTATAAATAGCTCCCTAGTTGTTTTATATTGCAACGTGTTCTTGAGTTGTGCTTAGAGAAAAGGCTTCACGTAGCAGATAGAAGAGACCTGTCCGTCCAGTCACAGTATCATTCAAGTGAGACAATGCTCCAATATTTCTTGTAATTCTGTTTATGCATTACGAAGCCAAGCGTGATTTCATATATGATGAGGGCATATTATAGACATTGAAGTGTCCATTTTTCCTTATTTTGCTCGCATCACCTAAAACGCTACAGGAAAATATATAATATTGGTAAAGTCCGCAGTCCTATTTGTAACTAAAAAGCAGTCATCACCTTGTGTTGACTACAATTAAATTGCACAATAAATTATTCAACAAAATACGTAAAGTTATCTATTGCTGACGAAGTTCCTACGTGATTCTTTTTTCTTTCTTACTCTCTTCATCCGCTGAAGATACATTGGGATCTTTTGACACGTACGTTATGTCTATCTATCGATATGTTTTACTCACGCAAGTGCGAAAACTATACAGTACAGTAAGTACATACAGTAGGTAGTCATGGTTTACATACAACACACACACCGAAGTTTAAATGTAATTTTTTTGCCTGATTCAGAAAAAATACGGTATGTCCTGTTATGCCCGTTAAACCAAACCGGTAAAAAGTGTGTTAAGTAGTTAAGTCTACGCATACGAAGTCGCGGATCACTAATCTGTAATAAACGTAAATAGTAATTAATAGATTCTACTAATGACGAATGATATCAATTTATTATTTATTATAAACGTCTTGTGTTCACTAGATTGTCGGCGGTTAGCCTCGCTAGTAACCTACTGACTGGCTAATCTTTTTACTTCTGCATGTAGTCGCCTATCTGCGATAGAAGAAAGCTATATCACTTAACATAACTTGTTCTGCGACAGCGTAGTGCAACTATCGTGGTATTAAAAAACCAATCAAAATCAATAACAACAACACTCTCTACTACCTTGGAAATGAATTGGCAACATAATATCACCACATCAAAATGGTAACAATATAGTACGCATTGCTTTGAAAGATTGCACTAGTGACAGATTGCTTGCCCATACCCTTACAGACCAGAACAATCTATTTCTTTCGCCCTCTAGTCTGACACAGACTTGACACACTATTTCTCCGAAATCCACGTGGAAGTATATTGATTGAAGGTTGAAAATGTATGGGCCAAGAAAGTCCTATTTCAACAATTCCGTCGCAGGAATTGGTCGTATATAGTCACGTTGTTCTCATATTGTCACGTTGTTTTTACAAACCTTGCAAGCGAAAATATAACTTTTTATGATTTGTAAAAACTTTCACGGGGAAGTTAATCAAATTCTTGGTAGTCACGTTTGGAGGTGTAACTTTGAACGTGTAGAAATATATAGTTATTCTGAGGATATATAGTTATGTCCCGAACTATATAGTGTTATTCTGAGGGAACTGTCCTTAATTCGATTTAATTTAGAGTCTGTTGTTACAAACTACCAATGATAGCTACCTCACCTCAAAAGGAACACTCATTGTCATAATCCACTATTACTAGGGTTTTTCTTAATATTGACTTAAATACGTTTGACTTTTGTCCTATTTGTTGATAAGCACACACAGGGTCTATGTCAGGCATTCAAGTACTCTTTAGGTTCTAGTCTCGTCTTGTCTTACTTACACTACCAGCAAATTTAGTACTGTACTTAGATGAAGAAGTGGTAACTGTTCAGCGGAATATTTGATCGTATCGTCAATTTTACTAGTTTTTTTTTTGCTATTACAACATTAGTTTATTCTAAGCGTACGGAGAAGTTTCGTATTCTTTTCTTAAACCACGGAATTGGCCCTTACCAAAGACTTAACAAACTTTCAAGGTTGAGCCTAGGAGTGCAGATTTCATTGCGATGTTTTTTTTTACTATATAATCTGTGTAAGCCGAGCTTTATCTGTTTATAAAAAATAGAGATTATAGAATATGAGATAGATTCTCGCTTCTAGTATAAGTTTTACTGATATCGTAGATAAAAAATATTATCTCGATCGCAATCCATTAATTTGTTTCCCAGGATAGTTCGCCATTATTATCAGCTCAACAATGTTGAACGTGATGCACGATAAGTTTAGCATCTTATCATCTCAATCCTTGACTTACTCAGGGCGGTTCCCAGTATCTAATAAATAATATTTAATTATCAATGATTACGACTGTGACGGGCGTCAAACGATTACAAACCTAGAATTTACATAATAATAGACCTTAACTGAACCTTATCTTTCTCAAAACTATTACGGGAATTTCCATTTTAATTTATTCTGCGATATAAATAAGCACTCCTTTTTTTGTTAAACCACTATTATTTTATCTGTTCTTGAATTTTCCCGCGTTATGCCCCTTTTCAGCGCAATTTATTTTATTGGTGCCCTTTAAAAAGTATCACTTATTAGTATTTATCACATCATCACGCTTTTGATTATTATTTATGATAATGATATCATAAATAATAATCAAAAGCGTGCAACTAAAACATTAACGAAATATACTTCTGCATTAGTGTAGTTTTATTAACGTGATAGTGCAATATTTATTACAGGAACCTAGTTATGAATAGAAAATTTACAGACATGGTTTTTCTTTCGTTTTACTGATACGCAGCCTATTATTTTAAATCTTATATGACACATCACAAGGGGAAGACTAATTTAACGATTTGTTCAAACATGTAAATTCTGTATGAATGTTCCCCTAGAGAGCGACTACACTACCGAAACGTTTTGACGAATGACGTCTCGAACTATTTATATAACATATATCGTGCGTGTCATAGTCAAAGGGTATATAATGTACAATTTATGTTATCGTTATAATGGTATTTATATACAGACGTCACACAAACATTACGTGCAATTTGAAATGGTATTAATTCGCGATTTTTCAATCTCCAATAGTGAGTCCAGGAGATGCTGAAAATATTTTAAAGCTAGTTAAAATATAAGCTAGAGAACATCCTTACCGTTTATGTATGTACCTATGTATCCGTGATACTTAATGGCATGCCAACGTGGAACGTCTAAAAGCATTATGCATGATCGCGTTGCATGAAGTAACAACTGAAAACTTGATCGATTGATTCGAATCCTCCAAACCACATTGAAGATCGGAATTAAATTGAAGGTTCATATATTATATTACAAATAAACGCTATACAATTTTCGACCAGCCTGTAATTGTAACGTCAAATCCTACTAGCATAATACCTATAAAGACAGGCTTTCTTTGACGCTCGTCCACTATTATTTTTGTGAGCGGCCCAGTTCTTCGGCGTTGGATATCTGAATGGTTTATAGCCAATGCCGTCGATACGTGCTAGGGGTGGCAAATTGAAGTCCAGTTACCAATTCCTGTTCGATCTTCTGATTATTTTTCAGATAACAAATGGTACCATCCTTTTTTACTTTCTTTGTAAACTTATACAGGTTTATCTTAATGTATCTTAATTGGTCAGTGTGTAGTTTTAATACTTTAACGTAAATTAAATGAGTTTCAAGTAACTTAACCTAATTATTCACCCAACCGTAACGTAACCTTTGATTTTATAGCTTATTTTTCGTATTTTATTTACCTATTCAGTGGTTTATCCAATTATTCTTCAAGGAACTAATACAATGAAGAACAGAACTATAAGCAATAGTTAGATGTGAAAAAAAAATTAGAACCGCTGTTTTAGCGTGTGCCATGTTTTCTTTTAGAGGCTTCTTACTTATCAAAGTTTTAACCAATATGTCATCAAAATAAAGTTAATCAAAAAATATATAAACACTACAAAATGTTGGAATTGCTTAAAAAGTTTAGTATAAAGTAATGAAAAATTTAGCGCCACGCTTTAGCACTCTTATTTATAAACGTAGACTAGAAAGGGATTAACTTTAGTCTAAGTTTAAACTTAAATGTAGTATTAATAAACATGGAGTAAGGTAGGAATACAGTAATCCGATCCTAGTCTCGGAGTAAAAGTTAATCCTAGTTGGGACATAGTTTAGCGACTGACTAAGGATAGTATAGTGTGCGTTTTACATTTCGTGTAAAACAATTTGTTACCTCTATTCGTGTATCCCGCGTCTTTGCTGTTACTTGTTATACTAGCTGACCAGGCAAATGATGTTGTGCCATACTACAATCGCGATAAAAATGAAGGGCGAGGGAAGAGGTATAAAAAATTGCCTAAGACTTATTCTCAGACCTACCAAATTTACGAAAAAAATCATAAAAATCGGTCAAGCCATTTCGGAGGAGTTCGACAACAAACACTGTGACACAAGATTTTATATTATATTTATTTTATAAATTGAATGGATATAGATTATTTTATTGATTTTAGGTACATGGTAAAAAATGCTTTAGCTCGTGACGCAAGGGGTGGCTTTATACAACCCCACCTTAAAGTCTTGCAATCCGAACATGGGCCCGTGGAGAGGGAAATAAAACTATTAAATATCTATTTATTGATAACGGTTTCATTTTATCCTGCTTCTATTCGGATCTAGGGATTTGTTTTCAATAACTTGCGCCTATTATTTTAGCATTAAGCGTAATAATTGCTGAAACAGTAAAGATATGTATTAAAAACAACCACGATTCCCACAAATAAAGACCACGCAATAACTGTCGGCATGATTTACTTTATCTTCTTCATCCCAGTTCAGAGAGCGACTGCGATTTTGATTCATTTTGATATAAGGTCTTTAACTTATACTTAACTAATCTAAATAACTTAATTTAATCCAAATATTTTTATTTTCCACCGAAAGGCAAGAAAATACCATACAAACATACACCATACATATTACATACAAAAATAAACGGCGATCTGCCTAAATGTCAAACTCAAAATATTGTCTGTCATTGTCAGTAATGTCATAAATGAGTGTTTAGTTCATTCTCTGGTTCACTCTTTTTACTTTTAAAACAAGTGGGTTGCCATAACGCACACGTTAATCCTGGTGTAAGGAATGTATTGTTAGTCCGAGGTTACTCCATGTTTATTAATAATATTGTTATTACCAAGATAATACGAGTTCAGTCTGCGATTAACAAGTCTGTGACTTACTTTGGACTATGTTTGGAATAAGCGGTTTTTATTAATAGGGCCGTAGGAGTTTAGGGAGCATCATGACGTTGAGACGAACTGCGATATCATAGGGCGGCTCAAGCCCAGAGCAGTGAGCCGCGCGGGGGCGGCCGAGCGACGCCACGGTATTCTCTAGTCTCTACGAGCCAGAGGCGACCGCCGTCAGACGTCAGTGCCACACCGAGCGACTCACAGACCGATCGCCTCGCGCTGCCACGCGACCGCACGTCGACGTCTTCCGCGATATAAACAATTAGATGTTCCCTTTACTCCGATTCTAACACTTACAATAGCTAAGCTTTTAATTAGCTCTACCTTCCAAGAAATCAAAACCAGGTATATTATTACTCTCATTTTCGTAAAATCATCCTAAATAAAAAGTTTATCGACCCTTACGGTGCAGCTATAACAACCCTTATTCACATTCACATTCGGTCGCTCTCGATTCAGCCCTTTTATAGCTTTAATATTTTTATTACTTCAGTCTTTGGATGGCGTGTCTAGCGCTGCCACAATTCATAGCATACCATTTCTTGTAGTAGTTGCAACACAGACGTCTCGTTTCCTACTTAAAGTATTTCCTTGATTGATTAATTGATCTTTACAGGGTACAATTAATTTTTTCCTCTATTTCACTATCCGGAAAACTCAGAGATCATCGAGGCTATCAGGCGTAATCCTAAGTTGGCAAACGGTTTTGCGTCACCGTTATCTGTATTCAGGTCAATTAAGGCGCGCTGAACCATGACACTGCGTTGACATTGACGCGATAAGTTTTTACTGTGTGGTGAATGTGAAACTGGTGCGTTGTTGGTGGACTGTGAGCAGTGTGGAGTGTGGTGCATGGTCGCGTGAGAGTACCGCCGCGCCAGCAGCGGATGTGCACGCCGCTGCCGCCCTGGTGGTACGTGCCGGCTGGAATGCCAGCTGCTCTTGACCTAACTAGGTAATATTTGCATCAATATCGCACAATTTATATCTCATCAACTCGACCACTAATAAGTATGTAATTTTTTATTATTATACATAATTTTATCACCCCACGATGAGAATAAACGAAAAAGGCAAATTAGTATAAGCCATCCTCAATAAATAATTAGTTCCGTGTGTTTACGTCAAATGTTAAACGAGAGGCCTTAATTAAGATTCCAAATATAACATTATTATGTAGGTAGGTCTAGCTAGAATTTCCGTATATCATCAACTCAATAGATTAGCTTCACTCGAAAAAAATACGTATTGCGTTACATCCAAGTAGGTATTCGTTTTACCAATAATTCAAATATAAGAAGTCATCCAAACTTATTATTTTTGGGATGACACTGAGTTGTGTGATAATGGCACAACCCTGTATATTGATTAACATCACCATCGACAGCTGAACTACAGTCCCCCAAATTTAGGGAGCCATTGACTGCAGCCACATATAAATAATAATGCAAAGCTATATACTTTTTTGTATGCAGTATTTCATCTTTAAAATCAATAAAAATCAATTCCCAAAAAGTAAATCTCTATTTCCCTTAGTCACGCCATAATTTGAAAACGACTACCAATGATTCATCTTTTTTAGTTTTTTAATACTTTTTAGAAAGTTGTTACGGAAAGAAAAATCAAGAAACTGCGTAGGAAATTGGAAAATATCAGAACACTTAAGGTCTCTTTTAACTTCACGCCTTGTTGTTATTTATATCAGTTTGAATTGAATATTCATCGCTAAGATAGGACAGCGTCTGTCGAGTCAGCTAATGACATAATAAATTACAATTAGCTTATTGATCGCTGATGATTGGTATGATATTTTATAAATAGCATCATGCACTAATAAACAAGCATACCTACGCACCTAATAAATGGCTAACTAACGTTGTGTCGTTTCTTACTGCTAACAATTATCTTGCTCTGGATGCCACAACGTTGAAAAGGCATTCGGACGAAACGAATGTTGATAATTGCATCGTTATATTCAGTAACAAACATTTGTGTGGAACGATAAATATAATAACAATAACATGTCTGATGTCATCAACAGTAAAGCTAGATCAACAATAAAACAGAGCCAGCTATGGAGTAGCTATTAAGGCTATCTCTTTTGCGATTATACTTAACATGGAACGATATGACTAGTGGAGGGTAAACACGCAAGCGTCATATCACTCATGAAATTTTTTGAGTAGCAAACATTTGAAATGAATTAGATTTTTCTGGGAAAAAAATATTCTCTGACCACACTATGAAGAATATACTATTCAAGGAAGGTCAAGAAGGGTAATCTTGTTAGCTGTTGCCATGGTTCATCGACAACGGAGAGTGCTATCCTAATTATTGTCTGTAAGAAAACAACAGCTAGCAACAAACATTCACTGTAAACAAAACAATTCTATGAATATAATATAAGTAGTTACTCCGTTATTCATATGTTTACAGGCTTACAGTGAATTCTAGTAGCCACGTAACATTTATGGAACGTTTATATTCAGCGGAGCGTACCACCCGCGTCGTTTGACGCTCACGGCCTCACGACGAAACCGGAGACACCCATGTTGGTGGCAAAATGTTATGATACTACGGACACCCAGCCAAGCGTAGTTCACATATCATTTTATACATGGCGATGCCCCAGTATAATATAAAATGTAGTATACACCTATTTACACATTGAAGATAAATACATGTGGCTTTAACCCTGCTTCTTGTAGTGGCGTTCTACAATGGCAATCTATATCATCTCCCCCAGGAGTTGACGCATTTCGAGAATACTCAGCGCTCGCTACCTCGCAAAAATATGGCATTTACTTGACAGCCGAGTCTCTTCCAAAGATACATCTTGCTAACGGAGTGATTTTATTACTCAACATACCTATAGTTGTATCCTGTCTCAGCTTCGTGTAAATTTTGTACGCACTGTAGATGTAAAAACAGCAACATGTTAACCAACTGACAACAAACACTGATTTGTTATATTTACAAATTATAATACTTCCTGCGAAGGTAAATAATGCATGTACTTCACGTAAATAACTATTATCTGTACAAAATTTTACTTAAAATAAACGCTTAATATACATGGATAGAAAGCGGAATAAAGATATAAAGATTCCTGACCTGTAACTTCTGAAATAGACTTGAAAAGCATTGCCGTATTTTCTTAGAAACCAAAATAAATTATGTAAAACTGTTTTAATGTACAAGTTAACAATCGATAAATGTTTTGCGGTCTATCAAGTTTAGCTGATCTTTTGTAATTTGCCATGGAACAGTACGTAAAGACTGAGTAGCACGCAACTTTGGGCGTGTTTCGCCAGCAAACCCGCCTGTTGGTAAAATAATCTACTTTTTGACTGGGTAATCGCTTGGAAAATTTAATATTACGTAAGTAATCTTGATGCCTTTATACCAAGCCCAACCTTTGAAAAAGAAAAGTTCTTGCACGAAAGTGGATTATTTATTGTAAAATACAATATTGTTTTAAGTTGGACCTGCCTGTGATAGGTGAATGGTTTATTATTCCTATCTTTATATTTGACCGATTTCCAGCAGTCATCACCTAGTGAATGAACTGAACGGAGATGGTACTGTATGCGTAGTACAATCACACACAGCATACGCGGCCGAAAGGACCGGGTTGCTGGTGTCCGCAATCGTCCCATTTCCACGAACCGCCAACAATTTATCAGAGTTCAGTGTACCGGTGTGGGCATGTAAACATGTGTGGCGAGTGCCAGAGAAACACTCGACTGGCTTCTGTGTGAACGCCCCTAACAATCATCTCACTATTTTAGTTGGCATACGGATGGTGACAATATTTAAGTAAATATTTGCCGTTTTTAATTTATATTTATTGGAAAGACTGTCCCGTAATATCGTGAACTTCCGTGTCTAAAAAAACGCCAAGATTTCGATAGGAGAATCCACCGATTGTATATCTCTATTTAGATACTGGAAATTATAAAAAAATAACTTATTTTTGAAAATGGTACCATAATCAACACTCATAATCCTGGTACTGTTGTTGTAGGTAATCACCATATTATTGTAACAAGTCGAAGTCGCGCGATGGACCAATTCTAACGGTCCTTAGACCATCGTATATGATTTCCAGATCATTAATATTTTTATTCGTTTAATATTTTTACATTGAGAAAATAGAAATAAAGAAGGACACATTTTATTACAGTAAAAAATAGCGACAAGTACAGAAACAGGCAAATACATACAAACGATAATTACAATGTAGGCTTAAAGTCTAGAGGTAGTATGTACAATAAAATAAATCCTCTATTATCCAAAACCTTGCGGTACCTCGGCTTATTGATATGCACTGCTAGACATTGGTATTTTCTTAACTGCGTTTTAACTACTTAATTCTCCGCCTTCGGCATCCACTCGTGGTCCCATTTCAATCGTGGTTTACACTCTATGGATGTATCATCTGCTGTCGATCCTTTAAAAAAATATTCAGCTCACAGAGTCAACTCCCCATCTGCTACCAGGGAAAACTAACGTCCATCGGGAAAAGTAAAGAAGGACCTCTTTCCTTTTCCCGATGGCCCCATTATGATTGTACCTATCTTATATAGTGTGTCTCGGTTCCAGGCTTTGTGCAGCGTTAATTTTATTGATTTCTTTTATATAGGCAGTTAATAATCGTAAATGCTGACGTTACCTACACTAACCTCTTCAGTTCATTGTACTTTATTAAGTTGCTGACTGGCAAAATAAAATGAAGATATTCATCGATAATAGTTTCTGAACTCGATAATACCCACATATTTGTCAACAATAGAAAAGAAAAATGGCTAAATTGTTCTAAATCTGATAATTTAATAATTATTGTCTATTGTATACCTAAAACAAACATTTATTCTTTGATATGAACATTATCTGCTTAAATATTTAACGTAGGTACGATTACAAACATTCTATACGTTACGAATCCGATTAAAACATATTGTAAACAATATTGAAGTTATTGTTCTAGTTTTCAATGAATACCCATGTCAGCAACGTATAAACAGACAGCCGAACGTGATGAAATAAAAATCCAAAATTTCCAGGAAATATTATCACGAACACAACATAAAAACACGTAGGGTAGGGAGTAAGGATGTGGGCTGTAAAATTGTGTAGACCGATTATCATTCGTTGCAATAATTCTCTGTTGGGACTCTTGGAAACATAATGATTCTATGTTGTCAATGTACCCTTAGTTTCCATAAAACTTTCATCGCCCGTTCGGCATCCTTCGGGATAAAATTTGAAAGAATATCTAGATACCTAGGCTAACGCTTAACGAATTTGTCTATACTGTAAAAGTGTTGTAATGTAGCTTCAGTTCTGAATATTAGGTTACAAAGATTACTTTATAACGCTGCCGCTAATTCAAATATTATAAATTGGCGTTATTATGATGTTAACACTGTTATCGCAAAACTATTATAATATAAGTCATCAGTGTAAGGAGGTTATGTCGGTAACTTGCGTCTTATACGTTTCAAACGTACATACATCTCTTCCAAGAAAATGTACGTCTTTACATTCGTTGAAATCGCAACAGTAAGAAGTTTCATAAGTTTTACTTACGATCTTCGATATTTGTGTGGATCACATTCGTCGTGTTTGATGAATGTGATGAGCGATTTCAACGAACGTGAAGACGTAAATTTTCTTTATTTTTCTCGTAATTATTAGATGGCTCAAAGTTCTAGTTGGCAATCTCATTATTATCTAGTTATTGCCCAGAACTACTAGGTACCTTCCAAATTTCAAGTTCAATATCAGTTCTTGTATATTAACATTTCATACTGAGTAAATGTTAATAGTGCATTGTATTTTAATTAGTCCCTTAAAAAAATCTCATAAATTCAAGGTTTAGGGTTGTTGTGTGAAGGTTTGCAGCCACGTAAGCGTCATCGTGGTACCACTTAATTCGTAGTAGGCGGCAGTTCGTTAGGCATTTCCGCGTTCGTCAGCCTTCTGAGGCGACGGTGTGGCACACGCCGGCAAGGCCGTGTGAACCTCTTTGTCTATTTTTCGACGCGAACCTCAAAAGTAATTTGCGGTTATTCACATACCACATCTTGCACGCAACCTGCTCTGTATCTATAGGTAACTAACCTGAGGAAACTCACTTTAAATTAAAACATCACTTCAGTGGCGTTTAGATGTTAAATTTATAATAGGTAATCACAAATAACACTTAATTTGATGTCTATAACCCCGAGGAAGGACCAATCTTTCATTCAAAGAATATTCTCATGGAAAATCACACAACATTAACCGGACGACTGATTCTTAGAATTTTCCGATTAGTAACAAAGCATCAGTAGTGAACAAAGCATAGAATCAAGCGATTGTTCGATCTAGTAAACGACTGGATCTATTCTCAGAAAGGTTAAGCAGTATTATAATGCCTTTTTGACCTAGGTAGGTGTTAAAGCACCATTTAACAGGTATACCAATTGATTTAAGCGGTAATAGTTTCATCCAATAATAAAATCCGAACACCTCATTTAATCCTTATGTAATGAAATCTTCAGAATAATCCTCTTCACGCTTATTGGCAAATTCCTTTTAGATAGAATTAGAATTGCTAGCTGCTAAAGGTACCTATCCGAAAACAAAGGCGCAATTTTAATAGTCAAATATTACCCATTTGTTTTTATACTTGGATTATAATTGATCTACTATAATACCTTACCTAACTTTTTTGTTACTGTTCATGTATTTTTGCTCTGTAGTTAGGCTGAGAACTTCACAAGGTTATAAAATGTTAACAGCCGCAGCGCACGAATGTATTTCATTTGCGGAATTTGATTACCAAAAGTCAATAGTAAACGAGTTCATTTGATTCTAACGTACATTTCGATGTCGCAGTTTAATCTCAGTTTAACAGAACTTGTGTAATGCGATGTAACTTCTATTTTTATTGCCGTGTTCACTCTTCCGTAAACTGTCAGTGTTAGTTGTTGCAGCATCGTTCTCAGTTTTCTCAACAAGGTACAAGCCAGCTTTCAGACAACGCGTTGTAGACGTACATTGTGCAATCTACTGACGATGCATTTGTTCTCGCTTAGCCCAGTTCAATCGTGTTGCACTAAGGCGCTGCGCGAACGTAGACAGTATTTCGTTACCGGTACGAGACGCAGTTGTAGGAAATCGTGCTTTTACTTATGAATGATCGTAACAAGAACACATTTCAACCTAATTTGACACAGAGTAACGCTACTTAGAACAGACTACCCTTCATCCAATAAGAAATCTTAGTTCTTCGAGACAACAATTTAGGTAATGAAAGTATAGTTGTCAAAAAAGGGTGTCATTGGAGAATGATATCAATGCATACTAAGATGATCAACAGTAACACAGCGGAATCGGGAAAATGGCTAATGTGACAATAAATAAATTTTTAAGAAGTTATAATTTGATTAGCAGAGGCGTTGATGTTTTTAGCGACAGTTTTCGAGAATTTATTACTGTTGTCTTAAGACTGTTAAGAGAGTGCAGATCTGGCAAACCTTAAAGTTTCGTTAGAATTTAATTTGTATGTTTTATATCACATTTGTATGTATTTTATATAACATATAAGGTAGAAGTTATGGCCTAAATTACAAAAAATAAATATATAAAAAAGTGTTGCTTCCACGATATTGTAACACCTTTAAAAGTTGTGCATTTAATATAATATAATAGCATTTTTTTGCTAACACAATTAAGCGAATGTAAAAATACTGAATGTCCTTAATAAATAGATAAGTAAATAAAATAAAATGTTGCCGGGTGTTTAAATCCTACACAAGCTACTAAAGTGCCTATGAAAGACGAAAGTGACTACTTGTGCGCAGCGCCTTCTATGTTTGTCAGTATCCATTGCTGTAAAATTAAAGGAAATTTATTTGAGTAGCTTCCATCAGTCAACAAGACAAAATTAAACATAATTCTTAACGTTGCAGTAACATGACAAGAGAGCTTGTTAATAGATACCTAGTTGCACAAAAGTTATGTAATGAGATCATTGTTCCATTATGTTACCTTGCCTATGACGCTGTGAGCATGCGGGAGTATAACTTTGTTTCATGTTTCGTTAAACTTTGTTTTTCAATTAACCAGTAGGTACTAGCTAGGAATTCTGAGTATTTTGAATACTTCACCAACTTGTTGCTTTTGATCGCTCACTAATATGTTTAGTAAATTATCGAATCGAATTTGTAATGTGTTTATGATTGATTCAATCGTTATGTTTATCTCAAAGAACTATGCTGTTAACTCATATTATGCAATAATATTGTTTTAAATAGTTGTATAAACTATTCGGTTCGCATTAAATATCACGTATAAACATTCTCCTTTCCCTTTAATCATGGTTATTACAATACAACCTATATTAAAACCATCGATTGCTGTTTTTGATACAGATCTTGCCACAGTGGCTGGTGATGGTTGTCTAACTCGGTTATCCTATCCTCCTATAACACCCGTGAATGCAGTAGTTGTAGGTTAACCGGACGCGTCGCGCCCCCTCGTGCGTTGAACTGCCGGTTATATTTAACTGCGACAACACGTGTGCACCGGCAGCACGACACACGGTGCTCTCACACTTGGATACTGTTTTAACTCACTAAAATATTCATATTTTGCGAGTCTGAGATGCTTTAAATATTACTCATCCCAAGCCTACCTACATATTACAGCGTATAATGTAGAATACTCCTTGTTCAGCATGAGGAAACCATACACTAACTCTTATACTTCCAAAACTTTCCTTGAAGTTTAAGGAACTCTCTAAAATTATCGTAAAAGCGACGTTGCTCTCCAAATTTGCATTCTTTGGTAGTTTTAGACGCCATTCAGTCGCCGAAAGTGCATTGTCGGTCCTTCATAAAAGTTAGCCATTCATTGAGGAAGCGTCCGTAAAGGTGAAGGCATCACTAGTTCCTGGGATTGACAATGGAGTTCAATCAACCTGTGCACCGCCCACCTAGTCAGTCATTGTGGTATAGGTACACAACTGTCCTGTATTGTCAGTTCCTCTGTCAGAACAATGTCTGTACGCTACATTCTTACAATTTATTTATAGGGAAAATAAATGGAAATTATTCCTTTCTTTAAGTAGTGCACGCTTTTAAGTGACAAGTTCACTGCGGTACCTTGAATCTTTAATGTTATTGGGTTTTTTCTATAAAATTCTCAGTATCAGTTCAGAGTTTGAATTTGTACCCGGTTAATAGCGATAGGCTAGTCCACCACATGACCCCCTATACATAGGACCTAAACGTAACGGCAAACTGTGGATTTAGATTAATACACCTCTGCCTTACTACTTCGGGGATGATGGTAGAGATTCTTGGTGAAACACATACTTTGGATATAAAGTATGTGTTTCACCAAGAATCTCTACCTACTTATTTAATTATATTCTGCAATAAAAAGTTAAAACCATTCGCATTCAGTCTATAAGCGCAGTAAGCTTAAGTCCAAACTTGCAAAATAGTTAAAACTAAAGGCCATAAGTTACGTACAAGGTATGGATACACATACAAGTTAAGTAGAACTATCGATTTTTCTCATACTGTTCTGTCACTATTAAGCATGTGCAATATCCATAGTTTTACAAAACACTGTTATTTAAGGAAATTTGTTGACGACTAAGTGACTCGGATGGAGTCACTTAGTCGTCAACAAACTACATAATGTTCCCAAACTTTATGTGTAAATAAGTTAGACAACTGATAATTAATGTAAACTTTCTCCTGTAGTACAGAATAAAATTGTTTACGTTGCTGCTGTTACATTTTAAGTTGAATTTCCATTTAAACCATTTGGCTGCATCGCAAAAAAATAAGCACACGAATTTAGAGAAGAGGCCGCGTGGTGCGAACTCGTCGCAGCCGAGGCGTATTGATCGGTGTGCGCGCGCAGCGTCTGCCCAAGTGTACACAGACGGTCGGTGAAGCGTTTCGACGACATGCCACGATAGCTCCACTCAACACTTAGACCAACCAGATCATCGACCATTCAACTCTCCCCTATTCAAACCCTGTATTTGATGATCAAACAAGCTCGAGACGGAAACTCAATGTTATGAAGTTCAAGAGCTATTTTGATCAGAATATTAGAATTTTAGGAGCCGATCAGAAAAACATTCTAATCAGCTCCTAAAACATTCCAATGAAATATACCTGCACCTGCCCTAAAGTTGCATGCCTGCGGCTTAGAAGCGATCAGCTGGGTGGATCGTTGGCGGTATCCCCCGCGCCTCGTCCCCGCCGCTTATCTGACGTTCTCCCGTGTGATAAATAGTCCCGTTGTATCTTCACCCTCGCCGCAAGGACACAGAACTCGACTGAGAAGACAATGCGCTACGTGCCCAAAATTCGCTTCTTAAAATATTTTATCTTTTGAGGTACGTATCAGAACAAAAACCATGAGCAATGTGATAAATATTTGACGAGTTATTCATAAAATGTGCGTCCAGTCATTTGCGAAGGGTTACAAATTTTAATTTCATTAATGGCGCACGGCGTTGATTAATGTCAACGATTAAACAATCTTTGACACGAGACCAAAGATCAAAACCCTGCCTAACCCGCTGGGACTGAAGATATCAAATTGCCGAAATATCTACATCGACGCGACGGCACCCTCTGAGGTCGAATAAACTGCTACTAAGGTTTTCGAGGGAAACGAGATATGCTACGAGGTTTCTTTTGTGATTAATATTACCTTAGAAGCTAAAAGCTTATTTCTACCTGAGTTATGTTTAATATGAGCATTTCTTAGCCGTCGGATTGTACATATCGCATCAGTTCCTTGAGCTTTGCTTAGGTACTTAAAATAGGGAAAATATTCATGAGAAGAAATTTTAAATTAACTTTTTGGGTGTTTTCAATATGGTCAGGGGCGTTCTCGTTGATAGTCCATTAATTCCGACGCGTTATATTGAAAAGAGGAAATTAGGCATGGCCAGCGAATGGCCAATTCATCCATGTTAATTTGATGCCACGACAATGGCTGTGTTATTAGCTTATCATTCGTAATGAGAGGACGTATTACGTGCAGGGGAGGCAGCCCGCGCTAACCGCAACCATACATGTTATGCCTGCATGTAGATACTTATCATATCTTACTAATGCGCGAGACACCCTTATGTAAGCCTGATGTTAATGGCCACAATGCGGTTCCAAGCATCGAGGTGGACGTTCTATATCATACGTAATATTTCTACTGACCCTCAAACATACACTTGACTGCTAACCTTGCTCCATTCGCTGGCGGCAAACGTTACTGACTATTACCTTACTGCCTCATCTACTCGTTAGTCAACCGCGAGGTCAAAGCCGCAGGTTTGGCTCTCCATTCGTAATTCGACTTACGTGAATATTTCGCAATTTCAGCGTAAGCGGGACCATTATCCTGATATCAAATGTGGCCAAGTCTATTTTCTGTAGCGATCTTGATAATAAATCGCTGGAACTGATTTAACGTAGCGTATATTATCATAAAATTATGAATTTACAACAAATAAGCGTCAGTGTTGTTAATTATGACTTCTGAGGCAAAGCGGTTCTAGAACTTGACCTCCTTAGTGAAACACGTTTGAATTTTAGCATTATGCAATTATTGCGATGTTATTTCTTTTTATATGCGTGAAGGTTATAAGTCCTCAGTGTCCAGGGTGAATGACGAGAACACATTGATATTCTTCAAGAAATATAACGTCTTCTGGTGACGTTGACCATGTGCAATTTAATACTTTAAAACGTTTATTACTAAGAAGCTTATCTTGTCTACTAACACCGTGATTCCTAAGAAGCGAAGGATGTCATCCTCACTATTCAAACTTCGACGTTATTGCCGTGTCGTCCATCCAACGATCCATAAACATGCGAAACAAGTTCATGGCACTTCAAAATTATTTTCTTGAATGATGTGTTGCGCTTGGTCGTTTGACATTGATGCATTTAAAACGTAAGAAAACATCACTTCTAGCCTTATTAATTATGTACACCTTGAATACTTTTAAGTCGAGATTGTAGTGAGATACCGCTATTGTATAAATAATAATGTGTTGCTGTTGTTGTATAATAATATTTATATCCTATATACACGTATTACAACTAGCCTCATTTGCTGGTAGATGTACTGTGATTATTAAAAAAAAAATTTTTTATTTTGTTGCAGGTAATTTTGGTGAAGTTATTAACAAGCTTCAAGGAAATGTTTTGTTATGTAAGTAAGAAATGCTATCATAGCTAGGATGTGTTAGACCAAGATATCGTTTTGAAAAAATAAATATTCCCAAATCTCATCTAAATAAAAATATTTTTCGGATAGTTTACTGTCTTTCCCAAATTTCTCATAATATAATATCCACTTTGAAAATCGGGTTGACATTCATTACGTCTCAATAAAAATGCCAAAATAATGTACTTACAATGTCGGAAATCACAACATTTTGGTATGCTCCCACTTCGTCAAAGATTACGCCATTCACTCACTGATTCTATTATTCAAACGTCGAAGACGGGCCAAGGTTTACTTCAACATTAACTTTTATAGGCCTCATCTGAATATGGGTAGATTCAGTCATTAATGCGCGCATCTGATAATTAATAACATATATATATTAATTACATATAAAATTTTGTCATATTATGCTGTGTTCACCTTAAAAAGTACCACGTTATGTTTTCAATCCATTGCGAAAGTTCTCTCAACTTGGAATTATAAGGCAATGTTAGAGAATGTGTCGATACCTCAGAAGCAAGCAATGAATAACGGCTTTGCAACTTCTACTATACGTACAGACAGACATCACGAATGCATGGAAAATCTTGATCACATAACGGGGAATCGAGTCTGCATCTGATTCTGCACTTTCCTATACATTGATATACATCGCCTAAACTAATTGACCTACGATAAATATTGTGTTACTGTTACATATGTATTCACACTCCCACTAAGTTGACACCATCACAATGACATAATTAAATGTTAAATATTTTGCCGGAAATTAGTTATTAATAGGCCCTATAAGTATCAATTTCTCCAAACTACACAGTGCTGTTATCTAGTTCACAATTCAGATACCTATTACCTTTATGTTCATGCTGTCGTAATTGCTTTCGTGATACTGATCAAAATGTAATAAGTGGTCAATTTTCTTTATTTCCTAAGTAAGAAAAGTTCACTACGAAAACTGTTTCCTTTAAGTATGTATGTAAAAATTTAAAATCCAAGTTTTGTGTAAAGTCCTTCTTTATTGAGACTCTGTTTTACACTCGTTTAGAAGCTTTTCGGTGGTAAAACTTTATTACCTTTTATTTCGGTACCGTTGTGTATGATATAGTTACCTATGTGAAGTAATAGCATTCTACACTATCGATACGGCTAACATCTAACGGAGTGAGTTGCGTGGGGGAAATGGACCGAGAGCCTGTGCACGCGCACCGGTATAATAGATCGTCACCCGTCCCAGTTGGTTTCGGCGCGTTGCACCGAGCACGTGTATTTACAATATTTTGTGTTGCACTTTATGTATAAACACAACGATTATTTTAAGTCATGTGCATAACGTTACATACCGTTGCAAATCACTTTTTATTGTGATATCCTTTGGTGTTACTGATTATGGAATCGAGACGCACAGTCCAGTGTTACTTTGTTTCGTTTGGAGCATGTTGTTCATAGTGTACAGTTGAAAAAACGTTTAGGCCTTGTATGTATTGTATTGTTTCGTGGCAGTATTTTTGTGTAAGTAGAACCTATTATATGTGTATATTCCATCCAGTTGGTATTCTCTATAACGATCATTTCCATGGGCTTGCGTATTAATAGCTGCGCTTTTCCGTAACGGAAATAGTAAGATTTTTTAGAATATAAATAGCTGGTCCGGAGATAGCATCCACTTCTTACTTTTTAGAAGGGACGCGGCGCCATATTATTAGGTTCAACAATCTCTTTAAATGTATCCCGTATCAATTGCTGGACCCTCCTAACTTTTACATCCACTTGGCGTATCTTACTTTCCCGGGCCGAGTTTAGAGGCTTCATTAAAACTTATTACGTATTAAATTATTCCTTGTAAGATTTATTCAAACGTTATTAGCCTAGCTGTGAACCTTGAACGAATTCACGTGATTTAAAAAGTTTTACGTTCATTTTAACGTTGTTTATTGAATATGTAGTTGCGAGTGGCCATCGCTTTATATGCATAGTATCCATTTTTTGTAAAATAATTATGAAGGATATAGAAAGTACCTCCTGTTGCCATACCACAACCATATCGTAACATAGGCATTTTTTTCCTGGGATAGAGCCATACTATAAAAACATACTATTGCTGTTTTATTAGTGGATAGTACCTACCCCTCTTCAAGTAGTGTGATGGTGATGGCGGACAACCCGCAGTACGCTAGCGTGATGGACTATAGCCTAAACCTTCTGACTCTGAGAGAACCTTATCCAGCAGTTGGACAGTAAATAGGTTGAAGATTATGAATCCTTTTCTTATTACCAAAATGTGACCTTCGATAATTCCTAATTTTGATGGTAATACAAATTCAACTTCCATTTATCTACATCATGATAATCGATTACGTCAATTACATATTTTTTGGTTGTATATAATAACAGCGTCTACAACGTTATCAATAAGCTAATGTCTCAAATAGTACTATTCACAGACGACATAGCCAAGGCGCACGCATGAGCTGACCGCTGCTCTTATCTCTTATCAGCGCGGATGTTATACGCCGTATATGACCCCAGCCATCGCTTGCCGGTCACTTGCTGACGTTTTTATTTCCAATTTTATCGAACAAATTACTTGGAAAACTTGTTCTTATTGGGACTGTTTTATATTTCGATTTTGCATCTATTATACTTCGGCAATGAAAATTCTGGTTTGGCACTCGTTTTGAAAGTTGACAGCTTTGATTTAATTAATATCACTAAGAACGACAAATGTGTAGGTATTTTTTGTATATTAGTAATATTATAGAATAAAGCGCACTGTCTACGCGCACTAGCTTCACAGCGTAGAATGAATATAGTCAACAAAAATTTGCGTTTAAAGTCGAACTTCTCGTGGCGACCTAAACGTAGTTGGTTACCGAAAGTGGAAAGCCTTGGTATTATCGAGTATGGAGGTAAGAGTACACGATTAAGCCACACGTTCTCTGTGATTTAAGCAAATATTTGTGTCAGCATTCATTCTTCACCAGCAATGTTTGACCAGTTCAGAATAATCATTGCTCATTAAACAGGAAAAACTTGTGATTGTTGAAAAAACAGAAAATGTGGAGATTTTCTAACAATTAAGCAGTTTTTCATGTCGATAACGTTTTATTTGAAATTTATTTGTCGTTACTTTAAATGTTATTGACATCATTATAATGACTGAAACTAAGAGACAAAATCAAAACGAATGTTTTTTCGGTTAAATAACGCGTTATTTTTATCTTTTAAAGAAGCTACCTTCTACTTCACCTTGCAGTGTCGAACGAACAAGGTTTTATGCATATTAAAACATTGCCTTAAACCTGCGTTGATATCGAAGAGCGAATCGTACAATTTATTTAATAATGAGACCACGTATACCGTGACAAGAAACAACTACAGGGGCTGTGTTCACGGCTCGGAGAGAATTTCCACCACCTACGTGTAGTATTATAAGACTGCTCCCTTTTCCCAAAGCGACGTTCTCTAGTAAACAAAGAGAAATGTTCGCTGGTATTTTATTCACGTGTACAAATCACCATTTGTAAAGGAATAGCCAATGTTCTGTCAAATATTACCTATTGTTATGTCGCACACGTATTTTTCTACTTTTACCTAACCGTTGTTAACCCCATCTAGCAATTTTAGCTTGTTATTTGACATTTATGTTGTGAAATTTCGTCTCAAGCAAAAAAGCACATGGAATAAGTATTCTATTTACATTAACTAAGCTCTGTTAAAAATGCATTAGGGTTATATATTTAGATATAATAAATCGTACTTTAATAATAATAATATTCCTATACATATTTAGTTAATTTAGCACTTATTTACTAGATTATCTCTGATTATTGTCCCAGTGTATACGATTTCAAGGCAATACTTAGCAGTTATTTGATCCCCGTATCAAGGCAACAATACCACGTAAACGCCGACGGATAATAAATTATGCATGGCGTATGCAAAGAGTGCCTGTGTAGAGAATCCCAAGTTTACCCATGCCTTGGATTATCGTCTATCCGGCTCAACTCATTATGTATAATTAATTTTACACGTTTGCGAAACCGTTAACGGCAAATTTCATAATGTTTATACTTGAAACTATTTACGTTTATACTTATCGACCTTTGAACCAACTGCAACATTACTGTTACATATATTCTAACTGCTAACCTGTTTTGCTTCTAAAACTACGCAAAACGTTAAGGAAATATAATTTAATGTATTTATTATTATAAGTAATGGCAAACGTTAGTGTTACGTTTACTTATTTATTACTAGTTAACTCATAAGTATCTTTCAATGCTTTGTTTACGATACGACGCAACGGTTTAACTAAGGCCGAAAACTTTTTCGATTTCCGCTCAATTTTAACAAAAGCAACAAAGTGCTAGCTTGACAGTTAGAAATCTGTTACTTAAAAAGGGATTTAAAAGGCTTTGAATGTTGATAAAAATCAGAATCAAATCGGGATACACGTTCGGCTCCCAAACAAGCACGACTTCGTTAGAGAACCCGGCTTTTGGCAAATCCTCTGTCGACAGATGTGAAATTCGTTTGAAACCTCAGTCGAAACAGTGGTGTCTATTGTTATCCAACTTAGCAGGAACATACATGCATCGAATAAAGGTGCAACGCTATACACTTAGTACAGTTGTCGGAAATTCACGATCTATTTTTGATTTAAATCTATAAAGATGAGCGTTTCCTACAAATTATTGTTTTGTATATAAATCTTATTTCCGCAATGGGAATAAACTACTCAGTCAGATTATCTTTTAAATTTAATAATTTAATTGTAAGGTCTACTTTCATTTCAACACATTAAATTCTTTACTAAATGACATAAATAAACATGAAAAATATTGATTGCATTGACGTTTATACATCACAGTGCGTGAGATAACTGCGATAATCACATTTATTTATACGTAAACGATCACGACTAATACTCAGTTGAGGACGCGGTCGTGCGAATTTTGTCAACAGAGTAAGTTTTTTTGCGTGTTCGTGATGACCTTTATTGCGTAAGACACATCTCTTCCTCTTCCTAGTTGCGCTGTGCGGGGCACAATGTCGCCCCATTTCCGCCGATCAGCTATTTGTTCGTCTCCGTCTTACAAAAACCTAGCCACTGAAGTAAGCAAACACGCATTTACATTTTAGTTAAAGATACCACAATCATAATGGAACTACATTACCTTGTCCACCACAAAGTATTCCATCAATGACTGCATAGCCATTAATACTAATGAACACAGACTTCATTAATATTTAGTTCTGGCTTCTATTCTAAATTATGATAATGTACATATCTAACAGAAATAATATTATTGCATTTGGTAAGAAAACTTTGAATGTTTGAAAACTTTTCTATTTACACATTATAATATTTACCCAGGTAAAGTTCGTGTCTGAAATAACCGAAGGAATTAACAAAGTAGGTATATTGCTATTAATTCCCGGTGAATCTATCTTGAAATATATTATAATTATTCTTACTATTCAATGGGATCATTAAGAATTAAATTTCCGGAACCGAGGGGTTATAGGTACTTTTATGTATCTTGGATCCTGTAAGAATATTTAGCAATTGATTGATGAATGCTGAATCAACCTGAATCCGATTTACTATTTTTAAAACATCTTTATCTGAATCGCCCATCATTCATTTATAACGTCTATTAAAAGTGCATGCATTACGGTAGGTAGATGGAAATCGTCATTCAAGTGTTTATTTCACCTATTTTTATGGTGAAAGGTCGATGTGTGCAATAAATTTCCATCATTCATTTTATTGGCTGCTGAAGGTGACCAAGACTAATAAAGCTATAATTATAATATGTAAATGCTGAATGCTTTCTGTTTACACTAACAGTAGTTCGCCCCAATCAAATATGTACGCAGATTAATGCAGTAACATACAATCATACTGCACATAGGGTAGGCAGAAACTACAGAACGCCATTTGCTAAGTACGATTCTGTCAAACTTTTTATCCTTCGTCCACGTTCATACATCTTATCATACAAACATAGGCGGCATCCATTTTGAATTGCCTCACCAGCATGTATAAATCTACCTACTATCTTTTCAAAATACATATCAGGATATTTTATCAGTAACAAACTAGTAATAAAATCCTAATAAAAGATTCATAACACAGTTTTAGTTACAATTTTTACTAGTTGTACGCATATAAATATCAAAAGGGAGGTGGTACCGAAAATTTATAATATCTTTTTATCTGGCAGGAATTCTGCCACGGTAGCGGGCTTTCATTTCGCTGAAAAGCGCAATTTTCTCCATTCACTATGGCCGCCTAGTGAAATCGTTATCGTCTGTTCGTTGCGGCGGCGCCCATTTCCTAATGGCGGCTTCGCGTGCATTTAGCTTTTTTAATACGTACCTAACTTGCTATGTACGTAGGTAGAGCATTCCATGAACGTGTATGTACCAACATAAACAGCTACTTGGAACTAATGTCTGCTAAGAAAGCTTTTTATGCTGTTGTTGTGTAATAATTTGGCCTTGGAGTTTTCGTTCCTAACTCAAACTAAATCCACCAAAGTAGAATTTCCATATGAAAAGCAAGTCTTACGACTCAAAGATTCGATGCGAAAACCAACAATTCAGACGTGTTTCAATGTATTCCTTGTAATACTGGCGCCGTAATTTATATCTATAACGATCATTTATTATGTCGAATTGAGTGTATTTACGATATCCATAAATATCGAAGCCTCGATAGGCTATCGATTCGGACTTTGTGATATTCGTTGTGGGTAATGTTGGGCGGTCGGCATTTTCATACTGTTGAATCGCTGCCACTGCATCGCATATAATCTCGCTGTTGCATTCCACTCTGTCATTAGTTCCGATTACGCTTCTATCGTGTTAAATTGGATATTACCTTCTCAATAATCGGCAACTTTGCTTTCCTGCGTTAATTCTATTACTTCTTTAAACATAAACATGAGACGTCGCCGTTTCACTCCTTGGCTTCAAATTGTTAAAGCTATCTGGTTTTCATTTCAAATTCAATTCTTGATTTACTAAATAAAGTGGGTCACTAATAACATTCGCAACAAGATAACGGAGTATCCTGTAGAATTTCCTCATCTCTTTTAAATGTGAACGTTGTCTACGCGCCGCCTCTCAGTTTCTGACTTGTGCACAATAAACTAAATTACGCCGAGAACAACGGGAGTGAAGCAACAATGATATTTGGGTAGTGCTGAAAAAACAAGAGGGTCGTTTCAGGGTTCCGGTGGGAATTCACGTCCCGCTTTGTAGCCGTGCCGCGGAAACAACCCAAGCACCAGAGAAACACCCGGATATTCACGATCCTTTAAATTATATGCTACTTATATTGTCATAGCACTTAAACATCTATGTAAGGCCCTAAAATTACTGTACTTGGGGTGTACTTTTGCTGATATTCAACTTTATCTGGTAGAAGCCCAAATTCACATCATCTCGCTTTAGGTAAGATTACCAGTTATCTGTTAATGTATCTTAATTTGGTCCGACGATGAACTAATATTCGATCACCTCCTGCATTGTCAGTTCAAAGGTTCTTTGAGATAGTCGAAGTAGTTGTGAGTTAAACATGTTAATAGTACTTTTATCTCCACTAGCCCGATCAGTTTTTCGTTCGATGCCACAAACGCTGATTGAAACAGGATGAAATCGAAATTTGCCGATTAAAAAGGTTATTTGGAATTGTTTTCAGAGCAGTTTATTGCTGTGAGCGGACGACGATAGATCAAATCGAATAAAAAAATACAGACATTGAAATACATTTAGCTTTTAGGTATAGAAATATAAAGATAGTTTATATAAAATGCGTGAGATGGTCTTATTTGAAGTTGATTCATTCGTTTTATTGATTATATACTACATATAATTGAAATACTCCATAATAATAGACCACAACTTCACGAAATCTCAACTCCCTCAAAGGCCCGAACAGTAAACTATCCCTATAATAATTATGTGCTTATTTTATCCTGTCAATTAAAAAACAGTTCTTATGAAAGTAAAAGATTTGGACTCGACGATTGCATTCAATCGGCCCAAAAACGTCCTGAGTTCCGGACCACAATTATTTTAGGCAATACTTCTTCGTTTAAGAGTTTGTTAATATTGTCCATGTTTGTATGTAGATCACTTGAAAATATAAGCATTGGAAAGTTTCTAGCAAAATGTATGTGCACCAAAGCGATTTTGGTATTGCGCTGGATTGCTTTTTTTTTGATAAAGCAAGGTTAATATTTGCTGCAATGCTGATTTATTAAGTAGTGTTGTTATCTGTTTAGGACTTTAAAGGCGAAAGTTATAATTATTATGAGACATTTAGTTATCTATATCTATATATGCAAGGAACATTCAATTATGGGCATCGTATCGTAATGAAAACAAATTATTTTCTAGTTTTCATTGATAATAAACATTCAAAACCTGTGCAATGCCCGCTTCGATCGCTGGCAGCGTTCCTTACTTAGCCTAAGTAGCTATTACTACTAGTAGTAGAGTGGCAAGGGACAAGATGAATAGCCGACCGACAGACAGGTGAAGGAACTTTGTGACGTCACGGTTCAATCGCAGGTGTGCCCTTCTGTTTCAAAACACGGGCAGGTAACTCCTGACAACGACTCGTTACTCTCAAGAAAATTTTCTTACTTTCATTATTCATGATGGCTTTTTGGTGCTATTTAAAAGGCCATTATTAAAATGTCCCTAATGGGATCCAACAGTTCTTTGCTGGATAGCTGGCACTAATGCGAGTTGTGAACAGTTCTTTTGTCCAGACAAAGGGAAAAGCTATTTGCATATTCTTGACTGTTTAAAACTTTATCTTTACACACTGTAACTTAACGGTGCAATCAAGGTTCTAAATTAAAATACAATGCCATTCGCACAAAAACTGTACCCCATAAATTAAAATAACAATCTTTAAGAACGCCAACCACGCCCAATAAGGGGCCATTGGGACCTATACTTACATGTGTACACTTCGTTTAGTAGTTGAATGAGTGCTGGTGAAAGTTGCCCAAGTCTGCTGAAATGACTCATATTTGAACGAACAATATTCACATTAACCATGTAAATTAGGACGAAGCCATGATTCTTGTCCAACAGTTTCTCTCAGATTTTGAGTAAACAATCTGCAATAGCATTTTCCAATAAGGACCACATGTTAATACAAAATCAAAATGTTTTATGTGAGAAATTTGTTACAACAAATGGGTGATTGTGTTTGGGGACTCCTTTTAAGCAATTTTTGAGAAATTCAGAGACCATAATAGAGAGTCATATTATGACGAATTTTTGAAAATTGATTCCGACACTAACCATTAATAACTAAACTAAGAACACTAACATTATGTGAGGTTATCATCACAGAAGGACTAAGCTAAGTATTATTCTTATATTGAATAATAAAAATACCAACATTGTACTACGATTACAGGTCAATTCTTACTCAAGTTTTGATATTGCCATAACATGGCTTTGATTTCTTTACACAGTGGACATGTAAGGGACGGCGACGGGTTTGTTTTGACGGGGAACGAAGCCTGGCGAGTGGTAGAGCCCTCGGCTTAGGAGAGTGGCTGCTCCCCTGCCGCGGGACGTATACCTGCGCGTGCGCCGCGATGCGCACCTCCGCTTCACCGCACCGCGGAAACGGCAGGTAGCTCGCACAAGCCGAACGTGGTTCAGTGCGCGCGTTCTCTCGCCGCCGCTGGTAGTGTTAGTGGTGCGCGGACGCTGGCGCGCTGTTCGCAACTATGATTTCTACATCTCGTTGGTGAAGTGGTTTAAGCAGTGAAACCGTTCATATACGACATGTCCTGTGACAGGAGAACAAGGGCCGCGCGTTTCCTCGAGCTGCGGTGAGTTCGCAACGCCGTACAACGCTTCCCGTCACGACCAATTCACCGATCCTTTGTTGAAGTTGAATCCTCCGAGTGACGTGTGTCCGTCTCTTTTCAACACGTTCTACCTGTCGAGCCGGAGTCGGATGGTTTATGTGTTTGTGTTTTTATATCGGAGTGTTTCCGTTCCTCTAAGACTAGTGAACTATCTATCATATAGACATACTTCAGTTCAGTGTTGCAAGCAGTCGACATTTTACAAGTATGGACTTGTGCTGTTGACTCACGTTATTTTAAAAATAATAGTAGTTCCTTTCTGCAATAAAACTTGGTAGCAGAGATTTCAAGTACAAAGTCATTAGTGTTGTGTTGTGACCTTGACAACTAAGTTACGACACCAGCGACCCGAGCACACGTAATGTCTTAGAAATTGGCGGTCACGATTTTCTTCTTTATCATTAAGACTCCAAGCCTTCGCAATTTTCTTATCAGTTACAATTTTTAAAAACACTAGAGCCCTGGGCTGGTCCTTTAGTTAAATGTTTAAATATTCCTTTGGGCGTATCTTATGGTTAAGCTGTTAAGAAACTCACGTCCTATTTAAATTATTGCACCTATGTCGCTTAAACAGTTCCACCATTAAATTAGTGTTGGTTGCGAGAGCGCTCAGTTCTGGTGGAATGCAAGCGGGTAGGGCAAGAGTGACTCGGCCCAGGCGCAGATGTGGGGCGCGGGCGCACTCCCCGCCTCGCCTCCCGGCCTTGAAAGGCTCTTGACCAGGCCAGCGCCGCCGATGTCGTATTTATTGCAACCTCCACGATCCGTACCGACGAGGTTATTGACGCGACGCGGCGGTGCCTTCACCTAACTTCTATTCTTTTTCATGGGAACACGAACAGCAATGTCGAACCAAGCTAAGTTATTGCTCGCCTTCTCCTTGTAGCGATTGTTCTCACGTCGATCTTGTTATAATGAATAACTACAATAGTTATTACGTCATTTGCTAAGCGAGTTTCCGCCTTCAAAGTTTTGGTAGTTAACGACGTGAGTCACGCAACTGACACGCTTCATAATAAATCTGCAGCGCACAATGTATTGTCTGAGCAAACAAATGTCTATTAGGTTTAGGTGCATTGTCCTTCAGAAGTATTCAGTAGATTGATGTTACTTTGAATCCCCAGAACAAAATTACTTTCAAACTCAGATAATGTTTATATATGTATTTTGTAGCAGATACTGTGCACCGGATCGATGCCCAGCGAGCCCTGGGTGAAGGACGGTTGTCTAGTCCCTCGCCCTTTGTACGCGTTGCGTTTCATTGACAAAGAACATTTAATGCTGCCTTTTAAAAGAGCTTTATTCTACTTTGATCACAAGTTTTCATGGAACTAATTAAGTTGGTAATGGAAAGATGGTACTTAATGAATTTACTTAAATATTGCAGATGCAGTGATTGTTTTTGATCTAATAAAATAGATAAGCAACATTAATTTAACAGTCCACCTATACACATAAAAAAGTATTTCACCTATATTTATGGTACCTATATAATGAATTGAATCAGCTGCCTTTACCATATGGCGCCGAGATCCACACTTCATAAAATGAATGAGGCCGGCATATGTTGCCGCTTTCACTCCCAACATCACAATCGATATTACGTATAGCTCCGAGCGTAGTCGCGAAACAATCTGGTGACAAAATGGCATATCGTACCGCGTTAGCTTAACTCTTAAAGTTATTAACTTACTATGCGCAACATGCATGCCTTTCGGACATAAACTGAGAAGTGGACACCTCGGATTGTTTCTTTACTGCGAGTTTGAACTCCATATCAGTTTATTTGATTTCTTGGTTAAGTTCAATGACAACATTGCTGTCATTATTTTGACAGTCGAGTGAACATTTAAATAATTGCATTTTATTATCTAAAGGAAAGTACTGTACGCGTGCTAACAGAGTGACGTAGTTTAATTAGTTGAATAATAAAGCTTAGCGTAGCTACGACAGCGTGGCTGGCGAGCCAGGAGGGTAGTTTTTGCCGACAGCAGCTGGTAACCCCACCAGTGACTCACGTCCTGTGTGCCCCACTGCGAGTCGGGGTGAGTGTCGTTGACCCCACTCGCAGCCCCATGAAACACATACACACGCCACACAATTTATCCATTGCCTTTTGTGCTCTCTATTATTTATAGCGCTTTAGCTCATGCTATATATCCCTGTGCTTTTTTCGTTTGCACGATCCTGCTTTATCCATTTTGCACGGACAAGTGATTGTCATTCGATTCGGCGCGTACATTCTATTCACTAGGAATTCTGTATATGCTCGGGCTAACTTCATTATTTATTCTATAAAAAATTAACATTATTATTAATTTATTCTTTAAAAACTTATCGTTATTATTATTATCTTAGTAGACAGATATTAGCTATGTAACGAAATAATTAACTCAGCAGTGGGACAAAAATGTGTTTGATGGTGATGACCTAGTATAGGTCCGTTACATACTTCATAGAAGCAGAGGCAATAGGCTGACCCATCTCACTCACTTCTCAACGTGTGTAGGTAGGTTCCTTTTCGCTATAGTCAGTAATGGGAAGTGATCTTTATTATTTTCTGGAAATTTAATAATATTTTATACAAGATACCAGCAATATTTACACTATAAATCTGCTCAAGGCACTATTATCTAATCTGTGCCAATCTATAGATCATCGAAAAGATAGTTCTTATTTTACAAATCAGCCTTTTATTTAAATACATCAAACAATCAAATATTAAGTGTTGGTTTTAAAGGTTGTGATATCAAACGAATATACGGAAACTGCAGAAGAAACAAACAACATGTTATAAGCTGAACTATGATGTTAGTATTGCGGGACCAAAACGTTTAGTTTATTCAGTATTATTAAAGTAAAAATGTATCGGGAGTGACATTGAAGTTATGGTCGATACCCGCGAGGCGTTTGATCCGGCCACCACTGCGCCTGATACCGGTTTCCAGCAAGCCGAGACGGCATTGTTGATCCTTTCACAGAAAAACAAAATGAAACAATCTGTTTTTTGTTTCACGCTGTGTGCCGTTCGCTGCTATCTTCACTTGTGTTACAATTTCGTTAGAATCTCGAAGCGTCGACAATTTTATTTCAAAGATTTTGAAAGATAATGTAAAGTTGGTTGACATTTAGTGTTCACGGAAGCGAATGTAATTTCGTCGGGTTGGTCATCAACTTCGGTCACGCTTCGTACACGCGATTTTCTCAGAAAATGACAAAGTGTGGTCGTCCCCATACCCCATTTTAGTATTGCTTGACTTATATCTTTAAGCTATTTAACATTTAGCAAAACGTTACCTATATCAAGTCCTTGAATAGGAGATGAGCTACTTTCGGATCTTAAAAGACTGCTCTAACTGAAGGATATCTAGTGTCATGGGTTGACGACGAGTTGTCGGTTAAGTTATGAGTGCATGAATAATTCACGTCACCTCACCCCTCGTCTACGTCGGAAAGTCGCTGGAACTTCATAGATTCTACTGCGAAAACCATTCACTCTTATTGACCACCCAGATTATAAAGCAGCGTTGGAAAAGTAATGTTAATTAATGTTGGTTATTTCCTGGTTGAAACACTACATTATTATATTCATTCATCCGCATAGAAAAACAATTCAACAAACTGTAGGATCTGATGGTCGAAGTGAGCAATTTCCGCAAAAAAGCATTCCTTTTTAAAGAATGCTTCAACCGAAAATTGCGGTCGCCGCTGGCTCAGACACAGACGAGGCTTGTAACATTCCTGAGGTACGAATATAATGTGCCTCTAACTCAAAGACTCGCTTGTTTGCACGCACCACTCCAAAGCTTTACTTCCAGTTTTATGTGGGAGTCGAAAACGTTTTTAAACTTTAAACTCGGAGCATACACAAGATTCTGAAAGAAACGTGCCCTTAAACTTGTAACAACAGTATTCATTAATTACTTGGAATTGATGTTAACAAATACGTATACCATCCTACCTACATAACATTTCGAATTATTTTTCAACTGTATTATGTAGATTACTAATAAAATTACTTAACTAGTACCCGCGTTAAACCCTTGTTGTATCAATAATAATGCGTGGTGGGAAATTTTAATGTTCTCGTTATTCCTGAATAATTTATCAATTTGTATTTATTTTAAAACCTGTCTTATTTTTACTGCTAAGTAAGGCATAGCTATACGGAAAGACTAAGTGAAAGCGTTCTCGTAAATATTGATAAAATAAATTTGCACGTTTCGCATTCGTAGAACTAGTCTAATAAAATAAATAGTGATAGTAAATGTTAATGTTTTTAATTGCACTCAATAATAACGTATTAATTCCTCATTATAGATCACGTCTTCTGTAGAAGATATAGCTAATCATCTTCGTGGAACTCCTAAGACAGCAGCTCATTCAGTACTGCTAAAGACATTTAAAAGCGGAGGGTGTGCTTATCTGTAGAGGGCGGCGCGACGCAGGCGGGGAATAGGGTGGCTTTGTTCCCGCGCCGGCCTTCCAGACCACTTAGAAGATTGCTCAGCTTTGTCTTCGCAGGATGCTTCTTTATACTCGGGGTCTCGCCTCCAATTTGGGTTTTAGATTTATTTACACCAGTCCCTGTATTTTTCGCACGATTGGACTGAAAATCTAAATCTCGCGCTGTGATTTAACCTAATTGAGTGTTGCCATACGGTAGACATTATCTTAGTGAGATCCGATGAAATAAAAGTTTTTTTTTTATTAGTATCAAATAACGTCAATGTGCTTTTCTGGCAACGATGCACAGCATAGGTAATTTATATGACACGTTAAGGCCTACACAATTGCTTGACGAAGGCCTTGTTGAAATGGTTTTTGCCTTCACTATATTGTTATAAGCCATTGTGTACTAATACTGAGCTAATAATCAATGACCTAGATTCTCCTTCGGTTATCCTTACTTGCCCCCATATTGACTATGCCAATATTGGTTTTTCTAAATATGTTTTACTTGAATGAACCTCTAACCAATTGTTGGTATTCAGGTGCATATTTATTTTAATTGCCTTATTAGGTTTTTTCTCCGTCATGTCGGTATAGGCCGACTGCAGGTGTGGCAGCGAAAGCAGCGCTCCCTTGACACGCTACGGCGCGCGCGCATTGCAGTCAAGGCCCTCTACTGCTGCGCATGCGCTCGACCCGACAAAACGCACTCCCAGTTAATGAACAAACAATATCAGGCGTCAGTCGCAACTCGAAACGCCAAAATTTGCAAATTCGTCTGATCATCATTAGCCGTGAACTTTTATTGGATCTACTACTCATATTATGTTAGTATTCGTAGAATCAAAATCAGCGCGTGGCGTGACTATAAGTGGATTTTCCATGTGTATAGTATATACTATATTAATTTTACCTGTTCACTATTTACGTGACTAAGCGTAATTCGCGTCATATGCATCGTGAATATTATGATATAGTTTAATTTAAACCGTAGCAGATGGACTAAGTACCTATGTCTTTAAAAACAAGCAATACCTTTGCACTAGATTGTGCAAGTGCGTAAGCATCAATAATTGCGTGTATCTTGTTGTGGTATAAATATTTTTAATGTAATGGATTCAAAATTATTTATTAGCAATAATATGACCATGGCACAATAGTTTCATTATAATGTGGCGGAGTCAAGGCATCCTTGACACAAGGAACGGCGCAGTGCACCGCAGCATGCACGCGCCGCGTCAGACCGCCATCACCATTCGTTATATAATCAGCACCCACCACTGTTGTTATTCAACACCTCTTATATCATACCACTTGTCGACTAATGCATACATAGCCATCACACATAGACTACACACACAATACACACTTTATCACCTTCACGACTTCACTTTTACTTAGCGTCAACAGAATTTCCTAATGTCAGCCATTTCTATAAAACTGATCCAAAAAAGTTGTCAAGCATTCGGGGCCAGGGAAACAGGTAAGTAGGTGTTTCCTTGACACAAGGCCCTGTTGCAACCGATACAAGGTTGCACCGACACGCCCTAGCGATTATTTAATTGTTATTTAAACCAAAGATAGTTCATCAGCGCGATATCGAAGCCTATAATAGTAAACGAAGTAAAGAAAAATCGCTAATCAAGGTGACAAGAGCTACATTTTGACACGTTTGGTGTGGTTGGAACCTACTCGTGCTTAACTTGGGTGTAGTAACCTCGTAATATACAGAAAAATATTTGTGTTATGATAAATTGACCACAAATTTTGCCAAACTTTGTAATGAATTTGGACTTTTTCAAAGGATTTATCTTTTACACGCACGAAACTCATCTGAGAAAGTTGTTTTACTCAAAATAATTACTGTTAAAAATGATATTAAGCAAAGGCCACGGCAAAATTCAGCGCATGCCTCCAGATGGCACGACATCGTTCGGTGACTCTTTCGTAAGATGACCCCAGTATCGAAGTCGGCGCTTTCTACAACTGTCATGAGAAATGTTAAAGTGTGTTCAGGCAGTCGCACTTTTTAAGTAGGTAATTTTAAAATTGAATATGCGAACTTGCTTCAGAACTCACTGCGTTGTATGTATGATATGATAACGAACTTGTATACTTTTTTCATTTATCCTTCAGTTCTACAATTACTTGCGTCGGATTTTAAATTTGGTTAAATAATAAATGTACATGATGTGATTCAATTAACAATTAATCCTCCTATCCCAGTTGGTTCAGAATTCAATTCAGTTTCGGACCTGCGTTTCAATTTCGCATGTAGATGACACTTTTGTTTGCGTTACAAATTACAACGTCGGCAATCAGGGTTTAATTTAAAACTAGACTATCCAATGATTTTTTCACTACATACAATAACTTTCTAGGTAATGAAAGTCGGAATTTTAACTAACGATATATACCTACATCCTGTATATTATTATAATATGTATACTCCATACATATTAAACACGTCATTAATTCAATATCATCTTCAAACTTCCTCCATACATAGTCTCATGGCCAGTTTCAATAACAAATCCGTTAGTACATTTGCTTCACTTGGACTGATTTTTAAAATCCTATCTCTAGAAAGCAAATCTAACGACTGTTTGTTTGTTAACATTGATGATGATGATGATGATTTGTCAACGTGATTAATTAGATCTACTTTGAAACGTTATCCCGCTATAATTGTAGTCCTCAAAGCTCCTCTTGGGTATCTACTTTTTGTACACAGACTTCAACGCATGACACGCATAGATACAAAGTTGTATAAGGGGTGTCCCTTATAAAACTTTGTATCTATGGCTATACAACAAATAACCTTTAGTAAAGAATATCCTCCCAATTAAATTATTATTCTGGTATGTAGGTACGTCAAGATTTGATTAACTACATAATACCATTTAATTACGATTCGCTTCAATGGTCTGTGTGCGGTGTATCCCACTTAGTACGTATGTGTACGTACGATCCTACTCTATTATATTAATCCGTGAAATGTAAGGCGGCAGTAGACTAATGGCTAGGACGTTGGACTTGGGCTCATGGTTGGTTGCCCGTTCAAAACCCACCCATTGCACTACCGACGAGAACCCAGTCGTAACATAAGCATTTAGGTTAGCACGAGTGGTTAAAGAACAGATTTAAAAAAAAATGCCTTTGAACTCAAAATATTTTTTTGACAAACTGCTGATGTTCTAGGTCTGTAGTATTTTGGTACATATGTACCTACATACCCCTAATCGAAACATACGACTCAGTGATTAGTAATTTCAGTATCTGTTGAATATTCCGTCTGACTGTCAAGCAGACGAGGGGATATCAACTACGAGTCGGTGACACTCATGAATGGTTTTGTTCAGTGTTCAGTTCAAACACTGGATTTAATATTTACAATAGTGAGACAGCGTACGTCATTCGTCTATCTAGTTCATTGTTCGCGCGTTGGCACACGCTAATGTTGTCGGCCTAGCAACGTTCTCTTCCAATGTTCCATTCACCTCTCACCGAGCGTGAACGGTTATGTTGCATGTGACCAAACCTGGCAAACTTTGTCCCGAGTTTTGAAAAGTTGAAAGATTTCTGCAACTCCCGACATTGAGCCTCGGCACTACAAGTTAACGTTTTCCCACGATCCGACTGACGTTTCAATTGCAAAGTGATATCACAGCTATTTCAGTAGCACATGATTTTATTAACAAATCGTTCGTGAGAATGTTCATGCGCTGAGTAAACTTTATATAACGTTGCAGTAGTTCCCGTTAAGAATGAGTTTCTCTGGAATTCCATAACTATCAATGTATGACATATTCCATTTTCCTCTTTTATTATGATAGAACTACTCTTATATCCAGAGAATTGAAACAACAAACTTAATCTTCCTATTTTAATGAGGGCAATTTGTCTGTAGTATTCGAACATGAATGTGTGGGATTGTGATTTAATCTATTTTTGGGGTTACCAATAGGTGTCTGTTCGGAAGTTAACTTACACGTGGTGCAAGACGTCAGAAATCGGCCGATCACGTGTCTCCACTGTTTATTTACTGTCCGCCACGTGAACTCGCCAGATTATCTCCTACTATCGGTCAAATTTACAGATGCTCTGTTAAAGAAATGAAGTAATCGTTGAATTTGATATACTTATATCAGTTGGTTGATACATTAACACTCATTCTTTGATAAGATAAGGATTAACTCTTCACAATTATTGTGGTAATCTTTGTTGTGATTTGGGGTCATATTTTTTAATCTTCTGCACCTTTCGTATGCTTCATTTTTATTTTTCTTCTCAAATGTATACATTTCTAAAAAATATAATTATATTTCTACTGGTTTAAACCATTTGTACTTTTACTAATAAAAGTTACTCTTACAAACTAGTTGTAAAACGTAGGAACTTTTTGTGTATTTTACATAAAAATAATAACGAACCCAATATGAAGGTCTTTACAATCTAATTTAACATACAGATGTGGTTTCTAAATGTAATACTGTGAAATCTTAAGACATGTAGCACTATGATGTATTCCCATTACCACGAATATTTTATAGCGTTCTGCCAAACAACGGTTTTGGTTCGTAGTCAAGAGGCGGCGCGACGTGAGGGGATGCATTCACTGCCTTTCACTTCCCGCTTTTGTCATGCAGCCGCTCTAGGCGACGGAAAGGCAGACGGCCTTGTAACTTGCGTACCTTCTAGGCGTCCCTTCCCATCCTACATAGATTGTTCGCAAAACCGCATGCGAGTTCTAGCTAGCCCTGTTACACATGATCACATGAAATTATTAGCTGAGTCACGTCAAATTATTCGATTTGTATACAGGACATTAATAAAGCCTATGTTAATATCCATACCTATATTAATACATACATACCATTGCATTTAAAAAAACACTATCAGAGTCCTTCGATGACATCATCCTCAATTGTCATTGCTCTATGTACGAATCAAACGCGCGTGACCATTTGAAATGTTGGTTCTACAACGTGGTTACTGTTTGGAAGTCGTTTGCAAACCGACAAACTGTTATACTGTGTGTATAATAATTGAGGTATAACCGAGCAATTACATGACATCACGACTGAGGAAAAAATAAACAGCAATTAAAATAAATGTATTAACAAGAAGCGATGTTAGAACATTCGCATGTGTTGGAACGAGGTTCCATAGCCGTGTTAACCTTGGCTTTTGAGCAGTGACTTTCACGGTTAGACGGCCGGCGTTACATAAGATGCGCGGGTACTCCGCCGACGCCCGGCATCTGCTGTGACGACACCACCACTCACCGGTCACTCTGGAACCGGTTTTCTCGAACTTTGACAATAAATTAGTATGTCGATCTAATGCTGGATCCACCCGTAAGGAAGTAATGATAATTACAGGCCTCAAAAACTGAACGAAATAATAACTAGATTAGCTACAGAAATCTGAAAAATAATTTACTAAAAGTTTATTTAGTTTCTGTTGGCTTTAATGTCCTTTTGTCTTTTCTCAGGTACAAGAGCGGGGTGCGCTCAGTGAGGGGCGGGGGCGGCGGCGGCGCGGAGGAGGCGCGGCGCGGCGGCCTCAAGGCGCTGCCCAAGCGCGCCCGCACTCGCTGTAGGGGCATGAACATGGGGCAAAAGCTGTCCGGCGGAGTCAAGTCGGTGTCGCGCGAGTGCACGGCGCCCTTTAAGGTAAGTTACCTCGAGCATGCACCTCAAAATACATTACAGGTTAACGTTATCCCATCTATGATGATAGCTGATTTGATGACCACCACTGCTCTGTCCGTTCTGTCCATTAAGTTGGTAAAGTCAAAGCTTCAACCGACCGCAATATCTCGGCCGATTGTTGCAGTGTTCCCGTCGCAGATGCTCGCAAAAAATTTGGGAACGCAGTATTAATTTATTGGAATGGAACGATAGTGCTAGGACACCATCGTTCCATTCCAATAACGACAGCATCCCCGAGAAATTGAAAATGATAAGTGTTGTTACATTTGTGTCTACAGGCGGTAGTAGCGCGCGAGCTGGCGCCCGAGCCGCCGCGGCCCGCGCGCCTGGACGCGCTGCTCGATGCGCCGCCCGCGCATCCAGAGCTGCAGCTCAAACACGCGTGGAACCCAGACGACAGGTCAGTTTTTTTATTGTAATAAGATGACAAACATACGGACTGTGTGATGGTAAGCGGCACCCAAGACGAAAACTTAACAAAATATACTTATAAAGTTGATGTGTTTGTGTCTTCTACATGATTCCGGATACGAGGAGGATTCAAGGCATATTGCATTCATTACACACACAACACATGCAGAACCTACAATTCCAATAAGGCCCCTCGTACTAAGATTGTCGTTGATCCATCTTGTTATATTAGTTTCCTGTAAAAAATAAAAGAAGAGATTCCCACAACAATTGCTCAATCTATTGTTAGTCACTATATTTTAAAGAATAATTTGAACTAAAAATTCAAGGCATATTGATGACCCTGAGAGTTCTTTGTATCCGAAACAGAGAGAAAAGTAATGTCATCATAATTGACACGAATCTTCACTCTTAAATTTCAGATCATTAAATATATTCGTAAAAGAAGAGGACGCTTTAACGTTTCATCGGCACCCGGTAGCCCAAAGCACAGACTGCATCAGAGGTCGGGTGGGGTACTCCCGCGGGCTGCACTGCTGGGAGGTGGTGTGGCCCGCCCGCCAGAGGGGCACGCACGCCGTCGTCGGCGTCGCCACTGCGCACGCGCCGCTACATTCTGTCGGCTACCAGAGCCTAGTTGGCGCCACCGATCAAAGTTGGGGATGGGATTTGGGCAGAAATAAGGTTTGTTCATTTTATAGTGTTTTGTTTAAACGAACACTGGGCTTTACTACCTGACCTGGCCTAGCATTTGATCAATGCAAGTTTTGACCTTCGCAGTTTCTGGTCAAAATTATTTTCAGTAGAACTATCTCGTGGACCTAGACAAATGAATTAATGAGTTTATATATCGTAACAGTTACTCATAAACCCTCATTACGTTTCAGGTATACCACAACGCAAAAGGCAATGGCGGCAGTGGTACAACGTATCCCGCGTTGCTGCGGCCTGACGAGCAGTTCCTAGTGCCCGACCGGCTGCTGGTGGTGCTGGACATGGACGAGGGCACGCTGGCCTTCTGCGCCGACGGCCGCTACCTGGGCGTGGCCGCGCGGGGGGCTGCGGGGGAAGACCCTCCACCCCATCGTGTCCGCCGTCTGGGGCCACGCCGAGATCACCATGAAGTACATAGGAGGACTCGATCGTGAGTGTCAAGCCTTTTCTAGACTCCTTTAATTTATTAAGTAGAACATTGTAAATCTCACCCGACAAAGCCTAACATAACACTGTAGAATGACGCCAGATTTCATTGTTTATTTTTATAATACATCTTGAAGATAATTCGGAAACTCAAGGAGTATGATTAAAGATTGGGTTGTTATTGCAGCGGAGCCCCTGCCGCTGATGGAGCTGTGCAGACG